>CM053767.1:9338659-9364639 GCA_028658305.1 Pachyuromys duprasi
AGAGGAAGCTTCATGAGAAATGTCTAGAGGAAGGAAATACTACCTTATAAGCTGCTGTCAGGACTGAGTGGACTGAATCACAGTGTTTTGGGGTGGATGAGTCTTGGTATCATCAGAATTATGGGTTACTTGTCTCTTGAAGGCACTGAAAATAGAAACCAGCTCATTTCTTTTATTGAATTATTGATAAAGTGTCCCTGTTGGAAGGATGCAGGGACGTCTCCCTGCCTTTATTCCTGCTCTACTAAGACCCTACCCTTGTCTTCTCCTGCCCCAATTTTGTTATCTAGCCACATTTTACCCATGTGAGCTTCCAATAAACAAAGATCTTTTCAAAGTATTCACGCTATTTTGGATTATGATGTAACAAAAATTAGAGCAAAGTTCACCCAAGTAAATTTAGGACAAGGAGTGTAAAACAATGTCTAGTATTTTTCAGATATACCATTGTTTTTTATAAAGTAATTCCTTCTACTTCTCTAGCTCATATATTTTACATTTGTCATAAATCTCCAAGTAAGCTTTAGGTAACTGATTTCTTTTCTTCATTGAATAGTAGTAAACAGTAGTGTTTACAAACCTGCTAAGAGCTTTGTCTGTAACTAGGCTCAAACTTTTCATTTTCTAGCTACAAAATTTCAGTTGCAGAGAGATGATTGTTGAATAGTTGTGGAGGAAATGAAAGCAAGATACAGGTCTCTCAACTCACTCCACAGGGGCTGAAGTTACTGAGGTATAATATGTATAGTGCTTCGTAATGACAAGTCCTTAACAGGAACATTCAGAAAGTAATATTTTATAAAAACGTGTGACTAATTAGAAGCAGACAATCGAAGACCCATCCTTTCTTACACCCTTGCTTGTCTTTCTGTGTGTATGTGTATGCTTCAATGTGTGTATATGTTTCTTTGTGTATGTGTCTGTTTTCCTGTGTGTGTTTCTACATGTATTGGCCATTTAACAACTTTTATTGACGATTTTAAAATAAATCACTACTTCAGTTTATAGTTCCACTATTAGTATTGTCTTAGTTACTTTTCTATTGCTGTGGCAAAGCACCATGACCAGGGCAACATAAAAACATATTAATCTGGGGCTCGTGATTCCAGAAGGTTAGAGTTTATGATCACCGTGGTGGAGAGCATAGCAACAAATGTGGTAGGAATGACTTATCACCTTCTGATTGGATGTCAGTCTTGCTCCACGGATGAAACTTGTACCTGGCACTATTATCAGGTGAAGAACCTATGGCTAGACTGGTCATGGGTCCTAGCAGAGGACCAACTACTGTTCTATAGCATTAATCTGACTTCTAATGACTCACCATTATAGATTAAATGCACCTCTCATGTCTCATCAGAGATGTTTCTATGTGCAGTAGGTGTCAATTCACTCCAGACTCACAGAAAATAAGGGACTGCCAAATCTTCAGCTGCCAAAGGAACTTACTTGCTGCAACCTGTACACTCAAGACTTAGAGATCACTGTGGAAGGAATAGTGAGTGTAACTAAGAATGTAAGAGCCACAGATGGTGGATGGCACCAAGAAAGCAGTGTCTTTTGGGCACACCAGGCAGCTACACACATGAACTCTCATGCTTGTGACAGCATGCACATGACCTGTGCAAGCCCAAGCCAGACCAAATCCCACCCAGTGTGGAGGAGAGAGTTGTAATTCCACCATCAGCTGCTATTAGCTTTGCACTCTGCTGGGAGAGGAAGAGCCAGTTTTTTCTAACAGTGTCGCCCTGGTAAGTTGACCATGGTGAAGGTCAACACATCCAAGACGGTCTGAACATGACAAAGCGATCTTGATGGGGAAAGAAAAAGAAAAGGGTAGAGACACAGCATTGGGAATATAAAGAAGGGACGGTGAATCTGGGAGGAGCTGAAGGAGGGGTGAGTACATCAAATACACTGCAGGAAATTCTTAAAGAACTAGTAACAATTAAAAATCTAAAAAGCTGCTGAGATAGAGCAGGACCTCTGCTGACTGGTTTATACGAAGTTGTCTTTCAGGAGGAGACGCAATCACTGGTATCTAAAGAGAGTCATGGAGTGATTGAATCAACCGGTTACAATTATACAATAAAAGCAAAAGCAAACCCCACAGTTTCAGGTTAAAGTGAAACAAAGAAAGGACGTTTTGATTTGTTTCAAAAATCCACCTTTCATTGACACATTGACACGTAGTTTTTCAGATTGAATTAGATAGACGGGGAATTTTTTTAAGGGTTTCATTTAGGAAATGAGGGGGGAAGCCTGGATGAACTGTGATGTTTGCTATTTAAGAAAAGAGAAGTACTCTTAACTTTCCATATTTATCTAAGGGCAGTCACATAAAACATGTAATTCCTTCAAATTAGCTTTAAGTTGGATCATTTCCTTAGCAATAGCTTAAATTTCAGGATAAAAGTGGCTGCTGTGAAAGTTATGTGTCACCGAATGTTTATGGTGAAAAGAGCAAATGTTTAAGAGTCCTATGCTAAAAAAGATTCCCACTTGTCTTACACTCTGTTGCCATGCCCAGCAACTTGGGTGCCATACTGCCCACATTCTTCACCCAGAGTTCAGTGAGTTACAGTGATTATTTTTCAAAATATCTCTGCATTGATTTGAGGAAAGCTAGCTAATGCTGACAAATAAGACATTTATCAAATACCTCTGACTATTTATGTATTATTGACCCCGGGTGTCATATAGCCTGTCATTACTGTAGCCTACAGAGTCCACAGTTGGTAAGATCACTGTCTTCTCCTAGCAGGATGCACAGCACCTCTAACACCGTGACAGCGGGTAAGTAGGGACAAGGCCTCCGGTCAGCAACAGCCTAGTTCCTCCGTATTCTATGAGTCACACTCATGGTGTCTTCAGTAATAGGGGGTTACCATCAAGTTCTGAGCAATCACCAGAAGCATACTGTTTAGAGTCTGTGGGACCATACTGGCCAACAATGAAACAGTAGATAACCCTTTCCTGGCACTGGACTTTTTATTTGTTGGTTCTGGTATCTACTAGGGACATTGTTGCCCCATTGTAGGTTAATTCCAATTTAATTCTTTATATATTTGAGGGAATTTCTCCAATATTATTTCCACATGACTTTCTCAAAGATCTTTAGTGTTATTTATCCCTTTCCATATTCCTTCCTCTACTTTTTTTCTTTCCTCCTCCACCCTGGTTTAACCCTTCCTGTCACAGAATGTTTTCTTATACCATGGACATAGCTCCTCTTAGTTGTCTTTGGTCTATAAGCTATGTGTAACTAGATATATCAATTCAGAGTTAAGTATTTCTTCCTATTATATCTACCAATGCACCTTGGTGTCATTTTTGATCAAACATGAATGGCAACATATTATTTCTTCCTTTTATTGATTCGTATGCTGATAAGATCCTTTAACTCACTTAAAACCTCAGTGTGGTAATGATTCTATTAGCTGATTTTTAACATGAAAATTAGCAAATAATTATTCAATCACATAGATATGAGAAGTTCATACCTTTTATTTATGTTTTGGTGTTTTGTTTTCTTTTGTTTTTTTGAGAAAAAGTCTTTTCATAAGTCCCTCCTGGCCTGGAACTTGATAGCTAGACCTCTATGGTCATGGAAGCTGTGATCTCATTTTAAAATGAACTGTCATTTTGAATAAGGACAGAACAATCATTATTCACATGTTTACAATGCACTTTTAAAGATGTGATGAGCAACAACAAAATACTTCATGATAGTCTCACTAACATTTGGGCAAAGGTCTCAAAACCACATACATACATTTGGGTATGCAGGTAGGCCTTTGTGATCCAAGTGGTGAAGCAGCAGAGACAGGGATGGGGGTGATCCCTTGGGCTGTTGACAAGCCAGACCAGCCTGCTTGGTCAGTTCCAGGCCAATGAGGGACTCAGTCTCAAATAAAGGTAGATGGTGTCTAAGGAATGATTGCCAGGGTTGTCCTTGGATACCTACCCTACTGCCATAACATCCATGCACATGTACACACAAACACACATGCACTCACTTACACACACATACACTCACATACATACACACAATTAGACATGCACATATATATACACATACACACATGTACACAGACACACAAATATCTACACACAGACACACAGATACACACATACACGTGCACACATACACACACATGCATATACATATACACACATATCATACATACTACACACACATACACAAACACCACACAAACTACATACACACATATATACATACACAAACAGACACATACCACACATATTACGCACACACACATACCACACAAACTACACACATGCATATATATATATATATATACAAACACAGGAACACACACATACAGAGACATACACACATACACACATGCACACACAGTTTAGAAACTATCACAGGTGACAGGGGGATGCTGGAAAAGAGTGGAGAGGAAAATGAACAACAAACACATATTCAAAAGTGCTATAATGAGGGGTTGGTGTCTTCACTCAGTGGTAGAGCAGTTGCCTAGCAATTTCAAGGCTCTGGGTTCAGTCCTCAGATCCCATGCCCCCCAAAAGATAATAATATTCCAGTGAAACTAACGTTTTGTATGCTGATTTAATAGTCCAAATTTAAAAAGCAAATAGAACAAGTAAATGAATGAAATAAGTCATCACCCAAAGTGTTATTGGTGGTACTTTCTGTTAAGAGGCTTGTATCTTATATCTTGAAATTCTTTTCCATAGAGCCAGGCTTAAACATCTTTCTGGATGTTTACTTGTCATTTTACAAAGTGAAAAGGCTTGCCATCCAAAATATCAGCTACTCAATATTCCTTCCTCTGCGCTATCTTCAGCAGGGTTACTTACGCTTCCTTTGCTTGGTATCTGGCACAAAACTGCAGAATGCTATTTATGCTCTCCTGCTCTCCAAGTGAATGCCAGTTAATATCACCGTTAAAAGAGAATCCTCAGTTTTATCATTCAGAATATGAGGAATGATAAATAATTTAGCATTCAAAACAGATAGGAAACAAAAGCAATACAAAAAATATGAATGTTTTCACTCCAAAATAGTATTTCAACATTTCATAATCTTACCAGTCATTTCTACAGAGTCTGTAATTTATTCTTGCTTACGTAAGACAAAAGTAGGGTTTATCACTGCACTTCAGACTTGGAGGTACTGCCTAACAATTTAAGAGAAATTCAAAATTATATTGGAAACCTCCCTGACACTGAGTTACCCTCACTGTTGGTGAAGAGAAATAAAACACGGTGCTCAGTCCTCATGCAAAGCCCATTAAGTTCTAGCAAATCTAAGTCCCTTCCGCATTATCCTAGTAACTCATCCTTATAATGTACCCATCATGGAAAAGAAGAACTGAGAAACGCCACCTCATCTGTCAGAAGGGACGAGGGAGGCTTGGATAAAGGAGCTGTGTGTACTGACTGTAGTTACTTACACCTCAGGATGTTCCTGTTACACCCTCAACAAGGATTCTTTTGCCAGAGTCAAACAAATTCTGAACCAGCTGGGCATGATGGTGCACTCCTGTAATCCCAACACTCTGGGAGGCAGAGGCAGGTGGATCTCTGTGAGCTCGAGGCCAGCCTGTCTACAAAGTCAGTCCAGGAGAGACAAGCAGCCAAGGCTCCACAGAGAACACCGTCTCAAAAACAAACAAACTTGGGACCTCTTTTCTAACAGACACCCAATAAATGTTTAACTCAAATTCAAACTGCATGTTTCTTTGAAGCCACCTTTCCTGGTGGCTATGGCCATCTTCGCCAAGTATGTTTTGAACATTCTACATCACAAAATGAGGACATTGTTCTGGGCGTGATAATGTGGCTCAGTTGGTAGAATAGTTGCCTACTATGCAAAAAGCCCTAAATTTGAATCCCCACCTTTACCCGAGGACTACATAAACCAAGTCTAGAGGAGAAAGTGCACTCTTGCTCTTTCCCATGCTTTCTTCCTTCCTTCCTTTCTTCCTTTCTTCCTTCCTTCCTTCCTTCCTTTCATTCTTTCTTTTTCTCTCCTTCCTTTCTTCTTTCTCTCTCTCTCCTGCTCTCTTTTGAGCACTCTGTCTTTCTCTCTCTCTGCCTTTCGCCGTGTATATACATAAAACAAACTTTATTAAGGATTCTGCACTCACAAAATTCTTGGCTTTTCTGTTATGGCAGTTTTAGTTACGTAGTAGACATTATTGACTTAATTAAGGATACACTCATAATAAGCAAAGAAGCAAGGATGGTTATAAAATGGATAAAAGATTTTTAAAATTGATGATGCCTCCATTTTCATACTAAAACACACCATTGTCATTGTGCTGACTGGCCAAGGAGTGATATTTTTACTCAAAATTTGTTGTTCTACTGTTAAATGAATGTTAAAAAAATTAATATCTTCGGCAAACTCCCAGTAGTAATAGTAGAAGGAGATTCTGAGTCCGTTTGATAGGTACTAGCTTTAGTCTTCAGAACACGAGCATCTCTTAGCTTCGATTGTTGGTTTCCAATGTCAGACACCATCAGGAACCCAGCTACGTACTGGCTGTCACCTGGAAATCGGCATTTTGGATGACTTTGAAGACGATTGGACTGAACATGCAAATTTTACAGTTAGTGGCAGATTTCTCTTTAGTATGTAATTCAGTACAATATCTCTTAAACTAACTCCATGACAGGCTCTAGGAAAGGGGACCTCAAAGGAAAATGCTCCTCAGAGACAGGGTGTTAATCAAGTAAACCAAGGGAACATTCTCCCAAGCCCATCATTTCCACGCTGTGGCTTTCTTTGCAGCCCATTTTGTTTCTTTGCAGCTGCTTTGTTTCGGAGTCTATTTAGTTTTGAAATAGTCTTTTTTGGAGGCTGCCAGGATGGGAGTCCACACAGGGTGAAGGTAGCCCGTGCGGTTTTAGGTACAGTGCAGAGCGCCTGCGTGCCGAGGATCCTGCTAGCTTGCGTCTGGCTGTGACTGATAGCGGGTGCTCACAGAAAGCTGTGAGCATCCCAACCAGGCAGGCATAAGGCCAGTATGCCCTATGCCTCTGAATCCTGTGGCTTGTCCTCACTCTCCAAAGGGTAGAAGAAGACAAGCTGCCTAGCCCTTGTCGGTTTGTTTCCGGAAGCCTGTCTTTTACGAAACAGCGGTTTATAGAAGAACACCCTTCAGTTGAGATCAAAAGTGACATAGTATTAAAGTTCTTGGATTCTGATGCAGCCAGCCTAAATATGGCCAGCTACACTAGACTGGGTGGTGTGTGCCAACACCAGGTAGTGGACTGTTATGCCCCAAACAGAAGAACAAAGTACAAACAAATAAGCAAATAGGCAGTAGTGGGTAGTATATAGTCAACTTAATTGTCTTATCCAAAGTCATCCTCCACTGTGGTCCGAGTTCCTCACCTCCGTGTAACTCTGAGTGTAGCACAGATGGCCTTGTGTTCAGTCCACACGCCCACATCCTCTCGAACCCTCTCAGCTGGGAACCCCCCTCTCCTACATCCAAGCATGCTTTCTCATGTGTGTACATCAGGAAGAAATGCTAGGCCCATGTATCTTCTTACTTGTTGGATTGATGGTGTGTGTGTTAGTGGTAGAGTGTCTGCGGGGTGAAGACGGATTTTGAATACCTACCACCAAGGCATATCATTTGTCATCCTCACAGTCCATGAGCCAGGGGCAAAACAAACAAACGAGTTTGCAACTCTCTTTGGAATTAGAGCGCCAAAGGTAAAAATATACAGTTGGAAAATGAAAGTCTTGCTATCATTCATCATGACTGTTCCCATCCGGAGCCTACCATGGCCTACCCGTAAGCTGCAGCCCATCCGCGGGATGCTGGGTAATCCTGAGGACTGGTGATGACGCTTTGTATCTTGAGCACCAAATTATGTTTTCTGCTACCCGTATTTTCCAATTGATACGTGGACCAGAGATGGTAATGGGACGTGCACTGTATCAGGAGCCCAGACCTAAGCACAAGAATCTGCTTTCACTTATTGTCATTTACGATTTCTGTGCTCAAGCCAGATCTAGGCACAAGGCTATAAGGGAACATTCTCCCAGGCCCAGCATTTGTGCTCTGTGGCTTTCTCTGCTTTGGATGCAGCTACTGGAAATTTGGTGCAGGAAAATGCTGAACTCAAGACTAGCCTGGGCTTCAGACTGAGTTTAAGGGTATCCTGGGTAACTTAATGAGACACTGTGTATATATGTGTGTGTGTGTGTGTGTGTGTATACAGTGCATATACTTATATACATACATGCATACATGTGTGTATATATGCATATATACATGTGGCAAGGAATATTTCTCTGTGGTAAAGCACTTACCTGATATTATCCTTAATGCACACTCTGGCATTAATATGAATGTGGCCATTCCTTACCCTTCTTGAAGGACTTGATTCTTTTCCAGTTGATGGGTGGACATTTAAGTTGTCTAGTATGTACCCAGGTTGGCTAAATTTCTTAGTGCCTAAATAAATCTGTTTCCAAAGTACAGCCAGATCTATAAACAGTAAGTAAGTTAAGCCAAGAACATAAGGCTGTTCCACCCAGATGTCGACAGGTTTTCTGTGAAGAACAGCTGAGGAGCAGAGTGTACCTATGTGAGCGGCTACAGGCACTCAATTAACATCAGAAGACCTTTGCCAGTCCACGCTGATGGCTGGTCATGTGTACATTATCATGGGAGTGAGAAAATAGCTACTACACTAATAGTATCTTTTAGCAATTTCTAAGGAGTCGTGGGAAGAGATGTAGACTCTGACAGTAGACGTGACAACCTGTAGGGAAAGAAGCAGTATGTCAGCTTAAGGACACACACCCCAAATTCGGTATTTAAAGTGTGTCCGTATGGGGGGGATACAAAGAGAATACAGTGTAATTAATAAAAATTAAATATAAATTAATAAATAAATAAAAATTTAAAAAGTGTGTCTGTGTGATGTGTGCTCACCTAGGCGCAGATGTGCTTAATCGGGAGCAGCAATGCCACCACAGGGCAACATAGTTGCTGACTCTCAACATCCCACTACTAAGGATGCTTCCTTTAGGTTACATTAAGATTCATCCATTCACAGGGACGTATCTTTGAAAGGATGGTCCCACGAATCTTTTGAGCCAGTTAGAGCACTTTTATTTCCTTGTATGCTCTGTCAACGTGGGACACCCTTCAAGACAGCGTCACGCATCCCTGCATGTGATATGGGACAGGAAAGAGCAACATTTGAGACGCTTGGAAAAAGCGTGCAATCTAGCAGGACAGCAGTGAGACCCAAGAGAGCCAAGAGAGTCAGCGGGAAGACTAGAGTCAGCAAGCGCCCTTGTGTTTTGAAAGAGTTGCTGTTGTATGCATATGTGTTGTGGTATTTTTTAATTTATGTTTATTATTTTTAAGCGCAAGCGCACGTGTGTGTGTGTGTGCACATGTGTGTGACTGCTGAGTCCCATGGAGTTCAGAAGAGGCCATCAGAGCCACCGTGGGTGGAACAGGACCTGGATTATCTTCTAGAACAGTAAGTGCCTTGAACATTTGAGCCATCACTCCAGCTGCAATGCTGTATATTCTTTGAAATAAAATATTGCTTCTACTTTGTTTTTTGAGCACTTTAAACGATGTGTTGACATACCTATCACTTGGAAACTTGCATAGAGCTGTGTATTTTTTTTTTTAGTTCTCCTCACCTACAAGTTAAGATGGCCATAGGTCAATTTGTTGGTTTCTAAACCTGTTCTAAAGATAAATGGTTTCTTGTCATAATTTCTGATTCTATGACAGAAAGGTAAGCATGTAAAAAAGAATCGGCACAAAAACAATTAGTAAAGTACATTGATAAAAGCCTTCTTTTCAAGAAACACGTGGAGGTTTCATTGTATAATTGCAAAACACTGGCTGCCTCAGTGGTCTTGGGCCAACCCTGTGCAGTCGCACGGATCTTCTCCTTCAACTGCGACAAGTCTAAGAAGCAGATACAGTTTTTAGTCCAATTTACAGATGAAGAGACAAAGGCTTAGGGAGGTCAAATCACTTGTCCAAGCTTATTCTGCTGAGCAGGAAGCACAGCAGAAACCCAAAGCAAAATGCATGAGACTGAAGATACTGTTAACACTGGGGGATGATTCACCATGGTTGGCTCACACTATTTGGGGGATAAAAAGTAAACAAACAGGCAAAAGCCAAAACCAAAGATAATTATTTGCTGCGAAATATATGAAACCCATGTGAAAACATGTAGAGGCGTATAGCCTGTTAGTTTAAATTGAATCAGGAATGAACTGAAATCATCCCCAATCAGCGTTTCTGTAGCAGCTTTCCCAGCACACAAGAGGCTAACCGTCCTACAAATTGAATTAAGGGATGGTTGCCAAACTGAAAACTTACAGTAGGCCTGTGACTAAGTGAAATTTTTCAGAAACCTGGAAAATAAAATGGACAGTATTAGTAATTTGGTATTGCTGCCGTTCTCTGCCTTGCTGGTCTCCTTTGAGGGGAGGGGCAGTGATGGGAAAATCACCATGGACTCATCTATTTCTCTGCTCCTGCGGCTGTCTTTCAGGAAGGCTGTGACTCCAATTACTGTGACTACCCTTGTAGAACACTATTACGCTGGTGACACCCACAGCCCACCGTCATGACAGGGAAGACCAGGATTTTAAGACATTCTACTCACACATCCTACAGTCCCTTCAAGCTTTTCTGTCTTGTTGGTTGTTTTGTTGTTGTTATTGTTGTTTTGGTTTTTGTTTCTTTTTTATTTTTTTTCTACTTGGGTTTTAGTATTTGATGTAAGCTCCACAGAACTTCAACTATGAATCAGACTTTTCTCAACTCTGGTTTAAGATAAAAATGTAACATAAGTGTGGAAGTTTTAAGCTGGTATTCATTTAAGAGGTATACAAAGTAAAGATGGGAGCTTTGTTCTTTCATTACCTAGCCATATATTGTAGGACTGCGATGCACGGAATTATCTAAATACAGAAACAACAAAGTGTCTATGTTTCTTCACAGGCTTCACACACTTTATCTACAGTATTCTTTCTATGATTAAAGCTCACTAGTCAATGTAGGAGGGTAGCCTTTCTCCACATCCTCTCCAGAATGTGTTGTCACTTGAGTTTTTTTTAGTTTATTTTGTATTCAGCCACTTTGCTGGGAAATCGTTAAATTTGCAGGCAAATGGTGGGAACTAGAAAAGGTCATCCTGAGTGAGGTATCCCAGAAGCAGAAAGACACACATGCCATATACTCACTTATAAGTGGATATTAGACATATAATATAGGATAATTATACTGAAATCTGTACTCCTGAAGAAGCTAAGCAAGAAGGAGGACCCTGGGTAAGATGCTCAATCTGCATTCAGAAAGGCAAACAGGATAGATATATGAAGAAGGAGAAAAAGGCTATAGGACAGGAGCCTACCACAGAGGGCCTCTGAAAGGCTCTACCCAGCAGGGTATCAAAGCAGGTGCTGAGACTCAGAGCCAAACTTTTTGCAGAGTGCAGGGAATCTTATGACGGAATGGGAAATAGAAAGAACTAGAGGGGATAGGAGCGCCACAAGGAAAGCAACAGAAACAAAAAATCTGGGCACAGGGGTCTTTTCTGAAACTGATTCTCCAACTAAGAACCATGCATGGAGATAACCTAGAATCCCTGCACAGATGTAGCCCTTGGCAGCTCAGTGTCCAAGGGGGTTCCCTATTAATGGGAACAGGAGCTGTCTCTGACATGAACCCAGTGGCTGGCTCTTTGATCACCTCCCCCTGAGAGGGGAACATCCTTACCAGGCCACAGAGGATAACAGTGCAGCCAGGCCTGATGAGACCTGATAGGCTAGGGTCAGATGTAAGGGGAAAAGGCCCTCCCCTATCAGTATGCTTGGGGAAGGGCATGGGAGGAGAAGGGCGAGGGAAGGCATAATCAGGAGGGGATGAGAGAGGGGGCTACAGCTGGAATAAAAATTGAATAAACTGTAACAAATGAATAAATAAAATGTAAAAAAAGCACACTAGTCAAGTGTAATTATAGATGAGTCAGAAAAAAATAAATCCAGAAAAATAGATAAAAGTCTATAGTGACGTGACAACGTTGTATTGAAAAACAACAAATGTATGAAACATTCAAATTTACTATTGTTAATATGACAAATAGTCAAATCAACATTATGGTAAGATCTTACATTTGTGCACACACAAATATCCAAAAAGCAAAAGCAAGCAGTACTCAGTCATGACAGAATCCGGAAAAGTCAGAACACCAGTGTTTATCTACAGGACTCACCAATTAGATAATTAGTTGGAAAAGTGTCTATGTTTACCAAAGCTAAGCAAATGTATGTACTGTGATCCAGCAATCCCACTCTTGGGTAGACATTCAGCTATGTAACATTATCATTGGAAATAATAACCTAAATGTAAACCTGAAGTCAAACCTGCACTCAAAACAGAATATGTTCTTTAGGAATCTTCATGAGCCCCAAAATGTGGCAGAGATTTGAGAAATAAATTTTTAAAATACAAAGAGCCTTGGGCTTTGGAAGCCATATAGTATGTTTCTAATTCGAGAAGCCTTGACTTTGCCCTTTGCGTTTAAGGGTTTGGCCAAGTCAGTGTTCTGCCTCTGTAAGGAGACACCTGCTGTGTACCAATTCTTACATTCCTTCCTAAAGAACAATGAAGGAAAAGACACATTTGTTTTCCTCTCACTCTTCTGAAACTAGCAGTGACCAAGGGATGATCTCACAGCAGGTTACAGGATCAATGGGATATAGAGATGACCTAAAAGATCTGGCAAGTCAAGTTAACTGGGTCTAAAACTCCTCCACAGTCTGAAGCTTTGACTGCCCTGGGAACTAAAGGTTTTGGGTTTGACTTTCAAATCAAGACACATGAACTCTAGAATTTCATTACCATGATTTCCACTTTTCCTCCTTGTTACCATTTGAGGACATCAGCACTGTAAATAATCACTTTTCCTCAAAACTGTTATTGTTCATGTACATTAGAATAGGGGGAAACTTAAGATGAGTAAAATGACACAGAATGTATATAGAAATTGGTAAATATGTCTATGCTTAGAATGAATCAGGAATAGTAATGTAAATTATAAATTGTTAATGTTCTTTAAAAAACAAAATGTAGTTGACGATTATACTTATATTTGATGATTATATTGATGATAATATTGATTATACTTACAAATTCCCCCAGTATAGAATGAAACACGTAAAATTATTTCATTGTTGAGGTAATATTATTAGTAACCCAGGCTCTGAATTCAGTCTAGTAGAGTGCAAAAATATCCCAGCTCATGGAGAGATTTGGTTAAAATCATCAGTTATCCTTCCAAAACAGGAAGTCATTTCTAATACCCACCTCAAGAATTAGATAAAATAATGGGATGTAAGGAAGGTAGGACCTGCCAATTCCTTAAGCAGTGCTTGGCTCACAGTTAATGCAATATATATTTTAGCATTGCCATTCTTTTTTAAATCACTGAGAATTCTTGTTTTGCAGTAGATATGTTGCAGGAAGTCCATCTGGACATTGAATCACTTTATGCTACTTATTGCTCCAAGGGGAAATACGGGGCTAGAATTCTTGGGTAATAATATTTTTCACCTTGAACTACATGTTACATGCATGTTTCTGCTTAAAGCCCTATTTAACATACAGGTGATTTATCAACATTGTGCCTATACCCTACAACACTGTGACTCCCTCCTAACTGAAGCCTAGCTTGAACATGTACGTTCTCCTATGCATATTACACGCACAGAACATTAGGTAGATTTCAACAGTATGCCTGGTGTGTGTTCTACTGGAGAATCACCCACAAAACAATCATACGTAACAAAAAATAATAAAAGTCTTATTGCCTAAAGCATTGAAGGGATACTTGGTCATAAAAGAGAAATGAGATAAGAATACAGAATGTGATATTTGTCACTCTCATTTGAAATAAAATAGCTGATACAAGACTAGATTTCCCTCCTGTTGAGTATACCTGAAGTCCAATGAAACAGCTCCTGGCTGCAGCCAACATGTGAATGGTACTACTTGTACCTTCATGCCTATCTTGCCATGCTGTCAATTATTGTGGTTCAGAGGCACTGCAGCTGAACAGAACTTTTCAGTTGCTTCCCTCCCTTGCAACTTGCAAAGTGTTTTCTGGAACCATGAAAGCTAGAGTGCACGAAAGAGGCTTTCAGTTCAGAGCCAGCTCAAGCCATCCAAGTTGTGTATCCTAAGTGTGTGGTGTCTGCAGCAATGGCGGCTCACCTTCTACCCCCAAGAAGCAGCCAAGGGCTACATCCACTATTCATGCTGTTTAGGAATCACTAGGACTATCCTACACAATCATAGCAAAGGAGATTTCTCATGTCTTATACTGGGGTTTTGTTAGTCTGTGGTTGTTGTGTGTGTTGTTTTCAGCCCAAGTAATTTAAATTCCTCTAATAAGAGCGTGTGTGTACTTTCATATATTGTGTATAACTTCAGGTAAATATAAAATAATATGATTCCTTGTGGCTTTATCAGACAATCTTACTATCTGTCCCTCTTTCTCTTTCTGTATTGACCTTCCCTTCTCTCCATTTGACTCCCCCACCCCATTTTTCCATTTTCTACTTCATAGAACTGTATATACCAGCACAATCCCATAGCACATTCTACATCTTGTCTTTATATCCATAGATAAGTGTAGCTATCAAAGACGCATCTCTTTATATCACAGAAACCCACAACTGGACACAATGCAGATATCAACAGGTCACAGAAGCCTATTAGGCCTAGCTCCTAAATCTATGGCTCAGGTTACATCACAGAAGAATGCATGGGGAAAAAAATGTAAGAGCCAGAATACCAGGAAATCTGATGTGAAATAGCCTCTCCAGGAAATGGTTGAATAAAGGAGACTGGAACAATAGCAGTATCAATGGACAGGCTAATGTGGGAGGCGATAATTTCACTGAGGTCCCTACCCTTAGACAAAGAACAATAGGGAACTACTGACTGGTGGGAGAATTAACCTTGCCCAGTGATTAGCTCCCTGATAGGTTCCAGTGCAGAGTGATCATCCTTGAAACCATATAAACAATAACATGTACTCAGCGGGATCTATTTATGTATATTTGTGGATATACACAATATATGTGTGTACATAACAAAAAATAATCACAGGAAAAGACGCCTGGGAGTGGGGTGCAGGGGAGGCAAAGGCTGGAGGGAGGGAAGGGAGGGGGAGGTGCTGTAATTCTGTTCCTCTTAAAAATATTTAGAAAATAGATAAACAGAAACGTGTATGGATATTGAAGTTAGAAATAAACATAATTTAATTGGAAAATGTACTAATAGGAATCTATAAATATTGAGGATTAATTGTATTAACTTCTGAAAGTCTCAAACAAATTAATTTTGTCTATATAATTGAGTTCAAAGGTCAGCAGGAAGGAGTGGGAGATTGACATTTATCCTGAGAACTGAACATCTGGGCAAGGGTGTGCCAGGTGTTCTGTGAGGTCAGATAGTTTTCTAGTAACAGTGAGATATTACCACTAAAATTTCACAAAGAAGAATGTCACTCTTAAAACTAGGCCTTCTGTATAGTATTTACCCATTGTTTACTGAATAAATTCAGTATTGACTGAATAGGTGTGGGGCAGATAATAGTTTTATTTGGTCTAAAGGCAGAGAAACCATACTAAACTTTGTTATTCAACGTCTGTGTTGACTAGTTTTGTGTCAACTTGACACAGGATAGAGACGTCTGAGAGGTGGGAATCTTCAACTGAGAAAATGTCTCCATAAAATAAGGGTGTAAGGAATTTTCCTCATTAGTGATTGACATGGGAGGGCCCAGTCCATTGCAGGTGGTGCCATCCCTGGGCTGTGGTCCTGAGTTCTATAAGAATGCGGGGTGAGCAGCACCCCTCCTCCATGGTCTCTGTATCACTTCCAGCCTTCAGCTTCCTGACCTGTTTGATTTCCTGCTTTGGGTTTCCCTCAATGGACTGATTTCCTGTGATGAACAGTGATGTAAAAGTATAAGCCGAAAAACAAACAAACAAAGACAAAACAACAAAACCCTTTCCCCCACAAATTGCTTTTAGTCATGGTGTTTTACCACAGCAACAATAACTTCAAACAAAAAAGAAATTGGCAACAGCGTAGTGGGGTATTGCTATGATAGACCTGACCATGTTGTTTGGGGGAAAGATTATTGTGGAAGGACATTGAAATTTTGGTTTAGAAAAGCCATTGAGTTTCAAAACTCAGTGAGCTGTTCTGGAGAAGCCTGGAAAAGAAGAGTGTTGAGAGGGATATAGATAAGGAATGATTGTCTTGTGAAGTTCCAGAGGGAGAGAGGTTCAAGAATCACTTTAAGACGCTGTTGAGGCCGTTGCATAAGCTCACTTAAGAACCTGTGGTTCTGGCTAGCTAGGGCTGAAGAATCATCTCCTCAACACTAGCACAGAGAAGCTGTGTTCTAGAGGCAGCTAAGGTTGCACCTCATGCTGGCAGCTGAGCTGGACAGAGTGAGAGTCACTGCAGTGGTACTGCTTTTGAAGGCATGAAGGGGTCGTGGAAGGAAACTGAGGCTTGAAAGTGTGAGGCAGGAATGCAGGCCCTGAGGATAGCCCTCCCTCCAACTCTGCATCAACTCCAGGTTTCCACTCTGCTTGAATTTCTCTCTGCACTTCCTTAGATGATGAGCAATAATATGGAACCTTAAGCCAAATAAATTCTTGCCTGTTGTGGATACAAAGATTTTTCTGTTTTGATATCAGGTGTAGGATTCAGGTTGTCCACAGTAGCAAACTAGTTGCCTCCTGTGAGATCTGAGAGGGGCTCTTGACTAGCTGCAGATAGTTTAAACCCGAGGACCCTGGAGAGGGAATAAAGGCTAGGGCCGAAGACAGTAGAGTGCCCCAAGAAAGAAGGCGGTAGCTGCTGTTCCCCTTGCTGCTCCTGGTTGCTCTTGGTGGAGCATGATGAGAAGAACTTGGAGACATCCTGAAATAAAGATTCGACTTACCTCAAGAAACCCTAAGACCCTCACCAGCAGGAAGTAGCTGAGGAAAACTCAACCCCCTTTCCCCACGAACCTTTTGTCTCTCCTTCCTGGCATGGGGGTGCTGGAAGGAATTGGAGTGGAGAAGGGAGAAAGAGTTATAAGAAGCATAAATGAAATAGTTTTAATAAGTAGCACCTACACTTTTTTGACACTTTCTTCTTAGGTGAGTATAGGTTGTGACAAACTGACATTTAAAAACTAATAATCACAGTGAAAATGAGGCTAAGGAAATAAATCTATTTACACTTGTGCATAAAAATACCTCAGCATAATTTTAATACTAAAACAACATCAGCAACAAAAGATAAACTAAGCAACAAAAAAAATTAAAAAAATATTAGGATGGATCAACTTAATATGTTACATACCAACAACACCACGCCGCGATAAGCCTGATTTTCCAGGTGGTCAGTCAAAACTAAAACTGTTTTAAATAATTGTTGGGAGATATCAACAACACCAATTGATACAGTTTATGGAAAATCAAAACAGAACAGTAAAATTCCTACTAAATACCATAAAGTTTTCAGTAACGGTGAACACACTTCTGGACAGTGAGAATGATAAATATTAAGTCTAAGCATCTGGGGAATTTATTTAGCTTGGCAGATTTTCTGTGACGAGCCAAGAAAGAAAGTAATGGGTAGAACAGAAAAAAAAATCTTTGATAACTTTACACTGCAATTTTTCTCTAGAACAGAATTCTTCCAGGTATTACATTCTTGTTCAAAATTAGTCTGACTAGTTCATTCACATACACAGAATCCTGGGTGGAGAGTCAAACTAGGTCGTTCTATTAAAAGCCCTACTCGATATACAGAAAGAAGAAAATATTATGGTCATGAAGACAAAGTTGGCCATTCCCAGTGAGGATCTCATCCTACTGGGTTTTTTGTTTGTTTGTTTGTTTGTTTTGTTTTGTTGTTGTTGTTTTTTGCATTTGAAGTAAGGCCATACCAGTCCATTGCAAAAAGTCCTTCACCTACTGGCTGAACAAAAAGCCAACTGGAATTGAGGTTAGGAAAAATATGAGTCTGGTCTTATCACATTAACAAGTGATTTTTTTTAAATTGTTTTAGCCTTGTAGTGGGTGGTTAGTCACTGCCATGTGTGCTGCTGAGTCAAAGTCAGTGTTTGTTCTGTTGCCAAAGAGCGTCACGTGAAATGCATGCAAAGAGTATTGTCACAGTGAAACTCAGGAGGGCAGAAGTTCTGACAATATGTGATCGAATGTATCATAATAAAATTTTGTCTGTTTGCTTCAAATGTCTCTTCTAAAGATGCTTTATTTGAGGAGAAATGGAGCCCATTTGAGTTTAAAATAATCATTCAGGATAGCTATGAAAAATAAACTGTTCTGAAAATAAAAACCGGTGTTTCTCAGTAGGTACCGGCTGTGTTATCCACTGTAGCTCTTGGGTAATGTTTTCAAAGAGAGTGAATTTTTAAAACCATTATGCATGAGAAAGCAAAGTCTCTCTGTGTTGTATATTAGGTTTAAACCCTTTAAAACAAATAGCAGGCAGTGAAATTCCTCACAGTCTGCCTCTGCTTAACGTTTTCCTCCACCTTATGTTCATTTCTTTTTTTTTAAAGAGCTGGCTAAGAGCCCAAAGAGGATCGCCTGTCCATGAAAAGTAGCCCAGATCCCCGGAAAATATTACAAAGACATTCCAGTATATTTAATTCTTAAGAGATCTTTGTCAGGCTGTTAGCCTCCTATTAGATCGTGCCCTCTGCAGATAGTAAGGTGCCGATGCTGCAGCTTACTGGCCTTCCCACAACTTCAGAATTCTTATAAAATGTTTTCCCACACATTAGCCACCTCTCCTCAGTAGCATCCAACAGCCTTTCAGTGTGGGTAATGAAACCCTACCTTGACTGTGCTCAATCAGTAACCAAGAGATACATGCCAGCCATATGTTACTTCAAGTGTATTCAAATCAAGCTGTGTAGCATATAGGAATCTAAGGCAAAGCATTCATACAATCACATATACGTAAACCTGATAGCAAATATATTTTGCAAATGTTTAACTTCGAACCCAGCTTAGTGGAGAATGGATTTCAGCTGTATTTAATGTGTTTAAAGGGTGGGAATGGAAACCTGCTTTATATGAATAATGAAAATGTCAACTTACTTATGCTGTGTTCGCTTTAAAAATATACATTTAATATTTATTATGTATTTTATACCACATAAGTATTGTATAATATACAGGTATATTATATTTCTACAGTATCTAATACTATATATCATTGTTCATATAGTGATAAAATATACATAAGACTTACCATGATAAGCATTTCAAGTGCACTGTTCAATGGCATTCCAAGAAATGTGCCAGTGTTAGAAGAACTCAAGGCATTATATATCTAGGTTGATAGAAGAATGTTCTGGAAAAATAGCAATGATTTCAGTACAACCATTTGTATGTCATCTGTCTTTCCTTGTGGCTAACCATCTCAGGAAAAATCTTCCTTTCTGACGTTTAGCATTCATATCACTCCTGTGCCTCTGACGCAATTGCAGCTTTTCCATTCTTCTTTCACAATGTACCAAAATATACACATCTTTGCCGATCCAGTGCTTCAGGCTGGTGAAATGGTTGTGCTGCTGAAAGTGTTTCCTCCTCAAGCCTGGTGACTTGAGTTTGACCCCTACACCCCATAGTAGAAGGAGGTGGAAAGACAGAATCAACTCTCCCAAAAGTTGTTCTCTGACAACCACATGCATGGCATGAAATGCATACACTGCTTTCATACCTACAGATCTCTCTATGTCTCTGTTTCTCTCTGTCTCTATCTCTGTCTCTCTCTCTCACACACCCACACACCAATAATAATTTTTTTAAATCCTAAAAAGAAAAGAAGACTTGCTGTATCTCTTTTTGGGTGTCCTTCCTGACTTACCCAGATGACATACTCTTTCCTTGTCTGAAACATGAAGAGGGAATTTTCCCTTATCTATTGATTTGTCATGAAACTCAATGTAAAAAGATGATTGATAGATGATGCCTTGCGTGATCTGACACACATGGCAACTTTGTAATAAGTCAACAATAAAATATAACTCAAAAAGGAGTGAATATCAGTTGTTGTATATCACTATATGGCATGCTCTAAATGTAAAATCGTTATTATCTTTTCATTTAGCCAAAACTCATTTTTTGTTATTTTATCTAATACATCTTAATTTTTTATCCCTTCCTCAGCTTACGAGCTATTCTGTGAATCCTCAGTAAATTATCTACTTTACTGTTCAACTCGAAATTTGATGTGATTTCCAAGTTTCAGATGGAAAATGTCAAATAAAATTGATGCTTGGAAATGGAAAGATACTAAGCTGAACTCTCTGTTATCATTATGATCCTTATTCTTGGATACGCTGTTGATGTATCATATGCTCTTAGCCTTTTGGGGATCATAAGTACCCTTTATAAGTATTATGAAAGTTGTGGATTTCCTCTTAAGTTTGCCTGAAAGTCACAGTTCCAATTTTTATTAAAACTCTGGCTTTGGTTCTGGGGAAATGACTCAGCAGGTAAAAACACTTGCCAAGCAATCATAACTTCAGATATCCAAAACTGATGTAAAGGCCAGGTGGGTGTGGAGCCCCTGCAATCCCAGCAGTGGATCATGGACACTCAGACAAAACTTGCTGGCCAGAGAGACGAGCCAAAACAGGAAGCTGGGGTTCAGCAACAGACTGCTTCTCAATATATAAAGTGCAGAGTGATTGAAGAGGATATCAAATATCAGTCTCAGGGCCACACACACTCATGCTTATTGATGTACACACACACACACACTTGACCATCCACACCCACACACAACCATACATCTATGAACATGCATATGCAGACATCTGCACAAACAAATATTCAGACCATTTGGACTCTTAATGAATATTTCAGTGAACTCCACCAATTTCTGATATTACTCGGCATCTTAGTTTCTATTGCTTTGATAAAACAACCTAACCAAATTCAATTTGAGAAGGAAAGGGTTTACTTCCTCTTAGAGTTTGTAGTGATTCAGGGAAGCCAGGGCAGGAACTTGAGACAAGACTTGGCACAGAGACTATGGAATGTTGCTTCTTGATGGTACAGCCTGCCTTCTTACAGCACCTACGACCACCAGCCCAAAGACTGCATGGCTAACATCAATAATCAATTGCAGGCTTGACTACTGGCCAGTCTCAGGTGGGTAGTTTCTCAGTCAAGTCTCCCTTTTGCAAAAAGACTCACTGAGTTTATCTACATAAGTATAAGAAATTTCAGTTGATTGGTTTTCTTCTGAAATATACTTCAGATTTATTGTTCCAATATTTTTATAAGTAATTTATTTATTTTTATATTAATCGCAGGTTATATACTTTGTATCTCAGCCGTAGCCCCCTCCTTCATTCCCTCCCACTCTCCCTATCCCTCCCTCATCTTCTCCCTGCCCCCCTCCAAGTCCACTGATAGGGGAGGACTTCCCCCGCTTCTTCCAATATTTTATCCCTTAATTTACTCCCTGACTACGTTTTTCATCTGTTTTCCACTAGGTAAACCAACTCAAAACAAAATATTGTAGATTTTTCAACAATCATTCTTGGGAACAGAGCAGGACATTTTATTCATATACACAATAAATGATTATGCTTTTACTCCCTAACATTTGTATAAATATAAACATTGTTACAAAACTCCTCTATAGAAATAAAGGTATCACAGTTTAAAATTTCAATTTCTTTAGCCTATTTAGAAATCTATAACAAAAAAGCTTTCTGATTTTTATTAATTTGGATGTTCTCTCTCTTTTTGTTAGGTTATCTAGGAGTTTGTCAATCTGGTTAAGGCCTTCACAAAAAGTACATTGTTGTTTGACTGATTCTATATGTTCTTCTTTTAGTCTCTAGTCATTTATTCCTTCCCTAATCTGAATGATTTCTTACCATTTTCTGGAATGGAGAATGTTTTCCTGTTGGTTTTCTAGAGCATTAAAATGCACTATTAGGTTATTTATTTATGATGTCTTTGATTTAATATTTTACACTTATGTTTATTTTTTGTGTGTATGTATAGGTAAGGGTTGTCATGATGGATGTGTGGAGGTCAGAGGGTGACATCCAGAAGTTGATTCTCTTCATCCACTACATGGTTTTGTGGGACTGAAACAGGTCATTAGAGGAGTAATAAATTTAATTTTTAAATTAATTACAGTTTATTCAATTTCTATCCCTCCCAAGTCCTCCCTCATTCCTTCCCAATGCCACCCTCCCTCCCTTATCTCCTTCCATGCTCCTCCCCAAGTCTGACTGGCTGCATTGTCTTCCTCTGTGGCCTGATAAGGCTGTTCCCCTCTCAGGGGGATGTGATCAAAGAGCCAGCCACTGAGTTCATGTCAGAGACAGTTCCTGTTCCCGTTACTAGGGAACCCCCTTGGAGAATGAGCTGCCATGGGCTACGTCTGTGCAGCACTTTTGGGTTATTTCCATCCATGCTCTTTTTTTGGAATATCAGTCTCAGAAAAGACCTCTGTGCCCAGAATTTTTGTTTCTGTTGCTCTCCTTTTGGAGCTCCTGTCCCCTCCAGATCCTTCATCTCCCCCTTCTTTCATAAGATTCCCTGCACTCTGCCCAAAGTTTAGCTATGAGTCCCAGCATCTGCTTTAATACTCTGCTGGGTAGAGTCTTTCAGAGGCCCTCTTTGTTAGGCTCTTGTCGTGTTTCTTGTTTTCTCCATCTTCTGATGTCTATCCCACTTGCCTTTCTGAATGAGGATTGAACATCTTACCCATGGTTGTCCTCCTTGTTTAGCTTCTTTAGGTGTACAGATTTTAGTATAATTATCCTACATTATAGATCTAGTATCCACTTATAAGTCAGTATATAATGTGTGTGTCTTTCTACTTCTGGGATACTTCACTCAGGATGATCTTTTTTAGTTCCCACCATTTGCCTGCAAATTTCATGATTTCCTTGTTTTTGATTGCTGAGTAATATTCCATTGTGTAAATGTAGCACTATTTCTGTCTCCATTCCTCAGTTGAGGAGCATCTGGGTTGTTTCCAGATTCTGGCTATTACAAATAAAGCTGTTACAAACATGGTTGAGCAAATGTCCTTGTTGTATACTTGAGCATATTTTGGATATATGCCTAGGAGTGGTATAGCTGGATCTTGAGGTATCTCTATACCTAATCATCTGTTAAAGAGCCAGATTGATTTCCAAAGTGGTTGTACAAATTTACATTCCCACCAGCAATGGAGGAGGGTTCCCCTTTTCCACATTCTCTCCAAACATGTTGTCACTTGAGTTTCTTGATCTTAGCCATTCTGATGGGTGTGAGGTAAAATCTTAGGATCATTTTGATTTGTATTTCCCTGAAGGCTAAGGACTTTGAACATTTCTTTAAGTGTATCTCTGCCATTCAATATTCCTCTATTGAGAGTTCTCTGGTTAGTTCCCTACCCCATTTTTTAATTGGATTACTTGATCTTTTGCTTTTTAAGTTTTTGAGTTCTTTATATATTCTGGATATTAGCCCTCTGTCAGATATAGGGTTGATGAAGATCCTTTCCCAGTCTGTGGACTGTCATTTTGTTCTGATGACGGTGTCCTTAGTTGCATACCAAAGGATCTGAAAGTTTGTGCTTTCCTTTTCATTTGTTTTTGGAAATTCCCTCAGTAGTTTCAATGAGAGACTGTTAATTCAAAAATGAACTTACGTACTAGCTTAGAGGATGTTCTGTAATCCAGTTTCCTTCTGAAAAGTAATTTTTAGTATAGTCTAAAAGGCTGGACTAAGTTAGTAGCTTTTATAACTTTCTGTGGAATGATAGCATAAACTGAGTAATAATCTGATTGAGGCAGATTAACATCAATGCATGTAAGCACTTTAAAAGCCAGTGAGTCAGACTGCTTCTTACATGAGCTACACATAGTTATAGTCTGTTCAGTGGAAGACAATTTGTTATGGAAGTGATCATTAAAACAAATCTAAGCTGGGAAAGGGATGGAAGGGAAAGTGCTTGTTGTGTATCCTTAGAGCTCATGTGATAGCCAGGATCAGTGAGGTGTGAAGCAGAGACAAGGGAATTCTGGGAAACTCATAGGACAGATGCTCTGTTGTACACAAAAACGAAAAACAAGTGACACTGTTCAAACAAGGCAGAAAGTGAGGACTAACACTCCAGGTTGTCCTGAACACACACACACACACTCAGGCATGCACGTGTGTGCACACACACAAACCATAGGGGAAAAGTTCATTTCATGATAAATAAGATACTTTAATTCTAAGTCATATATATTGATTATGAGAATTCCAGTGATGTGGCATTAAAGATCCTTGGGCAAGTGTTGTGTTGTGACTCTGTACTGAGCACAACACACTTATTTGACTGCAATTGTCCTTATCACATTATATCTTATCAGAAATAGCTCATTCATCAATTCTCAGTCAGTACTCCAAATAGGCATCTGTGAATGGCCAGCCAACTCTTTTAATAAACTTGTCTATACTCAAAAGCTATGTTACTTGTGCTGAAAATCACTAACTACAAATCAGATGCGACCCACGCATCCCAAATAATAGACGTTTAGCCACCAGGAAGCTATGGTCCCACTGTGGAAGAGTGTGGCAGTGTGAAGAGAGGGTGAGGAGATTGCTTCCACTCGAGATAGGAAGTTGATGAGCAGAGAGGAAGGAAGGAATGCTGATCATGCTACCAGTTCTGTGAGAGCATCTATTTCACCTGCTTATACCACAAATGAAAACACAAAGTAACAGAATACCCTTAGATCAGGACTGGAGACATGGCAGGTAGAAAATTAGTCATTTGAAATTCAGGAAACCTGACTCCAGACTTGAATTTGCCAATAATATTGTGCATGATGCTTTTGTTTGTCTCAGTTGCCACAACTGTTAAATGAGAGGACCACACTAGAATTATATCATAATATTCTTTAACTGGACTGTTCTAGCTTTAAAGCTCATACTATTTTGTTCTGAGCACTTACATTCTAAATACGAATGTAATACATGGTGGTCCACTAATCAGTAGAAACCAGAAAGTTATGATAATAATTGCAATTGTTACTCAATTAATATTAACTATTATGAAACAGGTATGTGTTCTTTAAGTATATAACATTTAATTACATTTCTTAAATTTTCCCATCAAGTTTTATTACTGTTATTCTTTAAAAGTTGACATAATGTAAAAGATATAGAGCCATGTGTAGAAAGGGGCTCTCTGATTCTCAAGAACAAAGAGTGGGAATTTTAAAATATAAAGTCAAGACCATCAGAGTGTGGTCACTCATTTTTAAAAATTAATTTTTGCACAGTGTTGGTTATGTGACTGAGCAATAGGTAGATGTTGCTAGTGACTAGCTGCTTAGTTCTAATGAGGAGAAACGGGCTAACGCAAATGTCATGAGAGAAAAATCAACTTACCGGGAAGCGTATGTCAAAGCAACAGAAACTACAGAGTGAGCATGGGTGTTTCTTTGAAGGAACAGGAGACAACAGATGTCTGCATCATTCAGGTGATCCAAGGTAAAAGTGAGGACCAGCCCAGATGACACCCTAAAACCTTCTGCCGGATATATCCATCCCTTAAAGCACAAGCTTCACACACTGAACACTAACTTATCTCAGGTAGATCTTGCCTGATTACTCAAACCAATGTAAAAGTGCTTTCTCTATGGCACAAACACAGTGAGCAGGGGAGGTGCGGAAGTGTGCACGTGTCTGTGCTGTGGCATGAGTTTTCTTTTTTTTTTAATGTAATTTATTTATTTTTATATCAATCACAGGTTAGGTACTTTGCATCCCAGGCATAGCCCCCTCCCACATTCCCTCCCACTCTCCCCATCCCTCCCTCATCTCCTCTCCGCCCCCTCCAAGTCCAC
>CM053767.1:9373908-9410059 GCA_028658305.1 Pachyuromys duprasi
ATATACCATGTGTTTCTTTCTGCTTTTGGGATACCTCACTCAGGATGATCGTTTTCAGGTTGTCTCCAGCTTTCTATACTGCTCAGTCCATCACAGGCAGAGGAAGTCAAAAATTACATTGTGTTCTCCCTGATCACACACAAATCATGATTTCTGGTGGACTTCAGAATAATCTGACTCCTTGGCATGGCATTTGAAAGGCTATTCACAATCAGAGTTACCTTCCTTATCTATCCACTCTGCTAATTTAAAAGGAAAATATATTCTTTAACAGTCCTTTGACCCTCCTGAATCAGGAACATTCATTTTTTCATTCTTTTAGGACTGGGTTTGAGCCTTACTTCTAGGAAGAAAGATAAGAGGTTGGTGAAAGGATAAACATCTAGCCAAATGTAATTTAATCAGTTCTCTTTAAAATCACACGTGACATTTGATAAAGTTGCAGATTTTTCAAAATTACTTTAGGTCTATATCAGAATCTTTGTGAATGGAGCCTACCACAGAGGGCCTCTGAGAAACTCTACTGATTGAGATTTTGAAGCAGATGCTGAAACACATAGCCAAACTTTGGGCAGAGTGCAGGGAATTTTACAAAAGAAGGGGGAGATAGAAAGACCTGGAGGGGGATGGAAGCTCCACAAGGAGAACAACAGAGCCAAAATAAAAATAAAAATAAAAAAAACTTGGGCCCAGGGGGCCCTGCAGAGACTGATATCCCAACCAAGGACCACGCATGGAGAGGACCTAGACCCCCTGCTCAGATGCAGCCCATAGACTCAGTCTCCAATTGGGTTTCCTAGTAAGGGGAACAGGAACTGTCCCTGGCATGAACTCAGTGGCAGGCTCTCTGATCTCCACCCACTGAGGAGTATAACCATGACAGGCCATAGAGGAAGACAATGCAGCCAGTCCTGAAGAGACTTGATAGGCTAGGGTCAGATAGAAGGGGAGGAGGACCTCCCCTATTAATGGATTAGGGAAGGGGCATAGGGGAAGAAGAAGGAGGGAGGGTGGGATTGGGAGGAGATGAGGGAGCCACAGTCAGGATATGAAATGAATAAATTGCAATAAATGATGCATTAAAAAACAGAAAAAAGAATCTGAATATTAAATGATGTACTCAAGTCTGTTTGATGTACCTCAGAGCTTAAACATCCTACTTCATTGATATTAAAACAACAGAACTTTGCCTTAATGCCTCAATAATCATTGTGTCTCTAGAGCATTAAATCATGCCAATAATTCCTGTATAATGAATCCTGCATGGGCATACATTAGATACGATAGACTTCAGTCTGAGGGATTATTATAATTGAATAAGTAAAAAAGGAACCATGTCTACAGATATGGAGAGGAAAAGGAGGTTTTGATAAGGCTCAGTGACCAGAGATGGTAATGCTTGATTTTTAGCAGCCTTCCAAGGAGATTCATTTTTGTAAGGAAAAGAAAGCAATTGCAAGTTTAAAAATATAAAAAAGCTGAACATTTGAAAGGCCCTGATTCTCAGTCAAATTGAGTTCATTTCAGGATGAGATGGCTAAAAGAACTTTGTCATGAAGCAAAGAGTGAGTGTTTTCATCAGTACAAATACAAGGAATAAATTAGAAGCTTCCAATAGGTAATTCTTTCAACAATCATTTATTCCATTTCACTTGTAGGACAATGTAGTTCCAAGAAATATGAATTTTTCCAGTATCAATGATCAATATTCACTCTGTGCATGCACACACAACACACATACACATTTATATGACAGTAACTCTTTTAGAAGCAAGAATTCAGCCTTGAGAAAAAGGGAACAGCAGCAAGTCTGATAATCCTGCACACACACAATGTGTTACTTACTTACCTCAGTGCAGTAACAAATGTCTGATGCAAATTCAGGGAAGGTGGGGCTTACTTGGGGTCACAGTTTGAGGGTCCTCTTTATCTGATGTGGATGTCACAGAGGCCACTGGTTACATTGCCTCTGGTCAAGAAGCCAGAGCTCAGTCTCCTTTCTGTATGTCCTGGACCCAAGCCCACAGATTCCTGCCACCCACTGTTAAAGTGGATCTTCCCATTTCAATTAACATAATCTAGATAATTCTTCACAGGCGTGCCCAGAGATTTTCCTCCTAGGTGATTCTAGAGTCTATCAAATTGAAAGCCAATATTAACCGTCACAGATGGTAACCATTAAGTGGTTCCTGGCATACATTCTAGCCTTCCATACATTCTATTCTTGATTCCCTGAGCAGCAGCAATTTTCCTCTCCTCAGAGGATGGGCAACCTGGAAAAGAGTAAGTTGACCCTGACTTGCAACAGTTTCCCTAGGTGTCTGTCAGTTTGAGACAATGTTCTTAGCCCAATGCTAGCTAAAATGGAGATGCTTCTGCACAGAGTTCTCAAATATTTAGACTGTAGGGGTGTGCCACCATGCCTGCATTGCTTCTTCACTAAGAGGGCAACGTCAGAGCTTGTGGATAATTAGTTGAGAAGAAATGTTTGCTGGAATCCAATGAATGTATACCAAAAAAAAATCCTCTTTCCTGTGGGACAAGAGGGAGGAAGAGACACATAATGCTACCTTCAGATGCCACGGAGCTGTCTTGTCAGGAATGAAACACTACTGTTGAAGGAAATTACATATGGAATGGCTTGATCCAATAAAGAGTGATGGAATGGCTTCGCAGGAATTTCAAAAGCACGTTTAAGAGAAGGTTTCAGAATTAATACTATACTAGTGAGTGTTGTAAGTGACTCTTTGGGGGAAGTCCAAGGAAAGATATCACATGAGAGGGGCTAGTCAAACATAATTAAAGAATGGGAATTACTGGCTTCAAGATAAGCAAAACCACATGTAGTTGCCTCTAAAAAAATTTTAAGAAGAATATGAAGAAAGTCTGTCAAAATGAAAAATGAACCAATTTATCACTATACTTTTGGACTCTCCTATTCAAGACATAAAGAGCTAACCTCGTTAAATTGGGTTAATCTGCCCATTCCCTGCAAAAATTTCCCTGTGAAAATCACCTGAGATTTGAGAGGTTGGCAGAGAATAGAACTCTGATTCTTTTGCTTTTCCAGTATGTTTTAGTTACTTGCTTTGAGGAGACAAATGGCTGTGAGGAGATACCATGACCAAGGTAACTTATAAAAGAAAATATTTAGTTGGGGGCTTGCTTACAGTTTCAGAGGATGAGTCCATTACCGCCATGGCAGAGAACATGGGAGCAGGCAGGCAGGCAAGGTGTTGGAGCAGTGGCTAAAAGCTTACATATTGAAAACAAACCTGATACAGAGAGAGAATGAGAAAGTAAGAGCACAAGAAAGGAAGCGAGAGAGAGAGACAGAGAGAGACAGAGAGAGAGAGAGACAGACACAGACACAGACACAGAGAGACTGAAAATGAAGTCGTGTGGGATCTTAAAACCCAGCTCCTACAGAAGAGGACATTGCAGCCAGTCCTGAAGAGACCTGATAAGCTAGAGTCAGATGGAAGGGGAGGAGGTCCTCCCCTATCAGTGGACTTGGAAAGGGGCAGGGAGGAGATGAGGGAGGGATGGAAGGGATAGGGAGGGAACATGGGCGGGGGCTACAGCTGGGATACAAAGTACATAACCACTGATTAATATAAAATAAAAATGTCAAAAGTAAATTTAAAAAAAGAAAAAAAAAAACAGCTCCCAGTGACACAGCTCCTCTAACAAGGCCACACTGCTTAACCCTTTCTGAACATTTCAACCAGCTGTAGGCCGAACATTCAAGCATGTGAGCATGTGGGGACCATTCTCGTTCAAACCACCATACCACACAACAGAATAAATTGTCTATTTTCTTTTTTGGAGGAGAAAGAAGGATGTCAGGGATCTTATTTGGTGCTTGTCATAAGATTGGACCTGTAACTCCTGAGCCATCCTGTTGCATGAATGTCAGGGTAGACTGTCATAATACGTCTAGAGGGGTAATGGACATGCGTCTTCACAATAGCCAATGGAAGTTACGCTCCTGTTTTACAGCTGAAGAAGGGGAAGTTACTGGTATTAAAAAACATAGCCATAGACTATGTTACTTGAGTAAGTGAAATTAGAATTGGAGTGTAGGTTTACAGGACCTACCCACTACTTGAAGAACATTTACCCAATCTTATTTTTATTTTAAGTTCTTCTCCCGTGAGATTAAAACTAAAATGTACAAATGTAAAATATAATCGATTCCGAAGCAGTAACACGAGATATTTGCTCAAAAGAGATACCTCTTTAGTCCATGCAGTACAGTCTCTGTAGCTCTTTCTAACTGATGTTTACGAGCAGTGCTGCAGCTTGACTTACAATGGGGCTATGGTATAATACATCCATTGTAAACTGAAAATAAAAATCAAATGTCACATACCCAAACTTCCAGAATTACAGCTCTGAAACACAGTCTGTGGCTGTCGAAGTCTTTCAGCTTTGTGAAAGCCTTCTGAAAGTAAGGCTTATGGTTACCTCTACTTTGAAAAAGGACCAAAAACCAATTTTCGAATTTCAGCGTCAGGTTTTTAGTACATGAACATCTTTTGTGCTGTTTTGGAGTTGAAAATTGTTAGTTTGGAGGCTCGAGAGACAACTCAGAGGTTAAGAGCAGTGGCTGCTCTTCCAAAGGCCCTGAGTTCAATTCCCAGCAACCACATGGTGGCTCACAACCATTTATCATGAGATCTGGTGCCCTCTTCTGGTGTGCAGGCACCCATGCAGGCAGAACATTGTATATATAATAAATAAATAAATCTTTAAAAAAAAATGTTAAGTTAAATCAATTTAAGTAAAGTCCATTGCAAGGTCTTATAACTTAGATTAGATTCTTTTTTTTTCCTTAAAAAGTAGTAAACTAGACAAAAATTTATAAAAAAAAAAAAAAAGAAGTTTAGCATTAGGAATCAGACAACACTGGCCAGTGATTTCTGAGAAGGGAAGTAAATGAAGTGTGCCCCACTAGAGAGAGGTCTATTCACAGAACCGAGAGGCTGAACCAAAAGGGCACGTGGATCTCTTGCTCTTTTTTACCCGAGAAAGAGTTGGTAGTCAAGGTAGCTAGAATTTCAGCGGCAGAATCAGAGCAGAGAAATCTGGATGGAAAGACAATTTGAGTAATTCATAGAAATGCTCCTTTACATATTTAGCAGAAATGATATATATTGGAGGAAATATCTGAATCTAGGAGAGGAGACACTAGGAGGAAAAATCAGAAAGAATTTTAGCAAAACTCACCGACGGCAAGTGATTCTTAAACATAGATCTTCAGGAAATAGCAGAGACTAAGATTGCTTAAGGAAATAATAACAATTCTAGAAGCAAAATCATAAAATTCACAATGCTTGGCATTCACACAAAACGTTCCAAACAGTCAAAGTGGCAGGGTAACGCAACTCACAGTGAGGAGAAAGGTCAGTCAACAGAAATGGACCTCGCAATGACAGATGTTGGAACCAGCGTGTGTGTTTTAAGAAGCTTCTGTCACAGTGGGGTTCTGTACAGCTTTTCAAAGGGCCTTTGTGTTAGTTATTCCTCCCATGTTCCCTCCTCTACCTTGTCCTTCCATTCTGCTCCGCATTTAATATCCTATTCTAATTTCCCTCTTATAACACTATAATCTATTTCCATTTCCTTAGAAAATCACGTCCTTCACCTTGGTCTCTCCTACCTACCTACCTTCTATTACAACTCTGCCTGAAACACACATATCTAAAGCTTAAAAGCTAACATCTATATATAAGATAAAATATGCAGTGTTCTTTCTGGGTATGAGTTAGCTCACTCAGGATGGTTGTTTTTTGATGCATCCTTTTGCCTGAAAATTTCATTGTTCTTAACAGCTAAATAATATTCCACTGTATGAATGTGTCACATCTCTGTTATCCATTAGTCAGTTGATAGATGTCTAGGGTGTTTTCAGTTGCTGCTGTTATAAATGGTGCAACAATGAACATGTGTGTATAGGTGTCTCCATCACAAGATACAGAATCCTTTGGGTATATACCCAAAGAACTTCTATAATGGTTGTACCAGTTTGCACCCATACCATCAAAAAATAAGTACTTTCCATAGCTGAAGCAGCATGCACTGTTATGTGCTTTATTAATTTTTGTCATTTAACTGGTGTAAGATGTAATATCAGAGTATTTTTATTTGCATTTCTCTGATCACAAATGATACTGAATGTTTTAAAATATGCTTCTCAGCCATTTGGGTTTTATCTTTTTGAGAACTCTATTTAGTTCTATAGCCCAATTCAAACTTGAATGGAGTTTACCATGTAACCGGGGACAATGCTCCAAGTAGGCATTATATAGCACCAAATAAAGCTCTCAGTACCAAAAATGTGTTATATGTTTTTGAGTCATTGTCCAAAGGGATTCCATATACTCTCCAGTGATTATAGGCTATTGCCAATGTTCTTTCTCACCCTTCTCAATCTGACAGTGTGACCCTATTATTAAAGACACCACATATGTGTGTCATTGAACATAGCAAAATTGAATTTATGCCTTACTAGAAGCGACACTCTTAATGACTGGCATTTACAATGCTGGAAGATGCTATACAAACTAGTGGAGGAGAAAAATAATCATTAATCTCACGCAGCTGCAATAGTGACCCACCTATAAGATAAATCCAATGGTGCCACATATATGCTAGGAATGACCAACTACCTACCTTTGGCTGGACAGTCGGCCAACACAAAACAAACTTTATGATTTTGTCTTGTTTTGTGTGTTTGGTTGGTTAATTTTGTTTTGCTGGGTTTTTGTTTGTTTGTTTTTAATAGAGAGAAATACATGAAAATGGGAGAGTGGGGTTTAGAATCTGGGAGAGGGGAATATGACCAAATGTAGAAAAATAGGATTAGTGTGTACGGCTGTTAAGCCAGCTCTTAGGGCAGAACAGAATCTAATAAGTGTGGGGCTGTGTTACATGGAATAACATTTGTGTAGACTCCAAGTACAAGCATGCTGCTCTGCATCTTCGAACTCTGTCAGGTGGTCATATGAAGTGCACTAAGCATAGAACTGACATATGGTCAATTATCAAATGTCAAATACCCAAACACTACACTCATCTGTGTGCCAACTGAGGTTACAGTGCCCACCATCCCTGCTATACAGAGTTCATATTCTCTCCAGAAGTAGTCGGAAAATGGAAATTTGCTGGTTGGCTTGATACAAAGCAGATCTAAAGCACCATAAAGAGGAAAAAAAAAAGATGTGAGGCCAATGTTAGAAAATGTTTTGTGGGAGGTGGAGGCTTTATCTGAGTATGTGAGAATGAGTAGAGTGAATCTTTGTAATAACCATGGAACATGGAAAGCATATTCTTCATGTAAGGAATGAGCAAGAGTAGAGAGCGCCTGCTGAGAGCAGCAAGAGCTCGAAAGCTTCACCGGACAGAAGTTCAGGTCACCAGAGGGAGGGTTTACCGCCTTCATAATCCTCTACTTCCATCATGATCTATCTCTCTGGAATATTCGTCTAGGCCAATAAGAGAAAATAACAAAGACACTGTGTGTGTTTGTGTGCATATACATGTGCATGTGTGTGTCTGTGTGTATGTGTGTGTTTGTGTGTGTTATTCTGGTCAATAATCTCTCAGTAGACTTACTATTAGAATTGCCAAACATGGCCTTTCTCTTACTTGCAGGGGGATACAGCCAGCAGAGGTGAGCTACACATAGAGAAATGTTCAACATTCTTAGTCATCAGGGAAATGCAAAGCAAAACGACCCTAGATTTCACCTTATTACCTATCAAAATGGCTAAGATCAAAAACTCAAGTGACAACACATGCTGGAGAGGATATGGAGCAAAGGGAACACTCCTCCTTCGCTGGTGGGAGTGCAAACTTATGCAATCACTTTGGAAATCAATCTGGCGCTTTCTACAAAAAAAACTGAGAATAGTTCTACCGCAAGACCCAGCTGTACCATTCCTGAGCATATACCCAACAGATGATTCACCAAGCCACAAGGACATTTGCTCACTATATTCATAGCAGTTTATTCAAAATAACCAGAAACTGGAAACAACCCAGATGTCCCTCAACCAAAGAATGGATAAAGCAATTGTGGTACACTTACACAGTGGAATATTACTCAGCTATTAAAAAGAAGGAAATCATGAAATATGTAGGCAAGTGGAATGAACTAGAATATATCATCCTGAGTGAAGTAATCCAGACCCAGAAATACACACATGGTATGTACACACTCATAAGTGGATATTAACCGTATAGTACAGGTTAACTAAGCAACATCCCACAGACCCGAAGAAAGTAAGGAACAAGGAGGAACCAAGAGAGAAAGCTTGAATCCTACTAAGAAGGGAAAATAGAATAGACATCAGAAGTGGAGGGAGAGAGGGAACTGCATGAGAGGGGATAGTGAGGGGAATAGGAGGAATAAGGTGTGGGGAGAGTGGGAAATTGGGGTTGGGGCAGCTCTGAGACAAGCTGGAGACCTAGGACTGGGGAGACTCCTGGAAGATATGAGGGTGACTCTGAGACTTGTAGCAAGGGTATATATTGAGAATGAAGTGGCCACATCCTGTAGCTAGACAGGACTTCTAGTGGAGAGAGGGACATTCCAACCCACCCACAAAACCCTTGACCAAAATTTGTCCTGCCTACAAGATGTGCAGGGATAAAAGATAGAACAGAGATTGAGTGATGTCTGGCCAATGACTGGTCCAACTTGAGACCTACTCCATGGAAGAAATCCAACCCCTGACACTATTAATGATATTCTGCTATCCTTGCAAACAAGAACCTAGCATAACTGTCATCTGAGAGGCTTCTTCCTGCAGATAATGGGAACAGATGCAGAGACTCATAGTCAGACATTAGGCAGAACTCAGGGAGTCCTGTGTAAAAATTACGGAAAGGACTGAGGTAGCTGAATGGATCAAAGACACCACAAGAAAATCTACATAGCCAACTAACCTGAGGCCATGGAGGCTCATAGAGACTGAACCACCAACCAAAGAGCATGCATGGACTGGTCCTAGGCCCCCTACACATATGAAGCTGATGGGCTTGGCCCTCAAGTGGGTCCCCTAGCAAGTGGAGCTGGGGCTGTGTCTGACTTAGACTCTGTTGCCTCTCTCTGGATCCTGTTTCCCTACCATGGCTGCCTTCTCTTGCCTCAGGGAAAGAGGAGGCAATTAGTTCTGATGGGACTTGATATGCCAGGGTGGGTTGGTACCCAGGGGCTGGGGGATTGGAGAAGTTGGTGGGAGGATGGGACAGAGTAAAGAGGAGGGAGGAGGATGGAGTTGCAATTGGGATTTAAAACGAACAATAAATAAATTCTATAAAAGAGCAGGCTCCTTGGCTGTAAGTAGATGGCCAACACAAAATACATTCAATGAAATTTTCGAAAAAAAAAAATAGATACATAGATGAGCCAGGTGTCAGCAGCATGTATTCTTTAAGTTTGGAGAGAGATGGGGCTTTCTCTCTCTCTTGCTGCTAGAAGACCTTGACATTCTCCAGCTCCTTGTTGTCTCATTGCAACCTCTACCTTCATAGCACATGTTGTTCTCCTTATATGTCTATGTATCCACAACAATGTAAACTTCAGTCACACTAAGCTAGGGACCCACCCTGCTCCAGGGCGACCTCATTCTAATTTGACTGATTATGTCTAGAACAACTGTCTTTATAAAGAAGACCCCCTCTGACAAGCCCCACACAGCATGGAGATGCTGAGCTGGTGCCAACACAGAGCCTTCACCCCTGTGTTCCAGTGTCTTTGGTATAAGAAGTTACTCTGTAAGTTGTCAAGAGAGAAATGTAAACAGACACGAACCCTTTATCCACAATGGTGCACTACCTGCAAGATATGCTAGGGTAATAGCAGCAAAAACAAAACAAACAAACAAAAAAACTTGTAGATGGAACTAATACACAACACTGCCTGGGCAACCATGAACCTGAAACGAGATAGCCCAGGGACCTAGGGTAAAACTCAATAACACTGTTCCAAACCAAGAAAAAAAAAAGATGCAGTGGTGAAATGATTCCTCATGTATTCTGCTCTACTGTTAGATCAGCGCCTTGTTCATCCGTCATTAGGAAACCTTCCTCCTGCAGTACAAGTATAGACAACCAAAACCAGACATAATGCAGGGACAAGAGACCTCAGAACACTCAGCCATACGTGGAATTTCTCCATAATCTCCTTCTCCCTGGAGCTCAGGGAACCCTACGGAAGGGGAGATGGAAAGGGTATAAAAGCCCTAGGGGATGAAGGACACCAAGGCAACAAGGCAACAATAAACATGAGCAAAGCCCATGAACTCACAGCCACAGAAGCAGCAAGCACAGGGCCTGCGCGGTCTGCACCAGGTCCTCTGTGCTTACATTAGGGCTTCCAGTTTAGTGTTCTCTGTCAGGTTCACGGGAGTGCACACGAGTGGCCCTCGGATTCTTGTGCATTCTCTTGGGTCCCTCCCTTCTGTTGGGTTGTCTCATCCATTTTCTATGTAATAGTTGTGTTTTATCTTGTATTTTATTAGGTTATATATTTGAAATGAATGAATGAGTGAATGAATGGATGGATGAATGAAAACCTAGTCACTAGGGCATAAGTTAACACGTGAACTGACAAGTTATACCTGATGGAAAGCAGAAAACTAATTTTGCCCCGATGGGGTGCCACTAGGTACAACCACTCCAGGAGAGGTCTCATGTTCAGGAATAGTTGGCCAACATATAATGGACTCTACAGTTGTGTGTGTGTTTGTGTGTGCGCGCCTTTATTTGGTTATAGTTTGGTATTTTGTTTGCTTTGTTTTGGGGGGGGTGTTTTATTTTGTTTTCTTGGTTTGTGGGGAGGGTTTATTGTATTGGGGTTTTGTTTGTTGAGAAAGAACTTAAAGTTGGGTGTGGGGGAATCTAGAAGGGCTTGGAGGAGGGGAAGATTACAATCAAAATATATTTAAAGTTAAAAATTGTTTTAAATAAGAATAGTTCTTAAAGTTCCCTTTCTGGAGTATTGGGTTCTAGAATTTCAACATATGAATTTTAGAGAGGGCACAGTTTAGGCCAAAACAGTGGAGGACTGGGGCCTTTTGATGGATAAAGTTCCTTTCCAAAGAATAATCCGAGCTGCTCTTCCTTCCTGTGCCTTCATGCCTGCTTACCACTGACCTGGGAAACTGAGCGGGGGTCGGGATGTGTGAGGGAAAGTCAGGCAGTAGAAACCCTCATTCTGTGGTTCTCAACGCCCCACACTCTGCCACTGGTGACATCTTCTGGCTAAGATCCAGAAGCATAATCTGGCAACAGAGAACACGGCAACCTCTGGGAATCTCCATAGGCTGCTCAACCGTCTGAATCACACTCACAGTGTGGGATTATGCCTGCACCTTAGAAGCCTTCCCAAAGCACAGAATTCCACATTCAAAGATATTGTCTACAAACTTTGTGTTATAATCCCAACTTTGGCAGAGAAAGTGTTCAATTTGTATAATTTCAGGGATTATACTTTACAGTCTGTGTGACGCTTTCTTCTCTCTGAAATTTGAACACATGTCAGGATGGATGGTGAAGAGCTCTCTGGTCTCTTCAACTATCGTCACACAATTCAGCTATGTTGTATCTGTCACATAGAGATTAGTGACATGGAGGTTTATTGTTTTTTCCTATATGTCAAGGCTTATCTGGGAAAAAGAACTGCTATGGACTATTTATAATTTTTTATTACTTGTGTGCTTGTGTGCCTTTGTATTCATGTGTGCACACGAATAAAGGTACCCAAGAAAGCCGGAAGAGTAGGATGCTCTGGATCTGGAGTTACAGGCAGTTGTGAGCCACCTTAGCTTGGGCTGGAAACTGAATTTAGGCCCTCTGCCGGAGCAACACACCCTCTCAACCACCAAGCCACCTCTGTATACCTCTGGTGTGGATTAGTCGCAGTTACATCTACATGTTTTCTCTTCCCAGAATTGTTCCAAGAGCTAACATATTATTCATTGAGCCTTCACACAAGCCCTGTAATGCGAGTACTATGATAATCCCATTTTATAGATGGTGGATTTCGGTAACTTTGCTGGATTATAAGGAAATTAGTGGTGTGCCTTTGTCTGTTAGCCAGAGTCCATTAGTTTGGAACTGTTTTTAGTTCTCGTAAATGGGTAGATGGGATCTGGAGCAGGTTGTCTAGAGCCTCTATTCTTCAGTTTCTTCAGTTCTGAACTGGGGGCTAAGTAGTAGCATCCTCACAGAACCAATGAATGTACAGCATGTAAAATAGTGCCCAGCACCAAAGCCAACACACACAGTGAGAGACTGAGAATTTATGGTACACTATGGAGCTAATTGAAGCCACCCTGCCTCCTGCTGCTGATTAATCGTGTCTGGCTTCTAAAGAAAACTGATATCAGCAGTTGTTCTCTCTCTCTCTCTCTCTCTCTCTCTCTCTCTCTCTCTCTCTCTCTCTCTCTCTCTCTCTCTCTCTCTCTCTCTCTCTCTCTCTCTCTCTCTCTCTGTTTTGTGAAGGATGGGACTCACCTGTCAGTTTCATTGAAAATAAGAAAGAGGAGGTCAGAGGTGTTTTTGATAGCAGCACAAAAGACCTTTATGCGGTTCGGGAAAGGACGGTGGTGCTCAGTCGGAGAACGGAGGCTTCCGCGGGCTGCTAGCAGTCAACTTGACCTCTTCCCCTGCCTTAGAAAGGGGCAATGAAAGGCACCACGGATGAAGCCAGAACAGTTTGGAAAATGTTTTAGAAGCTAGGACCTTGAAAGGAAATTAAAAATTCTTAATTCTGCACCACAAGAAAATCTTGTTCTGCGGGCCTGTGGAGCAGCTATCAGCAATTCTTTAGGAAACTGCAGTGTCTGCGTGTGCAGTGGACTGCTCTCTAATTGCTGCAGCAGGCTACCACTAGGAAGAACAAAGGAAATATTTAGCACGTCGTAAATTCTTCTGCAGCCCTGTGGAGTGGCTGGAGTTCAGATTACACGTTTATAACTAGCATTTGAGAGCAATTTCTACTTCACTTTGAGAAAGCCGTTGGAGAAGCTGCTAGGTACTTTCCGTCCTGAGAGTCTAGAGAAATACAGAAAACTGTTTAATAGTTCTGCTCTTCAGCGCGGGGACACCGTGGGGCTTGGAGAGACAATCGAAACCTTTTCCCATTCTTGATTCGCTGTCGAACGAAGGAAGTAGAATACTCAGGGAGTAGGAAAGATGCGTGCGGCGCGCATGCGCGCATACACACACACACACACACACACACACACACACACACACACACACAGGGACTGTTCAGACATTCTCCAGCCTCTCTGAGGACCGAGCCTGAGACAGTCAAAAGACTAGGCAAGACCTAAAAATAAATTCAGCTGGCATTGCCAAAGAGAATAGGGAGACAGAAACAGAGAGACAGACCAAGAGACAGACAGACAGAGACACACACACAGAGACAAGGATAGAATAGAGCGACCGCACAGCACAGTTAGGGAAACAGAGCCACCTTACTCCAGTAATGGCGACAAGAAGCCACTGGAGAGAAAGCTGGAGGAAGCTGGGTGCATCCGGAAGCTGTGCTCTGTGTGTCTGTGACCATGTGCACCGGCATAGCTTCATCCTCAGATGAGATGCTTCAACTGTACATGTTTTAATGAATATGTTTCCTTAGCAAATGGAAATGCGCTGGAGTAACTGGCTAGTAGTTTGTTATTCGTGATTTCTCTCTGGCTTTCCATTCTGTGACTTGGCAGAGCCTTACGAGTTCTCTTGTCATTCTTCATACAGATGACTGACAAAATATGGGAACACATTATCCCCTGTGACAGTAGGTTAGCCAGCCCATGGTCAAAAGGCCTTTCCAATGGAGGAGACATCCAAGACTCCTGGAGCTTTGGTTGCTAAATGTCCCACTCCCCCAAATGGAAGAGTTAGCATTTTCACTAGGTTGATCGAATTCTTAATTGCCTGTTGCCTATATTAGAGAGTTTCCCACAAACAAATTAGAAGAAACTACAAACAACTTTATATGCTCCTTGTATTTAGTTAAGATAAAATAATTTCCAATATCACATTTCTATAGACTGCAGTTTTGGAGAAAATCCTGCCTGGCTTCTAACTCGGCACTTTACTGTCTTCTCTTTACTCACAAGTACAGGTGCAGCTTTATTACTGAGAGCTAAGCTAGTGAGCTGATGTGGTGTGAATTTGTACCTTAAATGTGGGGTTTGCTACAGTGGCTAAGTTGAATAAGCACATATTTACTTGTCACTGTTGTTAATTTAATAGTCAGAGTTTTTCTCTTCTTTTTCTTCTTTTAATTTTATTTTTTAATATTAATTACAGTTTATTCACTTTCATCCCAGCTGTAGCCCCCTCCCTTGTTTCCTCCCAATTCCACCCTCCCTCCCTCATCTCCTCCCTGCCCCTCTCTAAGTCCACTGATAGGGGAGGTCCTCCTCCCCTTCCATCTGACCCTAGCTTATTAGGTCTCTTCAGGACTGGCTGCAATGTCCTCCTCTGCGGCCTAGCAAGGCTGCTGCTCCCTCGGGGAGGGGAGGTCAAAGAGCCCACCACTGAGTTCATGTCAGAGACAGTCCCTGTTCCCCTTACTAGGGAAACCCACTTGAATGCTAAGCTGCCATGGGTACGTCTGAGCAGGGGTTCTAGGTTATACCCTTAATAGGTCTTGCAATTTTCCTAACTCCTGGTTGTTTGACATAAAAGTTTCAGTTCTGTCATTCATCTGTATCTGATTCCTCTGTGGGCAAGAATTATCTTCTAACTTCACAGTGTGTATTCCAAATGTAACCTGCTTTTAAAGGGAAGAGATCTCCTTTTTTCATTTTTTTTATCTGATATGATAAAAAAAAGTCAATTTAAAAATTAAAATGGTTTTATTATTAATTGGTGAATGGCTTTCAGTACTGAAATTACACAATGAACTTAAAGATTTCGGTTTTTTTTTTAGTTTTATTTTTATTTTTAATCTTTCAAGACAGGGTTTCTCTGTGTAACCTTGGATCTCCGGACTTGTTTTGTAGACCAGCCTCGTCTGGAACTCACAGAGAATGATCTGCCTTTGCCTCCTCCCTGAGTGTTGGGATTACAGGCCTGCACCACCACGCCCTGCTTGAAATTAAAGAATTGATACTACATTTTTTGTATTGCTTTAACCAAAGAAAGAGAGCTCACAAAGTTGGGTATGGTGATGCATGCCTGCAACCCTAGTACCAAGGAAGCTGATGAAGAAGGGTTGCCATGAGTCTCAGACCAACCTGATCTATATGGAAAGATCCTATGCCAAAAAGAAAAAGGAGGTGCTGCCCAGGAGACTCACCAAGGAAAGGTGACTGCCACCAAGCCTAATGAACTGAGTTCCATCCTGGGATCCTCTTGGTGGAGGGAGAAAACTCCCACAAATTGTCCTCCAATATCATATATATGCTGTGGCATGTGCTCATTGGTAACACATACACAAACATACATGTACACACAAACTAATTACTGTAGTAAAAAGTTTAAACAAGAAAAAAGACCAATATATACATATTTTGAACATATTTTCAACGTCTGAGAAATTAAAGGGAGAAAATATGAGATGATATAATTATATCATGCAAATGCTTGTCAAGTTATATAATATTTATGAATGTCTTTTGTCAATTAATTTTCAAATGAATTAAAATCTGGACATAGCTGAAGCTTTCTAGATTCCATCCAATGACTTGTTCACTCTATCAATTTTCCATAAAGCTAATGTTTTGGGTTTCTATTTATGGAAGTGGGTCTGTGTTCCAGGATACTAATATCAGTCCAGAACGACCAGATGTCTATGGAAAGTTCATTGAATAATTAATTAATGACTAGCTAACCATACATTCTTACTGACATTTTCGTGACTCAAAGTAATCCAGGCTGCATGGAATGTTGTTTAAAAAATAAGTGTGAGATTAAAAACAACTCTTTAATAAACATAATTCTAAGAGAGAATCTCCCATTGTTGTGAGGTTTACAAAATTGAAGGTCTCGTGTTTTAAGAAGATAAAACAGGAATTCTTTCTGGCTGTAGAATAAATAGACTATCTCATCCATGAATAATGATTAACGTTCTTTCCCTCAAAGAAAAGGCTCCTAGGAGTTCACACCTGCAGCACTCATGAGTCCAGGGGCCCCATTGCCTTAAAAGAAACTTAATAATCACCATTCACAGGTGACGTGTGCTTTAGCTGGATATAAAAAGTTGAGATAAACCCAGCCTGCTTTGTTTCCAGGGCTGTTGTTCTTCCAGCCTTCCGCCCCCACCAAGTCACTGCAAAAATACTTGAGCAGCTTTGCAGCTATCCAGAGAGTGGCTGCAAATACCTTTTCTTCTCAGCTTAGCTCTGTGTTTATCAGACACTCAAAGGAAGTTCTAAAGGTCAGAAAAATAAGCCGCTGGAAAATGCAGATTCAAGCCCCAGTAATAAGGCTGCATTTTCACAGGTGAACCCTCTTATTGTTACCCATGTCTGAACAGGTCTTGGGGGCTGCAGGATCCAGCCATAAACATATATACTTAAATACAAACAAAGCTGGAAGCTGTACACTCAAGTGCAAACTGGAGTATAAGTTTGTAATGTGTGTGGTGTGATGTGTAAAGTGTTGATGAAGTTTAAGAATAGGTCCTGCTTAGAGGCTACATGGATGGTCTGCGTATTGTTTATGGCTTATTCACATGTTTTCTTGGCTTCTGGGATATTTTTTAAAAATGCTTTTAAACGTGGGACTGGACAGAGGCAGGTAGATCTCTGTGAGTTCGAGGCCAGCCTGGTCTACAGGGCTAGTTCTAGGACAGGCAAGGGTATACAAGGAAATCTTGTCTTGAAAAACAAAAACAAAAAAAACAAAGAAAAAACTGAGTCTGGAGATGGCTCAGTGGCACATGCTGCACCTGCAGAGCACCTGAGTTCCATTCCCAGCTCCACATGAGGTGGCCCAGAACCACTGCCGCTCCTGCTTCAGGGGATCTAACACCCTCTTCTGGCCTCTGTGGAAACTGCACTTGTGTGCAAACCCCACAAACATAATTAAAAGCAAATCCTTAAAAACAAACAAGCAAACAAAAACATAGATCTATCATTCAAAACTTTAGAAAGCCTAAATTCCTCAATTACTTGAAAAGTTCTAAGCTCTAGCTACCAACATTCGATTTACACCACCTCCTTGTAAAAGGAGTTGAGCACGACTGGCTTCTGGTAGACCTTCAGAGCTTTGTGACTCACAGCAGTTTCCTTCCGAAACGCTGCATGTACTCCTCAAATATGGAAGTTATTGTTCCTCCATCAAACCTCTCACCATGCAGTTTCTTTCCAACGGCCCAGCTCAGCTAAGTTGCTTCTGTGGCTACCCTCGTGTGTAGATAAACCTCTGTAAAGGAGAGAGAGAGGGTTAGTGGGAGAGGGGTGCAGTTCTCTTTCATAGCTGCTTCCTGCTAGTTAGGGTTGTCAGGTTCCTTGGAGCCAGTCCAATCTTCATTTCAGGAGATCTCCAACTTCTCGTCTTATAACAGCAACCAGAAGCAACCAAGAGCAACCAGGAGGAAGCAGGAGCAGCCTTGTTCTTTCTCTCTCCACACTCTCTGGGCTCTGGCATTTATTTGTTCTCCAGAGTCCTCATAGTTAAACTATCTGCAGCTGGCAAAAAGTGGCTTTCAGAGCCAGCAGAAAGCAAATAGTCTGTTGCTGTGGACCAGCTCAATCAGTTGCACCTCTCACACCTGGGACCCAAACAAAACATGTTTATATCCACAACAGCACTGAGTTCATATGTGCAGCAGCCATTCCTATCACTAAGACAGGGCCCTTCTTCTTATCCCTGGTTCTTACATTCTTGCCTCCCTTCTCTCCCAAGGTTCCTTTGATCTTTGTGGGATGGTGGTGCCTGAGGTATGCGTCCCCTCTACGGCTGAGCATAGCATTCTCTGTTACTCATTCTCAGCAGTTAGAGAAGGTCTGAGCCTCTATCTGCACTTAACGTTACCCTATTCAGTAAGAAGCTTCCCTGATTAAGGTTGAGGGTAACGCAAATCTATGGACATAAACATATAGAAGTGAGTTTGACAACATGATCGTCGAGCAATAGTTTCTCTCCTTCTGTCTGTGACTATGCGTTTTAACTGTGTACAGTACCAGGCATGAATTCCCTCCAGGGCAGCAAGCCTCAGATCCAATTAAGAGAGCAGGTGGCTGCTTCTATAAGTGGCCCTGTCACACTACTGCAGCAGTGGGCACATCTGGCTGGCTGGTTGGTGTTGCAGCATGCAGGGTCCAGGGTTGGGAAAGACCAATGAAGTCTTTTCTCCCTCATAGCGCCTCCTGGCACTGTGAAAGCTAGGCTGTCAAGAGAGAGTTCCCTGGACATGAAATTGGGAAGGAGTGTAATGGTAGAGCACCAGAAGTGTAGGGGGAATTAAAGGAGTGAATGGGAACTGGACACAGTCAAGGTACATTGTACACAGCTATGAAATTTTCAAGGGATTAAAAAGACAAACCAGTGGCAGGCTCTCTGATCACCAACCCCTGGGGGTGCAGCCTTACCAGGCCATAAGAGGAAGACAATGCAACCAGTCCTGATGAGAGCTGATAGGATAGGGTCAAATAGAAGGGAGGAGGACCTGCTCTATCAGCAGACTAGGGGAGAGGCATGGGAGGAGATAAGGGAGGGAGGATGTGATTACGGGGAGACAAGGGAGGGGGCCACAGCTGGGATATAAAGTTAATAAATGATGATGATAATAATAATAATAATAAAGAAAAAAATTATCACTGCCAACAAGGCATTTCCCAAATGCCTATGTATTTCCACTTTAGAAATAATCCTTAGATTATTCCCAATCTGGGAATATTTGACAAAGCATTGAAAAAAAAGATATAAACTAGACTTTAGTATATATATATATATATGTATATATATATATATATATCCACCATAAGAATACTCAAGCCTATGTACACACATATGGCCACATGAGCACAGAGAAGCCATATAAAGAAGCATAATTTGTCCAGAGTTACTGTTGTTAGCTGGCATCTAATTCAGCCTCAATCTTATGCAGATCTGTATCACTCATATTCAGAAAATTTACCTCAGACACTGGAAAGTGCTCTGACTGTTCTGTTATTTGGTTCTGTCCTTTGTCTTACTGATGTTAGAGCATTCACTCATATGTTAGGTTTTTAAATTACAAATTAGATTAGAATGAAGAACACCCACCAAACAAAAGTATTAAAGCATTATTGCTTAAGTTTAAGGCTGGTGTTATTTCACACATAACTCATTTATAAAACACAATTTTGGGTTCCTGATTAAAAAGCAAAATAACTTTTCTCATGTAAACTATTTGAAATGTGAGACTGTAATCACTGAAATATGTTTGTGCTTGGATATCAGGTTTTATTTAAAGACCACAATCTTTTATTTGGAAACAAATGAAAATGAGTTAAAACAACACAAAGGAAAGTGTTTAAGTGTCTTCACGTACACTTTTCTTTAGAAGGAAGCTGTGTCAGTCATCACAAGTATTTCATCCAGCGCCGTGGCCACGAGGTGAAGCTAGCGAAGGGCAGTGCGGATCTGTGTCCCGCCTTCCCACTGCAGACCAGTTTTTGTATTCGTTAGCTGTACGTTGCCAGGATTTTTTTTCCTTCAAAACTCTTATAAAATTCATACTTAAGAAGCAAGTCTATGAAAACTGAAAAACAGAGGAGATGAATTCAAACCCAGCTGCATACGCTGCTTGATTGCGATATTTCACTGCCCATCTGATGTCTTCATAGCAGCTTCATGCTTAAGAGATTCTGAAAGTTGATTGATTGCTTCCAAACTGCTACATAGTTTTATTTGATTAACCACATATATTTTTGCCAGTACGTCTGGCTACCTATTTAACGTTTGAGCTTTGCTGGCAGGATTACAGAAACAGATTTTAAGGACTGGAATCGGATTTGGCAGGGAAGGATTTAGTTCCATATTCATAGGTGATCTTAAAATTTCATTTGACATAAAAAGAAAAACCTCTCAGTAAAAAACAAAAGACTCCACTTTCATTGGGGGGAAAGAAGCTTCCTGGCCGCCAAACATATTTGTTTTTCTGTATTTTAGCTCCATCACTGATTCTTCAGAAGAAAAACATTTGAATGATATTATTTTAAAGTACAAGTATATGCACATATTTAACCAAAGTTTTTATTTATACATAAAGGGGAATCACACTTCTTTGAGGGAAAAATACTTTTCAAAAGTTCATTGTAGTAAAAGAAGTTTTTTGTTCCTCCTCTTGGCTTTTTAAGGTTTTAACGAGTTGTTTATGTATCTCAACGGCTTGGAAGGACAGATGTATTTTATGTAATCTCCCATGTAAGATTTTTTTCATTTCCTTTATAAATTACTTTTCCATATTTTAAAATATGGTTGTGTTTGGGAAAGGGATGGCCAAAAAATATGAACTGTTATTTGTCGGCCACCACGAACCACTAGATAAGGCAAGCATAAATCATGGCAAGCAATAAAATCCCACCCAAAGTATCAACCACAGCTTTATTGAAAAAAAAGTCTATTAAAATTGTGTCTCATTTTCATTTTACATGAACACTAATATATGAGTTTTATTTGAAAGCTAACAGTCACCAAGCCATGCTTTTATTCTAGCCTTAAGAGAGACCTGTTAAATGGGAAAAAATAAACATCCTAGAGAGTAAATGATAACTACTTTCATACTCCAGAAAGGGCCACACGTTATATTTAACACACCAAGGGATACAATAAAGAACAGAAATACCAGCCCTCTAAAATACATAATCTAATAACAATGATTTAAGTATACCTACAAGGTTATGGCTGTCTAACCACAAGTTCAACACCCAGGAGTGCTGATCTAATGAAATGGTTTCTTGCTTAAAAACTATGAAACTTTCCTGATGCTTTTATCTCATAGACTGGGATACAAATCAAACTGCTCCCTGACTTCACCTTGAAAAGAAAAGCCAAAATTACCTGAAATAGCTCCTACAAACCAGCCTGAGTGTTGCTAGCTGGCTGGCAGCCTGGGAACATGCCCTTTCTTAGTGTCTCACTAGTGAGCGTGGGGATGCCCCTTACTTAGAGTGCCTAGCCGAAATAAGACCATCCCCCTGATCTTTGCAGTTATAAAGAAACATAAATGCTATTATTCATGGGTTACATGTAAAAGCAATGTGAGAGCTCCCCCTATTGACTCCCAGGAACGCAGAATGTAGCCTGAATTTTACCTCCAAATATTCATAATCAATATGAAATTCAAAGAACTTCAACTTGGACTTACAGAGATATGTCTGATGACAATCATTACCATGGACCAAAACTGTGGCAGAGCTGGGAAGGGTACCCAGAGTTTGTTTCTGAACACTATTTTCTCTACTTCGGGGCCTAACACCCAACTGGTCATATAATCTGGAAGAAACCAAGGGCTGAGACCCTATGTGCATCTCTAACTTGCTGAGCTTAAAGAACCCCAGAAGGCCCTGAGCAGGTCACTTCTTACACCCAGGAATTATTCATTTGGGAAAACCCCAGCTGCCCGCTCTGTCTCATCACTCTTTCTAGGCTATCAGTGGGTTCCGCTTTGTTTTGCAATGAAAAACAGTTATGCCCTTTTGAAGTGTGATTCTAGAAGACATTTATGGTCAGTAAATCAAAGAATTCATTTTTTGGCAAGACGTATTTTCTGTAAATTAATCAAAGCCTTGTCTTCTAGGGCCTCTATGTTTTCTTACATGCTTCAAACTCTTAAAACATTTGTATAATGGTTCTCATCTGAAAAAACGTCAATCTGCTCTTATTAAAGATTATTTTAAAACATAAAAGACATTTCTCTGAATTGCTTTTTAATGACAATGTTAATAACTAAATAGCCAGTATTTATAGTTGCTTTATTATTTGCACAGTTCATCATGTGCTATTGGTTTCATTAGTGGGTTGAGCAAGGAATTAATTTTCACCACGGACTATAAGCTAAGTAAAGATTAATTTATGTGTTACTTAACCTGCTAACTCTTAGAAAGCCAGGCTTGGGTTTCATAAAATTATTTATACGTTTTTCTTTTATGGAGAAGATAAAATGAACTCAGACTTTGAGCAGCAGCTCTGGTTTTGCTATCGTCTGTCACTCTCTACTGAACTCTGCTCAAGGATGGCTGTTCTGCTTGCTGCAGTCCGGCACGGGTGCTTTTCAGTCTCAGTGAGAAGGCTGTATTTGACAGGGTGCTCTTCTGATGTGCTGAAGTACTACAGACGTCACCCAGTTACTTTCCTTTAACTATACACGTTCACACAGAAACAGAAATCAAGTGAAGCAACATGAATAAAGGCATTCCTGATGAGGAGATCTCCTTCCTTAAATAATTTAAGGCTACAATAATTTTACATCGTCTCCTTACTGTACTGACCATATTTGAACGCATGGAAAATGTGAAGCAGCAGACGTGAGACTTGGTTCATCAATATACATGGCTTTCTTTTTGTCTAGATACTGCCTTTGAGATGCTTCGTTTGTAGGATATCTTTTTGGTTCCTTTTTCTTCTTAACCTCATAACATAAAAACAATCTTCTTAGTAGCTCAAGTCAGGAAATACATGTCACTATAAAATTCGAGCAGTATATTATTGAATTCTAAGATGCTCCCTTTGCACTAAGTGTGTGGCTCAGCAGAACAACACTTGCTTTATATGCATAGGCTCTGATAGGAAATAAAGCATTATGTATCATTTCTAACGCTTGACCTTTTTATCTGTCAAAAGACAAATAATAATGGTCTAACAGTTAGAGATTTTTATTAATTCTTCTGTAGACATATAGATATCTTAAAGGTATAGAATGGCTTTCAAACTCACTGAATATATAATAGAAGTAATACAATACGACTCTTAAGTCTATGAATCTATGGAAAACACTGCTAATTTGATATTTATTTAATTGGTTTGTCTGTATTTATTCCAAAAACTATTTTCAGATATTGAAACTTTTGCACTTTAGTAAACAAATCATCGCTACAAAGCCTGAGTTCCCAGAACTCTTGGAATTCATAAACAAAAGATGAAAATATGTTATATTAGGTATAGCAGTGTGATTTTCAGAACTGAAGTAAAAGAACTGGCAAGTTTTCCCAGCATTAATACTTACAACAGTATGACACAAATAAATGGTCCTTGATGTGAAGAAATGTGGACACTGGTGACAGAAAAGAAGCAGAAGCAAGAAACCAAGGATACGAGGGTGAGGAGTGATGGGACAAAGTGATAGGAAATTAAATTGGTCTATTCTCAGTCATTATCCAGGCCCCCAAACAAACAATGAGCATGGTCTTCTAACTGTAGTTGTGGGCATCCTTCAGGGGAGAGGCATAAATGAGAAGCACTCAGAGCTTTAGGATGAAAAGAACTTGACCACTAGTAAACAAAAACACCAGACGTTATAGTGCCATTACTTGCCTAAGAAACCTTTAAAATGGATCTTAACAGCCACTCACTCTACCCTGAGCTCAGCAATGAACCTAGTCCTCATGATTAGAAGGTGGCGAGACAACAAGCAAGCTCTGTGGGTACTCTGAGCCTCATTACTTGATTTGAGAACATTGGGGTAATTGTGCTCAACTCACCAACTGGGAATCACAGTAAATTACAGCTGTGATTTTCAGGCTTCAAAAAAAAGATGCTCAATCCTCATTCAGAAAGACAAACAGGATAGACATCTGAAGCAGGAGAAGACAGGGAAGAGGACAGAAGCCTACCATAGACAGCCTCTAAAAGACTTACTGATCAAGGTATCCAAGCAGAGGCTGAGACTCATAGCCAAACTTTGGGTAGAGTGCAGGGAATCTTGTGAAAGAAGGGGGAGATAGAAAGACCTGGAGGGTACAGGAGCTCCAAAAGGAGACCAACAGAGAAAAAATACTGAGCCCTGGGGATCTGCAGAGACTGATACCCCAACCAAGGACCATGCATGAAGATAACCTAGGACCCCGGCTCAGATATAGCCCACAGACTCAGTCTCCAAGTGGGTACCCTAGTAAGGGGAGCAGGGGCTGTCTCTGGCATGAACTCAGTGGCAGGCTCTCTGATCACCTCCCTCTGGGGCATGCAGCCTTACCAGGCCACAGAGGAAGACAATGCAACCAGTCCTGATGAGACCTGATAGGCTAGGGTCAAATAGAAGGGGAAGAAGACCTCCCCTATCAGTGGACTAGGGAAAGAGCAAAGGGGAAGAAGAAGGAGGAGAGAGAGCAGAATCGGGAGGAGATGAGGGAAGGGGGCACAACAGGGATACAAATTGAATAAATTGTAATAAGTGATAATAAAAAGTCAGCAAAACCAAAACAAACAAACAAAAAACAAGATTAATAATGATAAAAGATAAAGAGAACAACCAACTATAGCTTTGATATATTTTCAAAAGGCATGAAAAACCATATTATATTCATTTTGGACTAAATAAACTTAGGTAACCTAGAATATCCCTTTACCTAATTGACAGTATCTAATGATTAGTGAATTAAAGTATTATAAGAGAGCAATAAAACAAAAAGAGTTGGTATCCTTAACACTTTTAGTATTGTTGTCATAGAATTATTGTTCAAATTAAATATTTAGAATTGTCTACACAGATATATATGTATCATAGCTGTGGTTCAAATCTAGAAAACCAAGATGATCAACCGAAGCATCAATAATAAGCAAGCAAAGATATGTGGACAAAAGGGCATACTATATGACATACCACAGCTTCTATGACAAGACTTTGTAAAAATTCTATCTTATTTTACTTTCTTCGGTGGAAGAAGTGGCAAGGGTGGATAGGAAGGATGGGGAGACACGTGGATTGGTGTGCATGATGTGAAATTCCCAGAGAATCAAAAGGTTTTAACAAAGACTATCTTATAGCTGTTTAAAAGTGGGGACTGTCTTCAGAGTGATTTGGAGGACCAAGGTGTGTGGAAACCACTGGTTGCCTCAATCTCCACCCTCACTGCCCACCACACATACAGGCAAGTCCAGCTGGAAGGTGGAAATTCTCACTAGCAAGAGGCAGAAAGTCGGCTCTGTGTTAACGAGGTTTATTACAATTGCAGTAACTACATCCTGGATTCTAGACATGCATCCAAGAGAGCAAACTTACAACAGAGCACTTTGAGCTCATAACTTCAAACACAGAAAGTGTAAAAAGTTAATAACTTAGATTTAAGCAACAGGTATCTTATGAGTTACAGCATGAAGTAACAACTCTCCCCTATCTTTGGTATCTTAGGTAATTATAAAATTTCTTTTCTTTCTTTCTTTTTTTCTTTAGAAAAAGAAAGTTCGTATTAAATTACTTGAATGGGTGGTTTCTGGACTCTCCATTCTTGACACTGTGCAGGCCAGACACCTTGAAAAACCCTTGCCCCAGTACAAAAATCCAAAAAATGCTGGACACAAAGTTTTCAACATCTTTATAAATGCTCAATTATTTTGCCAAGAAACAACGGAAGTGGATTTGAAAGGAAAAAGGAAAGAAGAAAACACCAGAAAAATACAAATCCAGAGATCCATTTCAGCTCTACATTCGACAGCTGCCCCATGCCCACGTGCCAGGCCCTGGTGACTAAGTTTATTTCAGGGAACCAAGTGAGTGGGATGCAAGCCATAAAGGAGATGGAGCAATCGAGGTGTGAAATATAATTAGAATAACCGTGCCTGAATCTTCAAAAGGCAACATGTTTGCTAAAAAATGAATTAGAAATTGTACCAACCAGAAGGAAAAACTAAAATACTTGGCTCCAATGTAAGGGGTGAACCTTCCTGAAAGCTACATAACCACAGGCCTGGACCAGAATCTATTCTATTTGTGTGGTCCCCAAACCCCAAGGTGAAAATTTAGTCAAAATCCATCTCAGGTTGCTAGTGTCTGTGGAGTCACCTGGCAGAAGCAAGAATTTATCTTTTGTGGGAAAGCTGTGTGTTAAATTAAAGCCACAATTATTCCCTTGAAAAGTGTCACATACCTGATGTCTTAATCCAAGTATTCTAAAGCACACAAAGACATATAAAATGCATAGACTTGATACATTTGGGGGGAGGGGTAGATAGAATGGGTATGAAAAAAGAATAGCAGACTTACCCTAAATATTCCAGGATAGTTAGGGAAATTGCAATCACCATTTGGAAAAATAAACATGTAAACATAACTGAACAATAAACGAATAACAGAATTCAATACACAGAATGAATAAAAGACGTGACACACATGGAAAGAGATGCAGCAGACTGGAAAATGTTTAAGAACTCTTCTAGCTTCTAAAATAAAGCCATAAATACTAAAATGTGCTTCAGAAATTAAAACGGAGTGACAGTGTGAAACACTGATTTGCTTAGAACTCAACAACAAGAGCTGAGAAAGTATAAAAACAGGGGTACGTGAAGACATTTTTTAAAGGACCTGTTTTAAGGCTTAGGCATTTCAAAGCTTTTAAAAAATTTTACTGTTAGATATACTGTAGTAAAATAGTAGATGGAAGGAACAGGAAGAGCGGGATATTGAAGATGAGCTTTCATCTTTAATGTACTGAGCTACCTACAAGCCTAGCACTGTGCCAAAGGTCTGTGAAGTATCATCCAATAAGCCTAAGAAGTTGAACCACCACTGAGGAACATCCAAGAATCCCCTGCAAGAAGAGCAAAGAGAATCCCAGTGAAGTCTTAAAATTAAGTAGCAATGTTGATCAAAGAAATGATGGACAAGAGGGTGATCTATACACAATTTGTCTATATTAAATAAAAAATGATCATAAATTATATAAAATAAAAACCATCAAATCAATGAAGTTCACAAAGAGAACTGAAGACTATTATACGAATTTGTAAAATGTTTACAAAGCACTATAAACTCCTAGAATTGCTTGAATGGAGATATTGGTTCAAAGTGGTCTTTAGATAACTATTATTTTAATTTTTTCTTATGTTAAGAGTAATAGGATATAAATATAATATAGAATAGTAATTTTACCATTATGGAAGAAATAAAAAAAAATGTTAGTATAAAGTAAAGGTTTGGAGTGGGCCATATCCATGGGAAAACATCAAATCTCCTTATAAAACAAAATCCATGATTTAATTCTAATTAACATTCCAAGCTGGACTTAAAATCTCTGTATTGGATTTGTATATTTCTGTTTTGCCAGATAAGTCTAGATGATTGTTAAAGACAAACAAATGTCATGACTTACAATAACTGCCATTTTAAAAGCATTTTATGAAATGCAAGCTGTGTGAACTGACCAACGGTACAGAGCAGACGTCTCTCTGAATTCACTTATATCCATAAGCTTTCTGTGTGACCAACAGCAAGGACGAGTGTTCAGTAGGCAACATGAGCTCAGCTGCTTATCCACATGTTAGTAAAAGGTAAGTAAAATTACTAGTTTATGCAATAAGTACCATAAACTCATTTTGAAAAAAAAAAGCTTTCAAATTTTGAGAAAAATAGAACTGGTGAATTGTAGCAAAACAGACCTGAAGTATCAGCAATGTCATTATTTTTCAAAGGATTAGTACCCCAAATATATAAAGAACTCCATATGTAAAAATTAAACTCCAAAATTACAAAATAAAGGGAAAGACTTTGTTGAGACCCTTCATTGACAAGGTAACTTGGATCAATAAATACAGGAATAGACATTCAACTCATTAGGAATCCCAGAAATGCAGTTACGATAACCATTTTCCACCCACCAGAGTGAGAAAAGATTGAAAATGTCTGACAAAATCAATGACTAAAAGTGTAGCTTAGAAACTGCTGATGGGAATATAAACTTCTAAAAATTTAGCATGGAAGTTTCCATTCCTACAACACACACGGATGTAAAAAAGAATGGGACAATAAGTTCTCATCATCCCTGGATACAGTTATAAGAAAAAATCTGAAAAACCAATGAAATTCTTTCCAAAGGCAAATGGGAATAGATACATAAAACGTAAAGCAATGAAAGCAATAATTACGTGACAAAACTACCATGAAACACGTAAGAACCTTCATTTGAAAATTTAGAAAAATAACGCGAAGGTCATTCAAAGGATAGACAAGGGTTCGAAGTATTATGAATACTGGCATCATAAGAGAAACCAAAGAGGGACTTATATATTCCATGCACACTTTTCTTACTGAGTACTTTTGTTACTAACATATTTTTTAAAACACCTCCTGAGCATTTTTGCTGTTCACAAAGATGATACATTTAATCTCTGGAATTAAATGTGATTTCCCTGCTAACTTGAGCGGGCACAGAGAATGCCTGTGCCAATCATTTCTTACACACACAGCTGGGATTACAAGGTACAATCCATCTCCTTTTATGTATGATTTTAATTCTAAAAGACTAGAACTCTCCCAACTAGTAATTTTGTTAGTGCTTAATGCAAAGTTCCTTTGCCACCTCTCTAAAAGATCCAATAGGGCCACACATTTTATTGTCCATACTAAAAAGAAGGGATGAAGCCAATGTTCTCATGAAAAATACTCTCTGATTATAGAGCCTCCAATAGGAAGTAGTCTGCGCCTCTGGAGACAGATGTTGGGATAGTCCCATTTACATGCTGCTTTACAAGATGACTCTGTGAGTATCTGTTTCACTGAAAATCTGCATAAACATGTAGAAACTGTGGTCAGAATAAAACTTTTAAAGCAAGCATTCTGATATTCTAATGGAGACGGTTGTTTTTAACTCTGAGAATAATCTTAAGAAGGAACTGGTTTTCACTCTCACACAACAAAATAAGAGTACAGCTTTGTCATCTAATCAAATAAGCAGAAAGCTGACTGTTTTCAGTCACACTGAAAACAATGGCTCTCACTCAGTGCACAACACTACTTTTTGTTAGCATAAGCAAGAAAAAGAATGTGCTGGGTGTGATAAACCATCATTCGCAGCAAGATCCCTTAATTTCTGTATTAAGAAAAAAATCTTAGTTCATGTTAAGGCAGGAACAGACTCTTTCGTAGGGAATTCTGTTAATGTCTTGAAAATGAAGTGTCTCTAATAAGTAATTAGATACAGCCTCATACACCTGTTAGAACAAAAAGTACTGTATGCTGTCTGTCATAAAGCATAGGAAGTCAGGACTGGATGCTTCAAGAGATTGGGCAATAATGAAGAAAAAGGTTTCCTTTCAGCTCAGAGGACAGTAGCTGATTTTATTCGAGACAATGCCGGGGAGACGCCGGAGCTCACCTGCTGACTAACAAGGGCCTTATACAGGCCCCCAGATGGAATCAGGCTCCACAGGTCTGCTGGAAAGCTGCTCACGTGGTGGCAGCTGGCATGCAGCAGCAAGACAAGCAGCCTCAGCTCAGAACTGTGCTTTCACTCTCCCAAGTCAGAACTAAGCCAGTTCCTAACTTTGCTTTAGCTGCAAAGAGAAAAACAAGGCAAAACAAAAAAACCAAAAGAGTCGTACATTTTGCCCACCAAATAGAAGCACAGGAATTCTAGTTAAACTGGGTTTCAAATGTAAAAACTGGTGTTATTTTACAATAAATTTTTACAAGTATTTTTTAGGAAATATTTGGGTCATATTAAAAACTTTTCATGTTGGTCTGTTGTCTTTGTCTGTACTTTACACGGCAACTTTTCCTTATTGTCCCTGGTTGCATTTCAAGTATTTTTGTGACAGTTTGTCCATGGCAAATTTTTAAAAACAATACAGAACGATTGCCCTGTGTTTAGACTGGGCCAGAGACAGTAATTATGAACATCTAGAGGGATGGTCTATTATAGGTTACTTGTTACTGATGTGGATGATTCGCACTGAGAGAAGATGAAGTCCTACATTAGCTGACATAGGATGTGAATTTTTGGTTTGGATCTTTGCCTGAGGGTGCTTCATGGCCTCATCTTGGCTTGATTTGCATAGGAATAAAGGATGCAAGAAAAAAAATGACAACCTGCAATAACTTTTGCAGCACACTTACCCTCTTTTACCCAGTGTGGCTAGAAGCGATGGCATTCCTAAAAGAGGAGCTTTTCTTTTAAACAAGGAAAGTCAGTGTCAAGGGGGAAACAGCAAATGTTTAGACTGCAGATTGAGAAATCATGTCCCTTAGAATTTTTAATGACTCCTGCGTTAAAAATTACAGCTTAAGTAAGTTTATTTTAAATTGTCCTGGTAACTCATAAAAGCAATATACGTTTCTACAACCACTCTACCTCTAACTATTGGTATTTGTTTTAAAAATCTCAAAAGAAGAGAAGAAAATGAGTAACACTCTGTGCTGGCACCTTCCATGTATAAAGGAACTAGCAGTAATTTGTCAGAAAAGCAATGGTGGTGCTTTTCAAAAGTACTGGAGAGCAACAGAAGGATTGCATGAGATCAGAAGAGAACCCTGACTTCAAATTTCTTTGTAAATGGCCTTGTTCTTTTATAGGTATATTTCCATTTTAACTTCAAACACATGCAACAAGAGAGCTTGAGATAGCTCTTTGTGGGAACACAAGCTCATTTAGCAGTAGAACCTAATGGTATTTCTTCCGGGGTTATCTGCCCCCATTGGCCATTCCCAGAAAGTTTCTTAAGACTTTTTTCCGAAGGCTCAGCAATTCTCTAACGGCTTTTACAAAAAGCTAGTAACCAACAGAATTCATGGCAGCTATTCTGAGAAACAGAGCATTCAAGGTGGGCATGAAGGGTGTGCCCCTACAGACACTGTTACTGCAGAAAAGATGGTGCTTATTGAAATAAAGAATCCAGTAAGATTGGACACTTGATTTCATTATAAAGACCAGTGTCTAAAATTAAGGATCTTGGAGGTTACAGCTATAAAATGAGGAAGATGTTATCCATCAACCTTAGCAAAATTCTTCTCTGAATTTCATTCTGGCTAAATCCATATGTTAATGATAAATATGCCCAAGGCTGGTCTATCTTCAGTTTAATGATTCTGATGACAACACTAGTTGGTTTTATGTGTCAAATGGCTCTGCCTGAAGGTGCTCAGGTAGAATGTTATTTCTGAGTATACTGTGAAGATTTTTCTGTGTGATATTAAAATTTGAATGTAGGCACTACATGAGTAGACTGCTTTACTCAATGTGAGATGGGAAGGAGCAGAACGAAAGAAAGGAGACCAAAAGATGGGGAATTTGTCACACATGCCCCTCCCACTCTACTGCCTATGTCGAGGCAGCTCATCTTGTCACGCCTTTTAAAGTCAGACTAAGTTAAATCATGGTTTTCTTGGGTCTTAATCTTGCAGAAATCAGGTTGGGTACTTCGTAGTCTATAAACAGGTAAGCTTCCCATAGATTCTTAAAATCTATTATCTGTCTGTCTGCCTATCTATGTATTATCATCTATCTATTATCTATCTGCCTACCTATCTATGTATCCATTCATCTGCATATCTATCATCTATCTACGTATCATCTATCTATGTATCTATCTATCATCTAGCTAGCTATCATCTATCAATTTCTTTCTGTTCTCTTTCATCACTCGCTCTAATATATTTTGATTCTGTTTCTCCAGAGAACACTGATGCAATATTAATTCAAACTAGTGACTGAAGAAAAGCATCCTACTTCATTTGGTCAGTTCTTTGAATTCAAAGCAAACATTTGATGGTTTCTTAATAATTCCTTGGGGACACAATTTCTATTTTGTGTTTTTAATTTTTCTTCAACAATGTTTAATAGAACCTCTCCACCCAGCCTCCCAAAGAAGACTGGTACCAAATTAACTTATGAGACACCCCTTCCAGTGATAACGCTTTAGCAGTTATGTATTGAAAACATTCTTATGCATGCTGTCACTTTGGAGTTCCCAGAGGAAGTTCTGGTTAATAAAGGAGGATTACTTTCTGAGTTAAGGCACAACATCAAATCTGGACAAGTGCATAAGAGAGGCATTAGTGCTCTATGTTGTTTTCTATCATCATGGTTCTTTCTTGTGACACCTTTGACTTGACAGTATTGTATTTGATTGACTGCATGTCTAAGAACAAATATATATATATATATATATGTGTGTGTGTGTGTGTGTGTGTGTGTGTGTGTGTGTGTGTGTTAAAGTTAGCTTTGGATAGTCTTTTTGTTTTATCCTTTCATTCTTCCTCACCTTGTCATGATCAATACTGACTAACTTGATCAGGTTGAGTGATGCTCAGGAGACCTGGCAAAGCACATTGCTACTCCTGAGTGGAGAAAACACCCAAATATCAGTGATACAATTCTGTAGACTAAAGACACAGATGGAGCAAAAGCAGAGGGAGAGAGAAATTCCCCAGGGCAGGCTCTCTCTTGATCTCTGCTTCCTGCCCAACACAAGGTGAGCAGTTTTTGTCCTTGACTGCTTTCTCCCTCATTATATAGATCAAATACAGAGATTTCACAGCAGTTAAAGAGTGGTTATTCATGGTGCAGTTCTTCAAGGTGGACTTGTAGGAGAACCAGGCCAAGGGCTGTGAAACCCAAGTTTCAGACTTACATCTAACAGTGAGTAGACAGGTAATCCTGGAGAATCACTGGTCTTGCTCTGCCTTGATTTCCTTATCTGTGGAAAATGAAAGTTTAATAGTGCGATTCTTGGTGGCTGAACTATTTCCAAGTTCCACCATGTGAACATATTCTAGACACCGTAAAAAAAAAAAAAGGCTTGGATAAAATACAAAATTCCTGTTTTCTTTCTGTGGACTGCTGTAGTTCTTTCTATGCACATGGGCCAATTCTTCAAGTCTTTGCTCACTTGAGTGTTAGTGGGGCTCATTCTTCCTGCCCCAGGGAAGACTCCAAACTGCCCTTTCCTTCATCTTCTCTACCACAGTCTACCAAATCCCTTTTGTGAAACTGATTGTTTTGATTTTCCCATAGTCCTTACCACTCTCTTGTGTATATGCCCTTTTCTTGTTATATTTTACTGCCTATCTCTCCCCACTAGAATCTGATTCTCATAACGAATGTACTTTAGTGGTCTGGGTTCATTGAGGTATCTGGAGTACACAGAACAGTGACTGGCAGCTGACACTCAACAAATATTTGCAGCATGAAAGAGTCCATTTATAATAAGAACAACCTTTTGTAAACTGGATTCTCAGAATCCAAACTCTCTGTAATCCAAAACCATAAATATCATCTTGACTTGGCCTATTAAAACTGGCTGGAATATAAAAGTTTTAAGTGTAACAGTTATGATAGAGGTCAAATTGCAAAATATTTTTTAAAAAGAAACAGGTAAAAATGAAGTCTTCTGCATTTATTCACAATAGGAACCACACACAGATCCTTGAAGTTTTCAGTAAATAAAACATTCTGATTAGAGATCTTAACCATTAATGTTGAAATATTTATAAAATGTTTTATATCCATAAATGCTACATGTTTATAAATATTATAATACTAAATAGTAATGATTTTCACTGATAAATATATAATAATAACAGCATTCTAAAAATGATCTCTTCTTATAATTACAAAGACAGTGAGGGATATTAAGAAATATAGGATGAATTTACATTGTTTAAGTAATAATATTAAATTTATATTTTGGACTACACTTAAAAATTGCTTTCTTACAAGCATGGTTAAGGATATGAGTTTTAGCATTATAAATTTAATCAATACTTAGTTACAACTCTACTGTGGAATAAATTTTAATTTTTCCTCCTCTCTTTTCCTATTTTACATACTTTAAATTTTTGACTCCCCTCTGAGCTGTGACCAAGCTTTTCTTTGTTTTTTATCTCATTTGCATATTGGAATATCATTATCCTCCCAAGATTAAAAGCAGAAGACAACAGATGTGTATATTGGTATGCTAGCGTTCTGGAATGAAATCTTAAAAGCAGAGCCTAGAGGTGACAGCTGAGAGTGACTAACATTTATAAGGCTACAGTGATGGGCAACTAGAGGGAGGAGCAGGGACCTGCCTCCTTGGGAAATGACAGCATGGGAGATCTCACTCTATGAACGTCACAGCACACAGTTGAGATGGGGTCCCATCCACCTTGTGCTTACCGTATGGTAGACATTCAGCACACTCGCTTCGAGGGAGCAAATGAAAAATGTCAACAAATTAACTTTTTGTAGGTTTCAAATTTTTTAATTTTTAATTGTAAAATTTAGAGAATAGTCAAAGATTATACATTGAAAAGTTCTCTAGTGACCCATTCCATTCGCATGGAAAGTAATACTGTTTATTTTTATAAAAGTTCTATGAATTAGGACTATACTTAATTAACTTTAAGGGTGCATGTACCTGGCTTATGTTTTGTAATCACATCTGATAATAAAATGACTTTCTCTGCTTTAGTGGCAACACTATATTACAATACACATAAAATTAATACAAGGTACTAGAAATTCTCTTAAAAGCATTGGAAATAGAAGATAGCTTTTGTAAAAAAAATTCTTAGCTATATTTCTGATTTAAATTTCTTTTAATTCACACCATAACTATATAAATTCAAAATACCATACAGCTAGGGACTTGCAATATTACAAAGCATAGTGTCATATGCTTATTATTTAAAATAATCCTAAACTACTAAAATGTGTTCATTACAGCTTGTTTAAAACAATAGGTAGTCCTACAATTATATTCGGGTTTATCAGCTCACTAAAAGCCCCAAAGACTTTTGGTGGTTCCCAGAAATTCTTTTATCTCATTTTTATATTTAACTTGTGTGTATGTATGTTCACATGTATGACCAGCATGTATGTACACATCTGTAAAGACGAGGACAAACTCAGAGGTCATTATTTATTTATTACTTATTTTTGAGACGGTGTCTCTCATCGGTCTGGGAATTGCCCATTAGAACAAGCTGGTTAGAGAGAGACTCCCAGGGGCTCACCTGTCTGCCTGCCCAGAGGTGGGGTTACAGGCACAAACACCACATCTGGCCTTTGTGTCATAGGTTCTAGGGATGGAACTCAATTCTTCAGGACTGCATGACTAGCACCTTCCCAACAGCCATGTCCCCAGCTGCTGGATTGCATCTTTAGTTAGTATTTTTTTTATCTTAGCTTGAAGACCCTGGTTACCATGGTGACATTTCCATCTGTGTGAGTGTTTGTGCTTCACTTGCCCATCCCTCATCACCTTCTGTTCTCCCCACTTCCGCTGCTGGTCCCTTCATTTGTCTCTCTCTCTCCTTCTCTATCTACCCCTCTCTTCCACCCTCTCCCTCTCCTTCTTTCCCTCTCCCCTTGTCTCTCCCTCCCCCTCTCCTTCTATCCCTCTCTCCCTGTCTCTTTCTCTCACACACACACACACAATATGACCCTGCCCTTTCATTCTCCCCTATTAACACTCTGTCATTTCCCCCATTGTCTTTCTCTTTAGCCCCCTTTGTTCCCTAGAGAGGTTTTATGTACCTTTTGAGTTTTGTTGTTGGTTTTGTTTGTTTGTTTGTTTGCTTGTTTGTTTTGAAACAAGGTCTTACTTACTATGTAGCCCTGGATGGCTTGCAACTCTCTATGTAGACCAGGTCCGCCTAGAACCCATAGAGCTCTGCATGCCTCTGTCTCCTATGTCCTGGGATTAATGTGTGCATCAGCAAGTCTGGACATCTTCTATGAAAAAAAAAGTCTAGAATTAGAATATGAGAGAAAATGTGATATATGGTTTTTTGAGTTTGGTTTATTTTACTTAAAATGATGATCAATTTTTACCTACCTAGCCTAATGGCTAAATACCACAGCACATTATCTTCATCTGTTCTTCTGATAATAGAACCCAGGCCCACTCAGGTGTTGTCTGTTTTCAGCTGGGTCACAATAAGCATGGGTGTTCAGGTGCTTCTGAAGTGTGTTGGTGTCTATGCGCTGCGCTCCTTTGCATGTGTGCCTAGAGGTGACATATCTGGCACATATAATAATTCTGTCTTTAGCCTTTTCAGGAATTTCTACATTGTTTCCACGTGGCTTCACCAGTATGCATTGCCATTGGTAGCATACAAGCTTTCCTTTCCCGGCCATCCTTTCAGTCATGTGTGGTTCCTTCTTTTATCTTCTGACCAGCGTGAGATGGAATCTTGATGAGGTTTTTTAAAAACATATTTTGAAATTTATGTAAGCCTCTTATATATATGGGTACATTGTTGCATCCACACACCAGAAGA
>CM053767.1:9410559-9447292 GCA_028658305.1 Pachyuromys duprasi
CCCCCCAGAGGTCCTCCTTGGCATGCTCCTGTCCTGTTGCTTGTTTTCTCCTCCATTCAATGTCCATCCCATTTGTTCACCCAAACAAGCATTGATCATACCAACCTGGGTCCTCCTTCCTGTATACCCTCTCTAGGTGTGTAACAAGTCCTAGATATTGGTCTTGGAAACTCTATTCCTTCCTAGTTTCCCGTGTGTTATTCTTACTCTTGGAGCCCGGTGGTCTCTTTGCTACTTGTTCTAAAACAAATGCTAAAATAGTTTTGATTAATAATATTCCAAATACTCAAATTATCTAAATTTAACAAATGAGAAATTTTCGTAGATTTTAGAATTTTTGTTGCATGTGAAGAAAGAGAGAGAGAGACTGTCTGCCCCCCTGCCCACCTGCCCGACAGACAGAGAACCTGTGTGTATGGTATTGCTGTTTGTTGTTGAATAAGATCTAGCTATATAACCTGGGCCTATCTTACCTCAGTCTCTCTAGGGCTGGTATTACAGGCATGTACTAATCATGCCTGACACATATTCAGAATTTGTTAGGAAATTCTGGATCTAAGGATGCAGAAAGTCACCCTAAGGCAACCAGTGCAGTCTCTTATCATACAGAGGGCATTTTGTAGCATCTTCATAAGGTCCCAGATCCATAGCCATCAAACTGCCATTGTTACAGAGCACCAGGGAGTGTGGTTCTGTTGGTAGAGTGCTTGTCTAAGATGCACGAGGCTCTGCATGATGTCTACAGATCTACACAAACTAAGTGTGGTGGTACATCAAATAATCCCTGAACTTGGTAGGTAAGGTTGGGAAGATTGAACACTCAAGATGAGCCTTGAATCCTTGAGTACACAGGGAGTTCAAGGCCAGCCCGAGATGTTTAGGAACTTAGATAACCATCCCCTCACTGAAGTGCTGAGAAACTATTAACAATGGCCTTCTAATTGAGACAGCATAAACACCTGCTTTGTTTCAGGTGCAGAAGGGACTAACATGATGGAAGGTCAGTGGGGCGGTAAATACCCCCATACAAAATACCTCAAGCACCAACTGAAAGACTCATTTATACCTTTGGGAAATATCCACATTGTGGTTTGAAGTCATCTATTGGTCCCTCTGAGCAAGAATATGGACACTTAGTTGTTTCAAATCATGCATAAGTAGGATTTGAAGACATGTACTCAAAGGTGAGTCTGGGCCATCTTGAATACTCTTATAGACTAAGAGAATCTTCTAGCAGTATGAGAAATATATGGTCTGTCAGCCTGAAGAGGAATCCCTGGTTGATTTCAGTTCCTGTCTATGAATAAGAACGTGCAGCTCTGTGTTGACAGATACACAGCCTGCAGCAATAAGTTAAGGGATAACATAATTGCACAATCCAATTCTCAGGAATTAAATTCTAAATCTTTTCTTCCAATTTTGATCTAGGATTCATTCCTTCGGCATCCTGCTTCCTCTGTTGTGTTGCTTTGTTTTCTATAGCATAGGACTAATCCATTTTTGTTACTTTTTAATTTAAAATTTTATGTTTTACATACCTTACATCTCAACTGCAATTTCCCTTACCTCTCCTCCTCCCAAGCTTCCTCTTCTCAAATTCCCTAGATCCACTTCTCCATTTCCCCTTAAAAAGAAAGAGAGAGAGAAAGATACTTAGGATAAATATTCACTTAAAAGTGGATATTAGCCATATAATACAGGATAACCATACTATAATCAAGCTAAGTAACAAGGAGGACCTTAGAGAGGATGCTTAATCCTCATTCAGAAAAGCAAACAGAACAGACACTGACAGAGGTTGAAGAGAAGGTACAGGACTGGAGCTTACCATAGATGTTCTGTGAAAGACTCTACCCACCAGGGGATTGAAGCAGATGCTGAGACCTATAGCCAAACTTTGGACAGAGCACTGGGAGTCTTATGAAAGAATAGGGGGATGGAAAGACCCGGAGGGGACAGGAGCTCCACAAGAAGACCCACAGAGCCAACAAATCTGGGCCCAGGGTGGGAGGGCCATGGGAACTGATGCACCAACCAAGGACCATGCATGAAGAGGACCTAGGCCTCCTGCTCCTATGTAGCCAATAAGCAGCTCAGTCTCCAAGTGGGTTCCCTAGTAAGGGTAACAGTGGCTGTCTCTGACATGGACTCTGTTGCCTGCTCCTTGACCACTTCCCTATGGTGGGGTGGCCTTGTCAGGCCACAAAAGAAGAAGATGCAGGCAGTCCAGTAGAGATTTGATAGACGAGGAGGACTCCTCCTTTCTGAGGACTGGGGGACTAGGAAGGAGGAGAGAAGGAGGGTGGGACCAGAGGAGAGGAGGGAGGGGGCTACAATTGGAATGTAAAGTGAATCAATTAAAAAATAAATTAAAAAACTAAGAAATCATCACAAGACACCAATTAAACATATCTAGAATGTAACAAATTTTGTAGAACAAGAGGTTTAATTCATTCAATAAATAGCATTCAAAAAAGGGGGGAGCAAAAATTAACCAAAAATGGTATAACAAATTGCAATAAGCCTAGGCAAGAACTTTCTTCTAGGGAACCCCCAACTTCCTGCCCAAGATGCGTACATTCCTGATAAATGTCTTTGTTCTTTTAGCTTAACAGTAATGTTCTAGATTCCTCTACTTGTTTTCTGACTTATTTTCATTTCCTGATGTTATAACTTTCATTTTCCAAGTGGTACATGTAGAGATTTTTAATGTTCAAAATACTTATTTTTATGTATATGGATATATATGTGTTTGTTTGTGTGTGTGTGTGTAGGTGTAGGCATGTACATATGTGCCACATGTATAAAATTGCCCATAGAAGCCAGAAGAAGATGTGAGATTCCTTGTGTCTGAACATACAGGGGTTGAGCCACCTAATATGAATGCTAGGAACAAAGCTGAGGTCCCCTAGAAAAGTCATTGAGCCATCTATCCAGACCCACATCTGGGTTCAGAGTCTTAAACCACGACCTAGCTGCCGTCTCTCCTCATAAGCCTGTACCCTCCGTTGCTCTCTGTCTTCCTGTAAGCACTCGAACTGTCTCCACTCTTTTTCTAACTTCATGTTGGGTATTTCAGTGAGTTCTTGTTTCTAGTCTGAATGTCAGACAGATGGCAGATCTGTCACATCACAGAACACGCTCTACAGTCAGCACATGCCCACCCTCCAGGTTTCAGGTCCAACAACCACCCCCTGAGTGGTCCTAGCAACCAATTCAAGTGTCATCCAAGAGGGTGGTCTTCTGAAACCTATAATAATAGTTTTACAGTACCAAAATATCACAAGCGGACAATAAAGAAAAATTACTATAATTTCCTGTGAAGGAAAAAGAAAGCCTTTTCACTTTGGCCTTATTATAGGCTCGTGTTTCTGAAAATGTCTGATTCTGCATAAACACTGGTGTCCTCAGATTCTTGAAATCACGAGTCATGACAAGATGCGTTATGCTTTTGCTTAGTTTGGTCCCCCTGGAACTGCCACACTTTGCTGCCTTCTTCTGTTTCACTTACCCCAGCAGAGTAATGCCACCGAAAGACCCATATTTTTCTATATTTATATGTAGCTAAAACATTAAAAAAAAAACAGCCACGCAAGGGTCAGATGCTGTCATTACTAAAGCGAATGTAGTCAGACATTTCCTTCATGGGCTACATTAGCAGAACTTGAAGATTTTAATGTCTATCATCCAAATACAGCCTTTCCCCGATGGACTCTTTGATGTTACGTATTTATTATTTATCTCTGCATTTGACGTGGTTAACTATTACGTTCATGTTAACTTAGAATTTCCTCCAGTAGACTTTGTGTTTGTATTCCTATATTACCACTTAACCAGAAAAACAAAACAGCAACAAAGAAAATAATTAAAACCTTTTGGATTTTTTTTTGGCTAGAAATAATTCTTTTTTGACTTAGAAGTAGTAAGAAGACAGCCTTTCTGTGAAGGTCCTCATTCTCTTTGCTTTTAGGGAGATACTATCTAATATTCTTATTAGCTTTTTATCTAATAAGAATCAGAAAATAGCAAAGAAAGGCAAGATTTGGAATGCAGCAGAGAAGTTCTGTGCTGCTGGGACACCCCTATGGTCAATCCTAGGTGCTCAGGTGATTTGCTGGGGGCTGGAGAGAGGGCTCAGCACTTAAGAATACTCGCTGCTTTGGAAGAGGACCTGGGTTCAGTACCCTGAACCCATACAGCATCTCCCAGTCACTTGTAACTCCAGTTTCAGGATCTCTTCAGCTTTCTTCTGACCATAACAGATACCAGGCATGCATGTGGTGCAGTGCATACACGCATACAAACACATAAAATAAAATTAAATAAATCTCAAAAGACAGGAAGGAAAGCAAGAAGGAAGAAAGGATGAGAGAAAGAAAGAAAGGGAAAGAAAGAGAGAGAAAAAAGAAAGAGAGAGAGAGAGAGGTGTTACACCAGGGCCTTTTCATTACTCTCAGAAGTGTCTGATAGTTGTAAAAATCATTTAAAGTAAGTTTTTAATCCCCTAGGGTATGAAAGGGGAAGCTTTTTAAATACCTGGTATTCATATAATCATGCATGAATCTGTGTCCGGGAGACTCAGCCTGGCACTGACTTTTATTATCTAAAAAGTGCTTAGACGCCGCTAATTCCTGGCACTGCCTGTGGAAGACCCCAGTCTGCACTGAATGCAGGGTCAGGTTTCAACAGAATACATTTCAGGAGAGGAAACCAAAGGACACCTGCAAAGAATGGTATTCAGAGTCTCTCTGGCTGAAACTCGGGGAGTCTGCAGCAATTTCTAATACCTGGCAACAGGCAGTTATGATTATTCACTTGGCAATCATGCCGGAAATTGCATTATAACGGAATACTTTAATGATACGTTTGATGCTGTAGTGACATATTGAATTAAAATTAGAAGTCACCAAGTAGTCGTCATATATTCTTCCTGATTGTAAAATACTGGAGTTAGGAGATAAAAATGCAAACTTAAATACCTAAAGCCCATGTCCAGGTAATGCTGTGTTTTGAATAAGGGAATCAGCAGAAAAGTTTTTTTTAAGTAGGAAGTAGAGAAGGAAGTAAGAGAAACAGAAAAAAGAATTGGAGAAATCTGAATTTTGTATTTCTATTCTCTGTTGTATTGCACTATCAAGCTTTATGGCTTCTTCAAGGACACCCACAATCTTGCTGCAAACTTGTCACTGTTAACTCTTGGTGTTTCCACCTCTCCTGTTCATGTTCCATTAATAAGTAATGTTTTGCACATCTGTGTTGAATTGATACATCGCTGTGGTATTGAGTCGTTTCAAGCCTCACAACCAGCTAGCACTCAAGCCCATTTTCTACACATAGTCCTAGGTTCTTCCTGTAAAAAGACCAGAGTCCTCACTTTCTCTGCTTGTCTAGGAATTTGCATTGAATGACTACTGTTTAACCCCGGAATGACCGTAATGCCTTTACCTAGTGATGTCAGAATACCAGATTTAACTAAATGTATGTTTTTCTGAGCTTCTGGATTTTTGCAATAGTCTCGTGTTTTGTTTGTTTCTATCACATGATAACCACTATCATGTGAACTACCACATTGTTATACAGATGGTTTGAATGAGGTGTGGATAAAGAGCTGAGATAGCGGTTATTTACGCTCACGGCTAAGCTTTGTGTATTCTGTGAATGAGATGATATACGGAAATGAATGGAGCTGAGTCATTTCACCATGTAACACCATCTTTTGGTTTGGGTCTTTGTGTGGTTTGAACTTATCTGCAGTTTATAGCACATGTCAACTTCATGATTATCCTGAGATTTCTGTTTAGCTTTATTGGTGTGCGTCAGCTAGAACAGAAAATTGCCTCCTTTCCTCAGAAACTGAATAATAACTAATAATTTCTTACACATATAAAACTGGATTCGATCAAGCATCCCACAGATGGGCAGGACTGTTTATTTTTGTGTTAATGCAAAATCCTCTAGGTAACATGAAATTTTCTTAAACTCCTGAGGTCAATAGACAAAATGCCTATCTTATCTTTCAAATTTTTACCCTAAGCATGCCTGATGATTCCTCTTAGAAATTCAGGTCTGTCTTTTATTGTACAAAGAAGAATATTTCAGGAGTTGGTTAATTTCATGTTATGACAGCATGTTATGGTGAAAAGCATGGTCCATGTACTGTTGAAATGGATAACCCCCATTAGTAGATTATACATGAACTACAGCCTCAGAGTAAACATCTGTATTCAGAGACTCCATGTGTAGAATTTTAAGGTCAAGGTGTGTTAAACCTGTGTTCTCCAAAGCTATAACGTAGTTCATAATCAACGACATACAAATGTCCACTTTATTGTGTACCTAACAGCTATACAGTTTTTTTATTCTTTTGACCCTACAATAAAATTCCCTTGTGATGATATTATTTGCTGTCTGCTCAGGGTCAAAGGGTAGGCTGCCCCATTTGTTCTCTGTTCTTAGCGTTTTGTGAGTGAGGGGCCTCTAGAACCTTTGGATTTGGTTTGCTCTTCTCCTAGTTATTCAAGGTGTAAGTCAGTTACTGATTGATATTGTCTGCTTTTGTAATGGAATTGTTCACAGCTCTCAGTGTCCAATCAGTGAACACTTCCACTGTAAGTTCTGGCATTTTGCACTTCTGTTCTCACAAAATTTGATATATTTTTTTCATATCCCTTATGATTTCTCCTTTGAACTACAAGCTATCCTATTGTGTGTTAGTTAATTTCCACATATTTTTGAGTTTTCTACCTGCTCTTCCATTACTCATTTCCACCTTTATTGTGATTTGGTCTTAGAAGATCCTTTGTATGCTTTGGATATTTGTAATTATTGAGAATGACATGTGGTCTATCTTGAAGTATGTTTCATAAGCTCCTGAGAACAAGGTAACTTTAGTGTTGCTGGGAGAAGTGTGAAATGAATGTCTCTAAGGTGGAAGACTGATTTTGATAAAAGTGCAAAATTTAGTAGGGAAAGGATAATAGTTTCAAAGCAATCAGGCTGGATCAGCTAAATATATCTATGCAAAATAATGAGCCTCAAATGTGGTGCAAATAGAAAAGTTAACCAAAACTGGATTATGTATATAAAAATAAAATGTAAAATTGTAAACTTTTATAAAAGGAAATGAGTACAGATTTTTGTGACTGTGAGCTAGGTTTGAAAAGGAGAAATGAAGTCAACAGAATCATTCACAAGAGGAGCACCATCATCAATTACAGTTTATAAAAGTCAGAAATACCTACTTATGCCAAAATCACATGCTAGGAGGGAATGATTGCAATTATATTTATGGTAAAGAGTTGTTGATAGAATACCTAAATCATTCTAAATTTTTAAGAACAGAATTAAAAACAACAATCTTAAGACTGGCAGCAGCAGTTCAGGTCTCTGTTTGGGACGTGCACTCATAAACTATGAAAAATGACAAATGAATAGCACATTCCTATTATAATAGCTAAGACTTGAAAAACAGAACCATGTTACATACTGAAAAAGAATGTAGGGAAATGGTCATATATCATTGCTGAGGTTGTAAATAGTATGATGACTTCAAAAAGTTGCTTTGTCTCTAACAAAGACTGATGTGGCCTGGGAAGGGGGCAGCTCAGTGAATAAAACACGCTTGACTTGCAAACAAGAGTTTGGACCTGAGTTTGAACCCTCAGAACACACTGCACCAACTGCAGTAGGGCACATCTGTAATCCCCGGGTTCCTGTGGCAAAATGGGTGACAGGGGAATCCCAGGAAGCTCCCAGGTCAGTTAGGGAGCATTGACAGTGCTGGATATGATCCTGTCTCAAGCAAGGTGGAAGGTGAGAACCCACATTTGAAGTGCCCTCTGACCTCTACACATGGTTGCATGGCAGATCACACTGCACAGGCACAGATGAACACGCATACACATAACATTTTAAAAAGTTAAATGTGACTTGTCATACCATACGGCCATTCCTTTGCTAGGTTTTTCCCTAAGACATCCATGAGAAGACTTATGCAAGAACACTCACAGAAGCTTTGTCTGTCACAGCGCAGACTAGAGACAATTCACACATCTAACAGTAGCAAAGAGGGAGGGGGTGGAACTGTATAGCCATGCAATATATAATGAGGTATTACTTGGTAATAAGAGCAAAGGAACCATTGGCACATGCAATATTGATGACTATAAAAATAATTGTGCCAAATAAAAGAAGCCAGATGACGTGAGTACATGCCATCTGATTCTACTTGCATAAAATCATAGAAATGTGAGAGCATATATTGACAGAAAGCAGATGAAGTAGCTCAGTGGTCTCCTGAGATTGTGGTGGGGGAACAGATGGGAGAAAGTATTACAGGGAAACCCCTCAATCAAGCTGTTTAAAATGTAATAATTAAGTGCAATCATGACAATTTCCTAACTAAGATTCTGCAGAGTCTCCAGGGCCTGTGACTGAAGAAGCCAGCTACATGTCATGTTATACAGTGTTCTGGATCTTATGGTCTCTTGTAATTTCTGCACACAGTAGGCAGTCCTACTGTGTACACAATGTGGAACTCAGTGCAAAGCTTCTTCTACACAGGGCAGACAGATATCTGTTTACCCCTTAAAAAAAAACTCCGTTCTAATTGGTTTTTATCTTCCTCCTCTTCCTCTGATTCATAAGCAGGCAGGCCCTGCCTCTTCTGTAATCTCATAGCACCCTATTCAAGCTGCTGTCATACCTCTAGACAGATCATGTGTCTGCTGTCCAGTCCCTCATTAGCTTTTGAGGGCTTTATTTGGTCATTCTTTCCAGCAAGTAGTAGACAGGATTCAGTAGTTTTCAATCAAATGAATATGTGATCTCAAGATCACAGAGGTAAAAACAAAAAGACAGGAGCTAAATACTGTTACTGCTCTAAATATATCCTGGAGGCAAACATTCTCCCAGGAACTCACTCGTCTCTCGTAGAAGAGAGAAATGTGTTGTATTATCATTTCCATACCAATAAATTACTGCTCAGACTCTACCATATAGAATTGTACCTCTTGTTGAGCCCGGTAAAGGTCTCGGTATTCACACATCTCAAGTAATTCTAGTTCTCACATTATTGAAGTTAGACAAGCTTTCTTTTAATTTTTTTTATTTACTACAATTTATTCACTTAGTATCCCAACTGTAGCCTCCTCCCTCATCCCCTCCCAATCCAGCCTTCCCTCCCTCTTCTCCTCCCATTCCCCTCTCCCAGTCCACTGATAGGGGAGGTCCTCCTCTGTTTCCATCTGATCCTAGCCTATCAGGTCAGGTCTCATCAGGATTGGTTGCATTGTCTTCCTCTGTGGCCTGGTAAGGCTGCTCCCCCCTCAGAGGGAGGTGATCAAAGAGCCAGCCACTGAGTTCATGTCAGAGACAGTCCCTGTTCCCCTTACTACCCACTTGGACACTGAACTGCCATGGGCTACATCTGTGCAGGGGTTCTAGGTTATATCCATGAATGGTCCTTGGTTGAAGTATCAGTCTCAGAAAAGACCCCCCTGGGACCAGTATTTTAGGTTATGTTGGGTCCCCTCCAGGTCTTTCTATTTCCCCCTTCTTTCAAAAGATTCCCTGTACTCTGCCCAAAGTTTGCCTATGAGTCTCAGCTTTAATACCCTGCTGGGTAGAGTTTTTGAGAGGCCCTCTATGGTAGGCTCCTGTCCTGTTTCCTGTTTTCTCTATCTTCCAAGGTCCATCCTGTTTGCCTTTCTGAATGAGGATTGATCATTACTCAGGGTTCTCCTTCTTGCTTAGCTTCTATAGGTATACAGATTTTAGTATGATTATCCTATGCCTAATGGGCATATGTCTAATATCTACTTATAAGTGAGTATATACCATGTGTGTCTGTCTGCTTCTGGGTGGGGGAAACTCATCAATGGGGCCAAGGCACCGAGTGCTCATCACTCCTGGGTCCTGGGAAGATCTGTGACTGGGTCCTCCGGAGGCCCTAACTGGGTTCTCCTCAAGTCAGCAGGTGAGTTCCCAGAGAGCAGGCCTCCACTCTTGGGCATTCTGGGCAGGAGATACCCCTAGTAGGCAGATGCTTTCCTGGCCAGAGTTTGGAACAGACTCGTGGCCAGCACAGAGTGAGACAAACTTATTTTGATGCCATTATTTCCAGTGTTTTCAAATGAAAAAAAAAAAAACTATAAAACTTTTAGTAAGGGAATAAAACTGACTGAAACCAACAGCAGAAACATAATTAAAGTTTAATTCATAGTGTCATATTTTCTTTAGGTAATCTTAAAAAACAGCACGCACTTCCTCATTCTGGTTTTTCCACTTTGATTTTGTGTAATGGTTGCTCTTTCTTAATTAAAAGGGCTGCTGGAGGATAAAGCATGGTAATACAATCAGGCCAAACTTTTTCAAATTTCCTTCTTTATTGCTTTCTACCTTAATGAAAACATTCTCACACTAAGCCTCAGAGCTATCAGAGAACACGCCAGGTAGCAAGCACTAAAGAGTCCGACAGGCAAGGACGGGCTCATATGGAATGCTTATACTGACAAAGAGAGGTAATTATTTCAATTAGACTCATTGCTAATTGCATCAACATTGTCTTCACTCTCTGAGTCATGTGAGGGAGGTGCTATCTCTTTAAGTCTGCTTGTATAGCTCAATGACTGGTGCCTGGAAAAATTCAGAAGAAAACTTCCAAAACCGGCTTCAGGACGACATGAGTCCTAATCCCACTGATTATGCCGCAGAGAGTGTGCGAGCCCATTTGCCAGGGCTGAGCAATTCTCCTCTGCTCAGCTTCAAGTTGATTGCAAACACCAGACCTGTGGAATGACTCCAATCTGTGGACAGTGTGATTAATTTAGAGAACCTTGGCATCGTAACAAAGTTAAGGATTTCTCACTGTGAGAAAATTTCAATTTATTTTGTGGATAAAATGGAACAGATTTGGAGGGCCCCGATTCTGCGGGATTGCCATTGCAGGTGGGGCTGAAGAAACAACTTGGCTGCTTGTTTTTATTTTCATGGAGACCACAGTAGACATTTTGAGGACCAATGACATCCAGCAGAAGATACACCTTTGAAGGGTCACAGTGAATAGAAGAACTTTGTGCTAAGTAGGACCATTGTTGACCCATCACCTACACATTGATCGTCTAAGGTATCAAAGCTGCTGGTAGGCACCCTGTGTATCTTGCTGTGCAAGGTGCTGGTAGGAAAACATAATCAGGGTGACAGAGACATACATTTCTGGTCTGAAAGATTGATTTCCAGTGTATGGTTTTGGGGCAGTCTAGAGAACTACTTAAGGTAGAAGAAGGGCCTCATTCAAATAATTAAATAAGAATTTCTAACCACATGGCTCTCCAGTATTCTGTATGTATACTAAGTGAAGAAACACACTTTTTAAAAGTTTAAAATAGAAGAATAAAAACTAAGACAAAAGAATACACTGCTATGGCATAGAGTTTGACTTCGTCTCAGCAATGGGGAACTTAGAAACTACTATTTAGATTTAAAGAAAGGGATACATTGTACCTGGGAAGAAGGACCAGAAAATACCTAAAAAAAAGAACTTTGTTTGTTTTCTTATTTACTTATTGGTTTTTGTCTTGTTTATAGATATATTATTTTTCACACTTGTATGTGGGTTTTCCCATCAAAATGAAAGTTTCCTAGGAATACAAGATAAACCTTGCTTAATCACAAACAAAATTTCAAATTAAATTTGTCATTTTTAGATTTTGCTACTCTCTGAAAGACCTTGTTTAGAAATAGGACAGTAGAGGGAGAAACTGAGACTCATACCCAAACCTTCAGCAAAGTGCAGGGAACCATATGAAAGATGAGGGAGTTAGTGTGACCTGGAGAGGTCAGGAGCTCCACGAGATTCCAAAGGCTTTCATTGTCATTTATGTCCACCCTTCTCAGCTTTCCTGCACTATAGTCATCCTCAAGCATTAGTATCCATGGGTCCTGCTAACAGAAAAGTCGTGTTGTGAGGCTCTGTGGTAGCAGACATAGTAATGATGACCACGAACTCTGCTAAACTTTCCACTCTATTTCAGTCCTACAATTCTTATCACTTTGTATTTCTCCTTTTTTTTTTACCTTCCTAAGCCCAGCTGCATTTCTTTATTCACTCATGCTCAACTTTAAAAAGCTTCCAGATCAGCATTCTCAAGGGTCAGCTTCTTTGTGAAACTAGCTTGCATTTCTTATAACCTTCTGGAAGGAGCTGCACACCACAAAGTCTCTCAAATTAACTCCTCCTTTCTCTACTCACTAAACCCATTTCTCTGTGCTAATCAAACAGCACATTTTGTTGGTTGTCTTCTTTCAAAACAATATTTTATTACAAATTCTGCAGCTGTATAGTGTTTTAACATACCAGTCATGTGAGATAAGAGTTCTGAGGGTAAGCTTGAATGTAAACATTTTAAAAATCTCTCCAGATGTTAAAATGTAAAACTGAGAAATATTGCTAGTCAAAATTCAGTATTTCTTGAACAATTCTTGCCTTTAATTTTATTAGGGTATTCATTTCACCTGAGAACACAATTCAGTAGAAGGCAGCTACAAAGATCACACACTTTCACATTCACTCAGAAGTCTGTCTCAGAAGCTCTTTCTTCTGAGTGTGGAGAGAGGGCTCCTCAGCTTGAGAATTGGGGCTCCTAGCTCCAGACTCGAGGAAATATAAATGGAATTATCATTGACGTTATCTAGGGGAGCGTCATTAATGGTGGTGTTTGCAATACTTAGTAACACGCCATTGTAAAGACTTTCTGACAACATACCTATGTCTCTTCTCATCTCGATTGTTTTAGTTTTGACACGACGGGTAGGCATCTGAGGTGGAAAGGTCGCAGCATACAATAGGAATATTGGCAGCAGGAGTTGTGAGATGGGTTAATGTTGGAGAGTGCTTACTGCTCTAGCAGAGGAGCACCACACAGTTGGCTCCCAGCACCACACAGTGGCTCACAACAGGTCAGTAACTTCAGTTGCTGAGGATCATACATCCTCTTTGCGCCCTGTGGACACTACATTCACATGGTACACAACATACACACAAGCAAATACATAAAAAACAAAACAAAATTCTTCAATATAAATTACTAACGTGATATTTTATTCTAGACTCATCCAGAATCAGACTTTTAGCCTCTGTGCATGTGCCCCCCACCCCACCCCGAGTTAGAAAAAAGGCTTATAACCCGATCTGATTCTCCATTCTTACCCCTCCTACTCTCTACGGCATAGGTGTGAAAGAACACTGGAATTTTTGATAGTCAACTTGTAGCCAAATGGGAGCCTAGTCAAGGACCTACCCCAGCGGGCACATGGAAAGTTAAAACATAGACAAAATAACCAGCCTTCCTCTACAATCTTTTCAGCCACATGAGGAAAAGATGTCTAGTTTTCACTTTTTCGCCCAAACTGGGTTTACATTTGTACAGAATATTTTGGAAGATGCACAGGAAAAATAATCAGTGGATTGGGAGTGAAGAGAGTAAATGTCTATCTCATAGGACATACTTAGGAAAGTAGCCAGTAAACAGACTGCCAAGGTTGTCATTATTTCCTTATGAGAACACGGACAAATCGCATCACTTCAGTAAGTTTTACCTTAACAGATATTTTTCTGAAATCACTCAGTGTTGACATATGCATACATTTTACAGCTACCGTAAATCTTAGCTATTGCTATATCCAGTTTTATATGTGAGGGACTATTCCTTCGGTTTTTTTTTCCTAGTCTGTAATTCTCCTCATTGTATTATTAAGCACCAACATTTTAACACTAATTACATTCATAAAAGTAATAAATATTATATTTGGTAATGGAGCTATTCACTGTACTGTATTTTAACATATGATTTGATATCCTTGAAAGGCATAAGATACTTGTTATAACATAAATAGAAGGTATTTCACAGTAAATCACAGTAGAGATCTTACTGCTTAGCTCTGTACTGACAGTTACAGATCACGCTTTTCTGCAGCTGTTAGGGGGTACATTACCCTGTGTGGCTGGGTGTGAGCCAGAGAATTACTCAAACTGCTTATCAGTAGTACTTAACACCTAGGTTTTTTCAAACCTTTGAACATGTATTTTGTTTTGTGCTTGGCTATTTTTCTTTCTTTTTGCTTGGGTAACAAAAATTAAATGGATCAAAACACACACAAAATAATTAAATATGGTTGTTATGAAACCAAGACTAAATCAGAAAATTCTACTAGAAGAGCATATTCAGGGAAGGCTGATAATTAGTTCTTTTTTACTTGGAGAACCCTCTAAGTTTATACAGATAAAATATTGTTGTGACTTGGAAAAGAAGAATCAAGGAAATGTTCCTAAAACCCCAACTATACTAAGATTTCTATAAAAGTCAGGAGTAAATCCATGTCTGATAGGTGGAGAGCATGTGATGATTTGGTGAGGTTTGTAGTCGCTATCAGGTTTATTGAAAATTGTTTGAACTCCACACTGTGGTTGGAAAAGCCATTACTTAAATGAGATGGTAAAATTGGCTTCCTAAACTTTTGATGCTTTTAAGTTTTCATGGCTCTCTATGTAACTGTTGTCTAAATAATACTTGACATGCCTTCATTTTTTCGTCAAAATAATGACTGTTGTTCAATTCATACGTACAGTGCTTTTTGGCAATCAAATTAATAGTGAGTCAATCTGAGTCAGTTGTGAGATTTTTCTCTTTATGTTGTAAATTTGGCTTCGAAAATCGGACCATATTCAGAGTAAAAACACTCATAATATTTATCATATGTTCATCACATAATTATTCAGAGTAAAAATACAATATTTATCACATAATTAAAGACATCAGTGAAAGGAAAAGTACCATCCTTTTGTGGTAAAAGTAAATCATACATTGATGGCATATGTAGAATGAATATAAAATTAATGTTGTGTTATCTCCTGATATGCAAATTTCAACCTAAAATGTCCTTCCACATTTTGCCATTTTATGATCAGAGATTTAACAATTATAATGAATGTAAAGACAATCTTAAAAGATTCCTCAGAGAAAATGCACAGCTTTAAATGAAGATCTAGCCATGTGATGCTACTTTCATTGCTTACTTATTGTTCTAAGTAACAGTTTTTCTTTATGTTGTAATAAACCAATGTTTACTTCTTAGTAATCTAACTTTTGTTTTCCTTTGAGAACTAATTTCCTGCTCATTAGAGTTTATGAGTCATCCTAGGGTGTAAGCTTCTTAAGGCTTGTTGTATAGGACTATCCTTAGAGTCATGCTGACACAATGTTCTGGAGTTCTGATAAGCTTGCTCACAAAAAATCATCACACCGAAGCTTATTGGCTATTGATGGTCACTTGAGGAAGGAGGGAGGAGGAGGTCATGACACCCTCTCCATAGTATGCAGATACCCCTTCTAACCAGTTTTATAAAGTTCTGCCCCAATTGTACATGGCCTCAGGGCATTGGTTAATGCCTAGAATGCAGAAGAAAAATAGGGCTACATCTTTGTGGCTACGGGAAAGGCATCATCCATTCTGTGTAAAGATTTACTAGTGTTGCTTTTAGGGGTCGGGAATGCCACACCCCTTTAAGAAAGCCCAGAGTTTCCCCAGAGTGAATTTTAGTAGGATCATGCTTTGGTTGGTTTTTTGAGTCTTGGGAGGAATAGACATTGTTTACCACCTCAAGGCTTTATTGTTTTTAATTTTTTTAAAAAAACATTCATAAACTTGGCATGGAACCAAGTACAAATAATATAATACCCTCAATAGCTATCATCCAACCCAGAAACAATACTAGAACTTCAACAGTATTAGAGATTCCAAAGGAAGGAATGAAGGAACAAAGGAATTAAGGAAGGAATGAAGGAAGTAGAAAACCCAATTGATTGAAAAATTTACTGGTTTATGCAAATATAAAGGTACCCTCATCATTATTTTTCAGAAGAAGTTTATATCAGGGCTTGGAAGTTGTTGGGAAGCTGGTCTGTAGCTTCCTTCTCTATGCACACAGAGTGTGTTCGTACGTGAGCTATCATTAGCGGGGCAGCTGCTGGTGTAGCAGACTCCCCTATGCCACATTCCACTCCGACTGAGCACATTTGGAATGACGGCACAGAAGCAGCACTTATCTGTGTTGAGAGATCAGAATGGCAGTTACTGTTTGCTTGGTCAAGGGAGTAGGAGAATGTTCAGTAAGGTTTCCATTCCATATGTATAACATTCCATATACAAACCTTTGAGGAAGATAAACAGATGTGCTCATTTTGAATATTCATGGAATGGTTTTCTTAAGATTAGGGTAGTATGACATATCTTTGTTACAAAGTTTACCCATCCTCTCCCCAAAAGAGAGGACTCCCTTAAAAAACAACAACACTGATTTTTACTATATTAAAAGTTATCATGGAAGAGACAAGCAAAACAAATACAGACACCAAAGAGATACATGCATGAATCCTGACCACATCTTGGACCATGAAAATAGTAGAAAAGAACAGATCATCTAGATTTACTCTACGTTCCTTTTTCCTGACAAAGGCCAGCAAGAATGTATATTAAAGACAGAAGCCTCCTGTAGTGCTGGGACACTGAAAGAAGGGAGATGCCATAACTCTACTATAAGCAAAAAGCAATTTAAAACACACCAAAGACAAACGAGTAGGACCTGAAGCCCTGAAACTGCTAGAAGAAAAAGGTGGGAGGGCTTTCAAGACATTGGGATAGGCTCGAGGTTTCCCTGAAACACCAAAGGCATAGGCAAGAACAAGGAAATTAGACAAATGGAATCATATTAACTAAAAATCTGCATGTCGGGAGAACAGCAGAGTAAAAATGACAAATACAGACAGAAATAAGGATTTTTTCAAAAACTCATTCAATGAGGTATCATTGTTCAGGATGTTAGAAACTTGAACATCAAAATCAATGCAATCTGATTTTAAATGCACAGATAATTTGAATAGATACTACACCTGTAAATGTTATACTCCTGTGATATTTATTAATTTATTAATTTACTTTATTATAAAAAAATCCATGAGGATAAAATATATATATATACACTGAAATTGACCAGACTGTGAAGCTATACACAGTAAGAATTGGCATTCAAAACAGAAGTTGTGATGTTTCACATTCAATGTCTACAGTTATCCCCCACCAAAACTAAAACTGACAGAATTGGAATGAGGAAAACATTCAGATTTATGTGTATGCGCATGTCTGTTCCTGCACTCACTCCTTCCTCACCCTTTACAGTCAGCCTTTCTTCATGCGGTACTGTACTCACATATATTTCTATTTACATATATGCTTATATTATTAGCTGGATTCCACATGAGAGAGAAAACATATATGCTTTCTTTCATTTTGAGAGTGTGTGATCTCAGTTAATATTATAAATCCTAAGCCCACCCATCTTCCTGCAATTTTTTAAAGTAATTTTTCTGTGGAGTTGAGTAAATAATATTCTATTATTGTTATTATGAAATTTTTTATTTTCAATTCATCTGGTGATGGACAACGAAGTTAATACAATTTTTTTGCAATAGTGAATAAAATAGCAACATGCGTAATAAATAATAATAAAATTATAAACAAAATTCTTACCCATGTACTTAGGTATGGAGTATCAAGACATCCTCAATTTATCTTGTGTGTGTGTGTGAGAGAGAGAGAGAGAGACAGAGACAGAGACTGAGACAGAGACTGAGACAGAGACAGAGACAGAGACAGAGAGAAGGCTCACATGCGGATATTGGAAGACACTTTGGGGATCACTTCTTTCCCTCTGCCATATTGAGATAGGGTCTTGTCTCCTCTCCCAAGCTCCCATCTCTCACTAGGCATTCTGGGATAGCGTCGATCTGGCTTCTGAGGATAGAACTTAGCCTGTCAGACTTGCGCAGTAAGTTCAGTAAATCCTTTCACCAGCTGAGCCATCCTGCTTTGTCCCCAATTTAGTTTCAAAAAGCTCAAAAAAACACTGTGTGTGCCTACGAGGGGTGTCGAGATTGAGGCTTTGCACATCAAGGCTAGCTTGTGGAAGGTACAGATTGTGTGTGGCTGTGCATGAGTTGGTGTGAAAAAAAATGTGTGAGTGGGTGGGTGTTTTGAGCCCCCGAACAAGCACAGCAGAAAGGGTTAAGGACTGCTAAATTCAAGTATGTACGTTGTTTTTTTATTTCGACATACTTTTGTTTTTTCAAAAGTTTCCAAACAAAAGGAAACACTTTATACAGCAAGGGGGAGGGGAGGAAAAAAAAGAATCGATCGACCCAGATCTCCAGCCACAGGATTCCTGATGAACTATGGGGACGATCAAGATGGAGCCCAGCAGGCTAGGGAAGATTTCTCCATAATGTCCCGGCGACACGGGATGAATTATATTCTTCACGGGCAAAGCTCCGGAACACTCACCGTCCTAAATCTTATTTTTATATGGCACACATTTAGAAAATTTAGGAGTGTCCTGGAAAGTTATAACAGCTGGTGTAGGAGTGTTGGGCCCCGGGGCTGGGGGCGTTTGAATGTCTGAGGAATTCCAAGGCTTCTGGAGAAGTGTTTGAGAGCATGGCCCCGAGTGCCTGGGAGCCCTCAATGTGAGAAACAAGCCACTGGACAGGGCCTGACAGATGTTATAAAGGGGTGGTGTTAAGTGACTTTTTCAGGATATTAAACCAGCATCTTAGCTGGCAGGAAAAAAAAAAAAAAAGAAAGAAAGATTGTCACTGACACTGTGTCGGCCCATCGGAGACACGGCCTGCTACTCTCCAAGCTCTGGGAACCATTACACATGGACGATCAATAGGCTCCCGGGCTGGAACCTAAATAATCATTTCTAATAAAGCCTATTTTAGTCTGTTTGGGCTAGAGAATAGAGACAAGTCACCAAACATAATGTACTTAAAGCCAGCCTACCCTTCCTTTCTCTCTTTTTAAAGAGATGAATAATGGAAGAGAGATCTGGTGATAAGGCCAGGGGGGAAAAGGCCTTTTGGTGCTGGCCAATCTGCTTCGCTAATGGCTGTAAACGGACACCCCTAATGAAATAAAAATGTCTCCGTTCAAGTACATAGCTGTGCAATTGTTAGCCACGCTGAACTCTGGCTGGGATCCTGGTGATGGGTACTAAGTAACTGGCTGAATTTCCCATGGCTCCCTTCCTCCGGAGACCCTCATTCAAAAGCAAACAAAAGGATGTGGATCATGCCCCCACATTAAAGGACAGTAGCAGCCTATTTCCCCCTCCCTCAGAGAAGCAGTGCGCTTTCTCATTTTTAACTCTTCCCCCTGCCTGTGAATGGCTTCTTTGGCATCTCAGAGTCTAGGGCTGGTGGTCCGTTGCAGACTGGGTTGTATCTTACCACGCACTTTTTTCTTTAAAAAAAAAAAAAAAAAGGCAAACTTGCAACAAGAGAGGCTTGTGCATGATGGAGGCTGTCTCAAGCCCCTCTGTGTGATTTCTGCCTCTGAGCTGCTGTTTCAGACAGCAGACAGAAGGAGAGGCCCTGTCCAAATGTGCTAAGATGGGCTGGCTGTGGTTGAAGCGGTTTCCCCCCCATAGCTTGCAGTTGTCTGATTTCAATCAGCGGCAGGTCCTTGCACATGTCCCGCCATCAATCTCTGCCGCCCCTGGACGAGTGTGGCACAACACGGGGCCGTGTTCCAGTTAAAAAATAGCCTTTGCTGCAGCTTTCCGTCTTCAGCCACTGATAAGTAGGCCTTTGATATTTTTATTAAAAGAAGAAAGAAAACACATTGGGAAATATGTTTCATTTCTTATGGCACAGGCCGAAGCCCCTGAGGCGGATGGGGATTGAGGTCTGTTGAGTGGGAAAACAGACAAGACAGAGCTGAACCCTACTGTGACAGCCTTGCCAGATAGAAACAACCTGCCCCCGAAGCATGATCCCGGCAGCCTCTAAAGGGGTGAGCCCATATAGCCATCGGCCATTCTTCACAAACAGCAAATGGCCACTCAGCACAGGACTTTGTATCCAGTGGCAAAGATGTTTGGAAAAGATAAATCCCAGCTCTGATTTCCAAGTCCATGGACTGGGATTAGAGAACCTTGCTGGACCTGTCATTGTGTCATTGTAGAGCCAGAGACAGAAAGGAAGGTTTGGGGGTGGCAGTGAGAACAGTATGGAACATGGGAAAGTATTGCTGTGAGGAAGGGTGAACCTGCTTGGGCTCCTGAACATGGTTGCCCATTTAGTCACCTCAAGGAGATGACCCATTAAATGCTGTCTTCATGCTTAGCTGCCTATTTTTAAACAGGCTGTTCCAGTCTCAAGGGGTCAGCCTACCTTCCTGGCGGAGACATGGAGAACTTTGGGAGGCGAAGGGAGACAGACACACTGTTCCCTGAGCATCCCTTCCTCCACCCCTGTTGTGCATCTCTGAAACTAAGGAGGGTCTGGGCAGGGATCTTTTACCTAGATTCATGGTCTTCGGGGGCTGTTTTTCCTGGTTCTGTGTTTTTGCATCACATTCATGCAGTGATCAGAGAGGCCAGAAGGGGGCGGTGGATCCCTGGAACTGGAGTCATATGTGGTTGGGAGCTACCATGTGGATGCTGGAAATGTAACCCAGGTCCCCAAGAGTAGCCAGTGCTCTTAACCACTGAGCCATCTCTCCAGTTCCTCCTCCTCCTCCTCCTCCTCCTCCTCCTCCTCATCCTCTTTTGCAGTCCCTGCCCCCCTCCCTGTCTGTGTGTGTGTGTATTTGTGTGTGTGAGTGTGTGTGTGTGCTGTGTATCTGCAGAGTCCAGAGAAAACTTCAGGCGATGCCTGTCCTTCCTTCCACTTGGTTTTAGGGCTGGCATCTTGTTTTGCTGTTCTGCATATTTCCAGCTTCTAGAGACTCCAGTTCCTGATCTTCCTTCTCCTGCAGGAACTCCACATGCTATGACATCCGACTCTTTAAGGGTTCAAGGTCCAAACTCAGGCACACACTCTTTTGCATGGTGAGTATTGTACCCACAGAAGCATTTTCCCAGGCCCCCCAGTTCAAATGAAGGCATCATTCAGTTCTAAAGTGGTCTTTCCAATTACTTGAGAGTACTGGTCCACCCAGGAATTGAGTTTATTACGAAACAGGACTGTCTATATCCCACCCTTCATACCAAGTATATTATTTGGGGATCACAAATTCCCCATCCACCCCGATACCTTAAAGCAATCCAGCTGCAGCTCAAGTGACTATGTAGAAATGCTAAAGAGATGGGGAGAGAGATTCCATAGCTGATACAGGAGTTTGAGCTGAAAAACAAAATCTATGATTCAGGAGGCATCATTATATTGGAAAACCTTAGACTCGGAAATAATGGCAAAGTCCTGGGGTTGAAGAAGCTGACAAAATTTCAAAGCACCTGGGTACTGTGCATGCTTTAAATAAGCTTTTCAGGACATGGCCAGGACAATATGGGAGGGGGATGATTCATGTTAAAATGGGGGAGAGTCCCAACAGTTCCAGAATGACACCAAGAAATTACCTTCTCATGGTAAGTTCCATGTTCAAACCTTTAAATGGCTTACCTGTCTGGCAAACTTTTTCTCATGGGTCAATTAAATTCAGTAGCTTCCTGCACTTGCTAATTCAACAAGCTCCACAAAACTTTGCTAGTTTTGAAATGCTAAATTGCTGAAATAATTAATAAAATTTCTGTTTATGTTCTCATAGATGGTTTATAGTACTCATTATTGTGACCTCAAAGACTACAACAGAATTTTTAAAAAGCTGTTCATTTGTTCAACTTATATTTTTGAGGAGGCAGCCATGTGTTAGGCACAATTCTGAGAAGTCTGGACAGAGCAGAAAAAGTTAAGTATTCCATGGAGTTTGCCCACCAGATGAGGATGCATATAAGGGAAAAGAAAAAGTATAATGCTAGCTATAACACTGCTGCTGACAGTAATAGATATGGCCTTTCTAAAAAAAAAAAGACTTATCTGAATAGAAAGCTGGAAATGAGAAGTAAGCCAGAGGCACTCCTGAGAGAAGAATGTTATATGCAGACAAACCAGTCTGCAGATGGTGTCAGGACAAACCAGAGGTCGGCTGACAGGCCATCCCAGACTATCAGAACTAGAGAATATAGGGTGTTCCCAGGGTACAGGATATTTAACCCTGAAAGCAAGAAAGTCCTCTAGCAAACACAGATGAGATACACACATTACCGTGTGACCACACATGCTAAGGCTGGGCTATGAAATGAGAGGGTGTGGTCGGTGGGGAATGGGGACACCTCCTGTGAACTCCTGGAGGCTGTGGAAGAAGTTATTTTATTCTGATTCTATTGAGCTTTTGTCAGTCAGCAGGCTGTCATGGTAGAAGTAGTTTCTATCATATACTGGCACTGACTCAAACTGATTAATATGTAGCACTGAATAGATACAGTTGGTGACATCCTAGCATCTGGAAAGTGTCAGAAAGCAAAAGTACAACAGTGTCTTAGGGCTTCTCTTGCTGTGATGAAATAACATGGCCACAGCAACTTGTATAAAGGAAAGCATTTAACAGGTTCAGAAGTTTAGTCCCTTGCTGTCAAGGCAGGAGTGTGATAGCAGGCAGATATGGCACTGGAGAAGTAGCTTAGATCCAGAGGCAGCAGGCAGAGAGAGATGCTGGGCCTTCCTTGAGCATTTGAATCGCCAATTTCTACCCCCAGTGACACATTTTCACTTACAAGGCCACACCTCCTCATAGTGCCACTCCCTGTGACCAAGCATTCAAACACATGAGCCTGTGGAGACGATTTCTATTCATACCATCACAGATGGACACACAATTACAGTGGTCAGGCTGAAGTTAGTAAATTCCAGAGGAAGGATTAGCATGGGCAAGGAGGGGAGCTTTCCTTTCATATTGCAAACCTACATTTCTCAGTGGACCAAGTGACATGAGACTCATTTTTCTCATTTATTTGTACAGACAGAAAGAGGTTGGGGCTCAGTTACTGTGAAAGCAAGTCCGTGAGAGTCTGAGGAGGAGGGTGGACCTATAAATTTCACAGGGTGGAGGAATCCTCTGGCATCATGACATCATTGCGCTACTGAGGTGCTGTAGCGAGCTCATGCCTATGTTCTAACTCTCCTGGTCGACACCAGTGCAACTAGAGCAGAGCACATATCCAGACAGAGGGCAGAATGGAGAGTGACAATAGGTGGATAGTGTTACCCTGGGCGGGTGAAGGGGGACTCATATCCTGTGCTGCATGCCGTCAGAAGCTGCTGGAGAGAACATTAAACAAGCGCTCAGAAGAAGCCTGCGAGGAGAGGACTGAGTCAATCATTCCATGGCTCCCTTGTGGCTACACAGTGGACAGAAAGCAGTAAAACAATGTCACAATAATGCAGCAAAAGTGCAGACACTTTGCTACACGTGTTTCCCAAGGTCTGTCTGAATCATTTGTCCATTTGCCAATATCTCTAAAACAAGTGCAAGAATGCCTCCCTTGTGGCATACCTAAAATTTGTTTTTGCCCACAAGAATTTATTTTCATCAGAATAATCAGAGGGCATCTTTTAAGGACACTGTCAAATCATACCTTGTTTAGACATCCCCAATAAGGGTGGGGAAAATGGCTCCATAGGAAAATCATTTGCTTTGTAACTATGAGGATCTGGATCTGATCCCCAGATGGTGCATATTAAAAATAATTATGATGATAAAAGCTTCATACAATGGCTCCTGCTTCTAACCCCAGCCCTAGGGAGGGGAAGAAGGCAAATCCCTGAAGCCCTCTGGCCAGCCAGTGCAGATCCCTGTTAAGTTATAGGTCAGTAGGAGACTCTGACCTCCAAAAACAAGATGGATAGCATTTCCCAAAGAACAACGGCTGAGATTATCCTCTGGCCTTCACACGCATGCATGAACACTCCACACACATGTGCCCACACACACACAAATACAAATGTGCACACATATCAAAAGCAAAACAAAAAAGATGAAACCTTCGAAGCATTTCCCTCTGTGAGAGAACAAAATCAAAGCTCCTCAGCAGGACCCGCGAGACCAGGGCACCAGCCCTCTCCTCCAGGGTCAAGGCCTCCTGCTCTCCTCCACACCACCCACAGCACTTCCCAGCTTTCTCAACCATCCCCCACCCGAGACCTTGCCTTTCATGAGTCCCAGCCCTGTGGCGCTTCCTGCCACCTCTGCCTGCACTCACACTTCCATATGTGTGGAATGCTCAAACATCACTTCTCTAAACGCACCCTCTGTCTCCAATGTCCACCAGAGTCACTTCCACTCTGTCACCTGCTGTCACCGCAGCCTGCTTCGTTATTGTCATGGCAGACAGCAGCTATCTTTTTCATTCATTCCATCACAGCAGGGGGTTAGCCAGGACATGTCGCACCAGCCCAGCCCTCTGCTCTTCTCTTGTCTTGAGCCTGCTGTATCCTCACAGGGTAGCTCAGCCATGGGTGTTTGCTCTTCTCCTCTAGAAAACTGCCCCACGGTCCTGCTTCTCACAGCTTTTCTCTGCCACAGGCTGCCGTGCTTTTGAGATATTGCTTCTTTCTTTGCAGTGGCAAGACCTGAGCTTTGGGTTGGCCTTTAGGATTGAAATAGAAACTGGTCCAGCAGAAGATGCAGGCATTCCTAGGTTCTTCCCCCAACACTATTAACAACCTCTCCTTAGTGAGGTATCCCAAAAGCAGAAAGACACACATGGTATATACTCACTTATATAGACCTATAAGATAGGACAAACAAACTGAAATCTATACACCTAAAGAAGATAAACAAGAAAGAGGACCTGGGGTAAGATGATCAATCCTCACTTAGAAAGACAAATGGGATGGACATTGGATGTAGGAGAAAACAAGTAACAGGACAGGAGCCTACCACAGAGGGCCTCTGAAAGACTCTACCTAGCAGTATATGAAAGCAGATATTAAGACTCATAACCAACATTTTGGCAGAGTGCAGGGAATCATATGAAAGAAGGGGGAGTTAGTAAAACCTGGAGAGGACAGGAGCTCCACAAGGACCAAATAAAACAGGGCACAGGGGTCTTTTACGAGACTGTTTCTCCAACCAAGGACCATGTATGGATATAACCTAGAACCCCTGCTCAGATGTAGCCCATGGTAGCTCAGTATCCAACTGGTTACCCTAGTAAGGGGAACAGGGACTATTTCTGTCATGAACTCAATGGCTGGCTCTTTGACCCTCCCCCTCCCACCGGGGAGGAACAGCCTAGCTAGATCCCAGAAGAGGACACTGCAGCCAGCCCTGAAGAGACATGATAAGCTAGGGTCGGATGGAAGGGGAGGAGGTCCTCCCCCATCAGTGGACTTGGAGGGGGGCAGGGAGGAGATGAGGGAGGGATAGGGGGATTGGAAGGGAATGAGGGAATAGGCTATGGCTGGGGTACAAAGTGCATAACCTGTAATTAATATAAAAATAAGTAAAATAAAATAAAAAGAATACTAGAAAAATGTTTCCTTCTCCCATATTTAGGCTTGTTAGAATACCATTAATGACATCAAAAGTGTGTGTGCGTGTGTGTGTGTGTGTGTGTGTGTGTGTTTATCCAGGCAAGTGAAAAACTGCATTTTAGAACACATTGAGGTAGAACATATTGCTGTCTGGCTTATAACTCATCCTTTTTTTTTTCATTGAAAAGACCAATGATACACTAGCGATTAAATCACAAACAATATCTCCATCAAACAGCACAAAAGTTTAAAAAATAAATGTTTTATGTTTTATTTTATGTTGGAAATTTACTCTAAAGACACTGGAATGTTCAGCACAGACTTAATCTTCTGTTGAAAGCTACCTCTCTCTAAATTGTGTGCCAGAGGCTAGATGGGTGGTATTGGAATTTAATGAAGAGTACTTTGCCTCTCACATTGCTTTTCAGTGTCTGTGTATATTTACCACAGAAAATATTTTTATGCTGGGTTCAGATAAGATTAAGGCTGAAGGCACTTGATATGAATTGGACCTGGTGACACTATATGACTTGGTTCCTGGAAAAAAAATAAAAATGAACTGAGAGCTTGCTTTGATGAATCTTGAATACTTGAAGCTGACTCTCCATGAAGAGAGTAAAAAAGCTGATGACTTTCATCTTCTGCATCCGTTCTGCCCTCATCTTTTCCCTCCAAGGCTGGTTTTGTGTGACTCAGAATTGTGGGAGAGGGATCAGTCTTGATTGTTTCTCTACCAGACCCTTTTCAGCACCTCCTTCTTCACCTATTTCCTTTTGATCTTAGGGGTCAATTCCTCTTCCCACCTCTCAGTATTGCTTCATGTTATCTTTTCCTTGAAATCTTCTAATATAAGAAAGAATCAAGCACCACATTAAAAAAATGTATAGTGGGCAGAAGCCTCTGTCCTGAAGCCAAGCTGTGTGAGTTTGAACACCAATCTATTAGTTCTAAACCTGTGGCCAATTTGTGTCAACACCCAGTTATTTCTTTCATAAAATGAGGCTACCCAGGCTCCTTTCATAGACACAGTGTTTTAATTACAGTACCGTAATGAAATGCATTAATGTGCATTAAATATGCTACACAAAGCACCAGTAAAAGCTTGCTCTTATTAATGTCCCCCATCTGAATTTAATTTTACCATATCTGACAAAACCTGAGACTTGCTAGGGATAGCATCTGCTTCATAATCTTCTCTATCCTACATCCTAGTTCACATACATGTTATCTCAATGGTACAGATGAAGGAGAAAACATGCCACAACAGGAGCATCTGAAATATTTAAGAAGGGAAAGCTTGCATACACTCATTCATTGGCTAATGATAAGACATGAAGTGTGAATTTGGAGCCGATGCTGCGGTGGGGCATCTTCCATGCTGCCTCCTGGGACCACTGTTCTGTAAGCTCTTCTTAAGATGTCCCTCAGCCTTGGATCTCACATCCATTAGAAGGAGGGCTCAGAACCCCTCTCCACTTTGATAAGCTCCGGGGAAAAGCTGAGCTTCTCAGAGTTCACCAGCACCGACAGGTATCAGCTTTGTGTTCCATCAAGTACCCTGTAAATACATCATTGAAAATGTTTACTTTTGAAAATAGGATTTACTCAATTATAACAGGTAATTATTTGTGTCTATTGCCATTTATGCTGACACATATATTTCTAAGGGTAAGAAGTTTACAAATGCATATTATATTATTAAATATTTAATGATAAGTTCATTCTCTACTGATTATCATCTAAAACAGCCACAACATTCAAGCATGTAATCAGCCCCAAGTAACTTTTTTACTTTTTATATCCTAACTCTCTCTCTCTCTCTCTTCCTCTCTCTCTCTCTTTCACATCCCAATCACAGCTTCCCCTCCCTCTCACCTCACTTTCCCCCAAGTAACTTTTATGTTAAGAATATTGACCAAATCTGTATCATTTTAGACTCTTTTTGTTAAATTAACATATGTAGAAAAATACAAAGCCAGGAAATGACTTTTCTTTTTCTTTTTTCTTAAGATTTTATCTTTATTATTATTATTTATTACAACTTACTCACTTTGTATCTCAGCTGTAGCCCCCTCCCTCATCTCCTCCCAGTCCCATCCACCGTCTCTTATCCACACCCCCATGTCTCTCCCCTGGTCCACTGATATGGGAGGTCTTCCTCCCCTACTATCTGACCCTAGCCTATCAGGTCTCATCAGGACTGTCTGGATCCTCTTTCTCTGTGGCCTAGTAAGGTCACCTCGCCAGGGAGAGGTGATCAAAGAGAGGCAACCAGTCACGCTTATGACTGTTCCTGCTCCCCTTACTAGGAAACCCACATGGAGACTGAGCTGCCCATGGGCTACTCTTGAGCAGGTGGTCTAGATTCTCTCCATGCATGGTCCTTGGTTGATGCACCAGTCTCTGCAAGTCCCTCTGAACCCAATTTTTTTGGCTCTGGTGCTCTCCTTGTGGAGCATCTGTTTCCTCTAGGTCTTTCTATCTCCCCTCCTTCCATAAGATTCCCTGAACTCTGCCCAAGTTTGGTTATGAGTCTTAGCATCTGCTTCAATACCCCGATCAGTAGAATCTTTCAGAGGCCACTTTGGAAAGCTCATGTCCTGTACCCTGTCTTCTCCTATTTCCGATATCTATCTTATTTACCCTTCTGAAAGATTCCACCTTACACCCATCAGAATAACTAAGATCAAAAAACTCAAGGATGAAATATGCTGAAGAGGTTGTAGATAAAGGGGAACCCTCCTCCATTGCTAGTGGTAATGTAAACTTGTACAACCACTTTGAATATTAATCTGGCACTTTCTCAGAAAATAGGAATAGTGCTACCTCAAGATCCAGCTATACCATTTCTGGATATATATCTGAAAGATGCTCAACCATACAACAAGGGCATTTGCTCAACTATTTTCATAGCACCTTTATCCATAATAGCCAGAATTTAAACAACATAGATGTTCTTCAACCGAAGAATGGATACAGATATTGTGGTACATTTATGCAATGGAATAAAAATTAAAAACAAGGAAATTAAAAATAAGGAAATCATGCAATTTGTAGGCAAATGGATGGAACTAGAAAAGAGCATCCAGAGTGAGGTAACCCAGAAGCAGAAAGACACAAATGTAGATACTCACTTACAAATAGATATTAGACATATGATATAGAATAAACATACTAAAATCAATAGTCCTAAAGAAGCTGAACAACAAGGAGGACCCTAGGGAAGAGGCTTAATTCTCTTTCAGAAGGACAAAGAGGATAGATTTTTTTTAATAATGAAAAAAATTGTCACAAGGAAATTGGTGAACAACTTTTCAGTAAAGGGTAATTCTTTGTTTGTGGAGTCCCTAATGGTGACAACAGAATTAAGATTAACTCCAAATGTAATTAAAGTGGAGAGACAATTTTGCTTGTACAGTCCTACAAAAGTACTTGCTTAATGACCAGAAACAAAAGCATCAATTGCATTTTCAGAGAGGAGCCCTGAGCTTATGTGAGTCTCTTCTCATTCTCAAGTCTTAGGAAAAGCCACACTCTATGCCAAGTAGTCCCCCAAAAAATAATGACCTCCAACAGCATAGCTTCTAAACCTTTCTTGGCACCAAGACTTGAAAAGATTTCCTTCTGGCTCTAGCATCACAGGAAAATACTCACCAGTCTGGTATTTCCCATCCACAAAAACAAGTTTACCTCCTAGGATCCAAGGCTGTACAGTGGCTGAGAGTAGTGATGTCATCTAGCCATATTTTAATGAATAACAAACTACTGAATGTACATTCTAAAACCAGAGCTACATCTGAGGAAACACATGAAAAAAACCAAAAGTTGGGTAAACTATTTCACATTCTTAGGGACATTCCATAGATGTTTTCAGTTGTTTTCTAGTAACTGTCCTTAAAATCGATAGGTTTAAAATTAATTTTTAGCAATGAAATACTAAAAATTACTTTTAGTAATGGAATAAAATAAGTTATGTATTAATATAAAGTTCTATTTCATGAGAGCACAATTTAAATGAAGCCTGCCAAAGACCTCTCAGATAGTGTATACACAAGTTTAAATGATGGGAAATGTTTTTAATGTAGACAAATGAACGCCTTAAGTCAATGACAAATATGAAAATTTTGGGTTTAAGTCTCCAATCTATTCTTTCCAAAACTATGAGAAGTTGAGCAATTTGTTTCAGCCGTCATTCCCTTCCTTTGTAAGTTGAGGCTATCAATGACCCCTCCAGAATTGTGCATGGCCTATGCCTTCTCTCTCTCCAAATGTGTTAGTTCACATAAGTGTAAACTCCAGTTCAAGATTATGAAACAGCCTTGACCTTGTAATTATAAGAAATGAAATTCAAGTTGAGTTAACTTGAGAACACTGAACATCTGACTGGTTTCGTATAAAGTTGGGTCCAGCAACCTTGGCCATGTCAGTCTTGAACTGTCCATTTCTTTACACTGGATAACTTTTTCCATGTGAGTGAAGAGCATACACAAACACCACCTAAGTATCTGCATAGATTTAAATCTAGAAAAAGGAGGCTAACTTACTCTGTATAATTATCCCCAGGGAGTACCAGTTGGTGCCCACTGGGTCATGTGCCTAACTTGAGGAACTGAATAAAACCATGTGCTCACTCTTGCAACAAAAAGTTGTATTAAAAATTTAAAAATATGTTAAGATGAAAACTAAATAAATGAATAAATTTTTTTAAATGATTTAAAAAAGAAAAATATTTAAAAAATTTTTAAAAGTACAGTAATGAAGTTCATGACATATGATGTCACAGTATAGAGGCATGGATGCAAAAGTTCATAACACATGACATCACAGTATGAAGGCAGGGAAGCAGAAGTTCCTGGCATATGACATCACAGTATGGTGGAGGGAAAGCAGAACATTTCATATATATATTTGGTTATACACATGCAACAAATATACATTTGGTACATAAGGCTAAGACAACTTTATTATAAATATCTAGTCAGTGACACTCTAGAATTTATTAAATGGACATAGCCAGTCTATTTAAATATCTCCTTTCTTCTTTTTAAGTCCTTTTCTGAAAGTAAACAAGCAAAAAAACAAAATACAACAAAAAACAACAAAGTACACTTTTAGCAACACTAAGGACTATCAAATTTTGAAAGACTGCCTCAAAGAAGTAAAATTCATACAGATGCCTTATAGAAATGATGGAGAATAATGGAGAGTAAGAGTATGATGGTAATAGAGCCAAAATATACTCCCCAAAAGCAGTGGGGGCTGCTACACCTCCAGGTCAAAAGATATTAAAGGAAATACAGAAATAAGAGTAAGCAGGTTGAAGTCAAAAGCCAACACCCTTCACCCACTCAACAGAACAATTAACTTAAGAAAAGAGAGAAGAGTTTATGAAACAGATTGTGTAGAAAATCATATTTAAATAAAGCAGTTTCTAGCTGTGGTAGCTAAGTATAAGGAAAGATCTGTGCTGTCAATATAGTGTACTTATAGAAAAATATATTCTGTCTATTTTATAAGCACCTAGTTTTGTAATTAAAAGAAAATAGAAAGAGGTTCGCATTACTAGCACAATGTAAAGAAATAATAAGAATAAAGGAAGAAGTGAGAATCAAAACTTATCAAAAAAATAACTTGCCAGGAGAAAAATATTACCATAAAACAGATTATGTTTTAAGGAAATATTTACCATAAATAATTTAAACTAAGGTAGCAGTAGCCTCTATGAATGAAGGTCAAAAAACAGAATTGAGTAAAAAAAGAAAAAAAGAAAAATGAACAGATAATGACAAAGTAGGTAATCTAGCATGAGTTAAGAAGAAAATAGGGGGGAGCCTTAAAATTAGGGGAGGAATTAGAAACGTGAGAGCACATAAACACTGTGGGGAAATGGAAATGAACATCAAGGAGAGAGATTGATAAATCACACATGCATACTGAAATAATCAGTTCAAGAAAAGTGCATGCCCTCTCCAGATCTTACTATCTCCCACTTCTTTCATAACATTTCCTGCACTCTGCCCAAAGGTTGGCCATAAGTCTCAGCATCTGCTTTGATACTCTGCAGGGCAGAGCCTTTCTGAGCCCTTCTGTGACAGGCTTGTTCCCTGTTTTCTCCTTCTTCTGATGTCCATCCTCTTTGCCTTTCTGGCTGGGGATTGAGCATTTTAGCCAGAGTCCTCCCTCTTGATTAGTTTCTTTAAGTGTACAGATTTTAGTAGGTTTATCCTATATTGTATGTCAATATGAGTGAGTATATGTCTTCTGTGTCTTTCTGCTCTGGAATAGCTCACTCAGGATGATCCTTTCCAGTTCCCACCATTTACCTGCAAATTTCATGACATCCTTGTTTTTCATTGCTGAGTAATATTCCATTGTGTAAATGTACCACAGTTTCTGTACCCATTCCTAAGTTGAGGGGCATCTGGGTTGTTTCCAGTTTCTGGCTATTACAAATAAAGCTGCTACAAACATGGTTGAACATAACCAAAAAATCTGAGCACAGGGGTCTTTCCTGAGACTGATAATCCAACCAAGTACCATGCATGGAGATAATCTAGGACTCCTGCACAGATGTAACCCATGACAGTTCAGTGTCCAAGTGGGTTCTGTAGTAATGGGAACAGGAACTGTCTCTGGCATGAACTGATTGGCCTGCTCTTTAATCATCTCCCCCTGAGTGGAGAGCAGTCTTACCAGGCCAGAGAGGAAGACAATACAGCCATTCCTGATAAAGCCTAATAAAATAGGATCAGAAGGAAGGAAAAGAAGACCTCCCCTATCAGTGGACTTGGGGAGGGATATGCGTACAGAAAGGGGAGGAAGGGAGGTATTGGGGGAGGAGGAGGGAGGGAAATACAGGGGGATACAAAGTGAATAAAGTGCAATTAATAAAGAAAAAAGAAAAAAAGTGCAAAAACATGTGGGGAAATAGAAATAAATATCAAGAAAAGATTAATAATGGACACATGCATAGTGAAATAATAGATTCAGGAAAATGTGTTAATTAAAATAGTAAAGGAAGACATCATATGTATAACTGGCATCTATGTTAGAGAGAAAATGTAATTAGAACAAATATTTAAATTTTCAATCAAAGGAAGCTCTTTTTAAATTATTTTTATTTTTATTAATTACAGTTTATTGACTTTGTAACCCTCCTGTAGCTCCCCTCCTCCCCTCCCAACCCCACACTCCCTCCTTCCTCCACACCCATACCTCTTCCCCCCAGTCCACTGATAAGGGAGGTCCTCTTCCCTTCCCTCTGATCCTAGTCTATCAGGTCTATCAGGGGGAGGTGATCAAAGAGCAGGCCAATCAGTTCCTGTCAGAGACAGTCCCTGTCCCAATTACTACGGAACCCACTTGGACACTGAACTTCCATGGTCTACCTCTGTGCAAGGGTTCCAGGTCATCTCCATAAGTGGTCCTTGGCTGGAGTATCAGTTTCAAAAAAGACCCCTGTGCCCACAGTTTTTGGATCTGTTGCTCTCCTTGTGGAGCTCCTGTCCTCTCCAGGTCTTACTGTTTCCCACTTCGTTCATAAGATTCCCTGTTTGTAGAAGTTTTATTTGTAATAGCCAAAAGCTGGAAACAGACCAGATGGCTCGGAGTTGAGGAATGGAGACAGAAACTGCGGCACACAATGGAATATTACTCAGCCGTAAAAAAAAAAAAAAAAAAAAAAAAAAAAAAAAAAAAAAAAACAAACAAACAAGGAAATCATGCAATTTGCAGGTAAACGGTGGGAGCTGGAAAAGATCATTCTGAGTGAGGTATTCCAGAAGCAGAAAGACACACAGGGTACATACTCACTCATACGTGGATATTAGACACATAATATGGGATAAACATACTATAATCTGTACACCTAAGGAAGCTAATCAGGAAGGAGGACTCTGGCATGAACTTGGTTGCCTCTCTTTGATCACCTCTCTGGAGATGTGACAGAGAAAGTGGATCCAGACAGTCCTGCTGAGACCTGATAGGCCTCCATAGTAGGGGAGGAGGACTTCCCATATCAGTGGACTAGGGGAGGGACTCAGGGAGGAAAAAGGGAAGGATGGAGGGAACAAGAGGAGATGAGGGAAGGAGCTACAGCTGGGACACAAAGTGAATAAGTTGTAATAAATAATAATAATAATAATAATAATAATAATAATAATAAAGAAAATGTTTTTTTAAGAGCAAAAACAAAATCATTGAAGAGCTGGGAAAAACATGAAGGTGGAGGTGGGGTGGAGGGGTGGGGGTGTGTAAAAGCAATCAGTCTTTCTGAATTTATTTTTATAAAAATTTATTTTTTTAACATTTTTATTTTATATTAATCAAAGGTTATGTACTTTGTATCCCAGCTGAAGTCCCCTCCCTACCCCCACCTTCCCTCCCTCATCTCCTCCCTACCCCTTTCCAAGTCCACTGATAGGGGAGGATCTCCTCCCCTTCCATCTAACTCCAGCTTATCAGGAATGGCTGCAATGTCCACTTCTGTGGCCTAGCAAGGATACTCCTCCCACGCTGGGTGGGGAGGTCGAAAGCCAGCCATTGAGTTCATGTCCAAAATAACCCCTGTTCCCCTTACTAGGGTACCCACTTGGATATTGAGCTACCATTTGCTACATACAAACAGGGGTTCTAGGATATATACATACATGGTCCTTGGTTGGAGAGACAGTCTCATAAAAGACCCCTGTGCCCTGATATACTTGGTCCTTGCGGAGCACCTGTCCTCTCCAGGTCATACTAACTCCCCCTTCTTTCATATGATTCCCTGAACTCTGCCAAAGGGTTGGTTACGTTTTTTTAATATTTGCTTTGATATACTACTAGGTAGAGTCTTTCCAAGGCCCTCTGTGGTAGGCTCTTGTCCTGCTACTTCTTTTCTCCTACATCCAATGTCAACCCCACTTGACTTTCTAAGTGAGGATTAATCCTCTTACCCCAGGTCCTCTTTCTTGTTTATCTTCTTTAGGTGTATAGATTTCAGTTTGTTTATCCTATCTTATAGGTCAATATAAGTGAGTGTATACCATGTTCGTCTTTCTGTTTTTGGGATACCTCACTCAGGATGATCATTTCCAGGTCCCACCATTTGCCTGCAAATTTCATGATTTCCTCCCTCTTAATTGCTGAGTAGTATTCCACTGTGTAAAAATACCATAATTTCTGTATCCATTCCTCAACTGAGGGACATCTAAGTTGTTTCCAGGTTCTGGCAATAGCTGCAAATAAAGCAGCTACAAACATAGTTTAGCAAATGTCCTTGTGTACTTGAACATCTTTTGCCTAGGAGTGGTATAGCTGGATCTTGAGGAATCACTATTCTTAATTGTCTAAGAAAACGCCAGAGTGGTTGTACAAGTTGACATTCCCACCAGCAATGGAGGAGGGTTCCTCTTTCTCCACATCCTCTGCAGCATGTGTTGTCACTTGAGTTTTTGATCTTAGCCATTTTGACAGGTGTAAGGTGAAATCTCAGGGTCGTTTTGATTTGCATCTCCCTGATGGCTAAGGACACTGAGCATTTCTTTCAGTGTTTTCTGCCATTCTACAGTCCTCTACAAAGAGTTCTGTGTTTAGCTCCATACCCCATTTTTAATTGGATTACTTGATTTGTTGCTTTTTAACTTTTTGAGTTCTTTATATATACTGGATATTAGCCCTTTGTCAGATATAGGGTTGGTGAAGATCCTTTCACTATGTTAATCCTACCAATCCACGAGCACGAGAGATCTTTCCATCTTCTGATATCTTCTTCAATTTCTTTTTTCAGAGACTTGAACTTTTTCTCAAACAGATCTTACACTTGCTTGGTTAGAGTCACCCCAAGGTACTCTATGTTATTAGTGGCTATTGTGAAGGGTATTGTTTCCCTAATTTCCTTCTTGGCCCTTTCATCTTTAGTGTACAGGAGGGCTTCTGATTTTTTGAATTGATTTTGTATCCAGTCACTTTACTGAAGGTGTTTATCAGTTGAAGGAGTTCTCTGGTTAAATTTTGGAGGTCGCTCATGTATACTAACATATCATCTGCAAATAGTGATACTTTGAGTTCTTCCTTTCCAATTTGTATCCCCTTGACCTCCTTTAGTTGTCTTATTGCTCTAGATAGGACTTCAAGTACTATGTTGAAGAGATATGGAGACAGTGGGCAGCTTTGCCTAGTCCCTGATTTCAGTAGGATTGATTTAAGTTTCTCTCCATTAAGTTTGATGTTGGCTATAGGCACATACTATGTTTAAGTATGTGCCTTGTATCCCTGATCTCTCGAAGACTTTAAACATGAATGGATGTTGGACTTTGTCAAATGCTTTTTCGGCATCTGAAGAAATGATCATGTGGTTTTTCTCCTTCAGTTTGTTATATGGTGGATCACGTTAATGGATTTCCGTATATTGACCCACCCCTACATGCCTGGGATGAAGCCTACTTGGTCATGGTGGATGATATCTTTTATGTGTTCTTGGCTTCGGTTTGCAATTATTTTATTGAGTATTTTTGCATCAATGTTCATAAGAGAGATAGGTCTGACGTTTTCTTTTTTGTTGGGTCTTTATGTGGTTTAGGTATCAAGGTGACTGTGCCTTCATAGAATGTGTTTGGTAATGTTCCTTCTGTTTCTATTTTGTGAAATACTTTAGAGAGAATTGGAGTTAGCACTTCTTTGAAGGTCTGGTAGAATTCTGCACTAAATCCATCTGGCCCAGGGCTTATTTTGAAAGGGAGACTTTTGATGACTGCTTCTATTTCCTTGGGGGACATAGGTCTGTTCAATTTTTCTACCTGATCTTGACTTAATTTAGGTAGATGGAATCTATCAAGAAAATCATCCATTTCATTTAGATTTTCAAATTTTGTGGGGTATAGGTTTTTGTAGTAAGACCTAATGATTGTTTGGATTTCCTCAGTGTATGTAGTTATGTCCCCCTTTTCATTTCTTATTTTGCTGATTTGGATTGTTTCTCTCTGCTTTTTTGTTAGTTTGGCTAGGGGCTTGTCTAATTTGTTGATTTTCTCAAAGAACCAGCTCTTGGTTTCATTGATTCTTTGAATAGTTTTATTTGTTTCTAATTGATTGATTTCAGCCCTGAGCTTGATTATTTCCAGCTCCTCTTGGGTGTATCTGCTTCTTTCTTTCTAGGGCTTTCACTTGGGCCATTAAGTTGCTTGTATGAGATGTTTCAAATTTCTTCTTGAAGGCACTTAGTGCTATGAACTTTCCTCTTAGCACCGTCTTCATTGTGTCTCATAGGTTTGGGTATGTTGTGTTTTCATTTTCATTGAATTCTAAGAAGTCTTTAATTTCTTTCT
>CM053767.1:9447792-9472070 GCA_028658305.1 Pachyuromys duprasi
TCTGGTTCGTGCACACACACACACACACACACACACACACACGGACTGCGGTGGTTTCCGGTGGAAGCGATTGGTGTGTGCCTGGTGTATGCCCACCGGGTCTTTCTCTGACTGGCCCGTGGACTCACAGTGTGTAGTTATTGGCGGACCCGCAGTGTGCAGGTCAGTCAAAATGCTATGCGGTTCGTCCTCCGTCTGGCCCAGAGGCTGTGAGACCCAGTCTGGTATTGGGGCTGCGGGCGCCCAGCGCGCCTGCTCGTTCAGATCAGAGCTGTGCGCCGCAGGTCTCCCGGAGGTTTTTCCAGGTAATAACTGGGTGTCCCTAGGGTTTTCCCACTTGATTTCCCGCCGTAGGAGTTCCGCTCACCTGGCACTCACAAATGCTGGTGTTTTAGGTCCCAGAGTTCAGTCTCCTGGTCGCTGCGTTGTTTCTGCTGTCCTACTCCTCAGACACAGTGTCCTCTCCTGGCAGCCATCTTGGATCCCTCCCCCATCTTCACTTTTTAAAAATTTTAGAATACATCTAAGAAAACAAGCCATTTGGAATTGCTATATCCATTTGTAGATGCGGCCATTTTTTTCAAACTATTTGCTGAATAATAAGTCTTCCTTATAGCAGGCAGTGAGCTTATACTAGGACACAATACAAAGCCTGACTCTTGTGGGGGATCTAAGAGATGTGGAGAGGGACAGGTAAGAAAAAAATACTTTCTACATCTGCTGGTATTTGCCATGAAATGGGAAAATATAGTAAGATCAGGCAATGCATCACCCTCCTGTACTGTGTAGTTAAGGAAGGTGTCTGTGATTGGTGACTCTATGAGGTGCAAAGGCAGAGGAATCTTTATCCCAGTAAAAGTGTGTGAGTGTGTATGTGTGTATGCATGCTATAGTACATATGTAGAAACAGAGGACAAGTTGTGGGAGTCATGTTGGGAACACTCTCAAGTCCTCAGGCTCATCTGGACACATCTTTACTAGCTAGGCCATCTCTGTGGAGATCTTGAAAGGGAAGCCATGTGGCTGGAATTGTCTATGGGTTCACACACAGTCTCTGTGTCTGTCCTGAAGAAACTGGCGGGAGGAAGTTACATCTGAATGCAAGGTCTACTCCTTCTGCCTTCTCCTTCCCTTCTTATCTGGAGAGAACATGAAAGTGAGGGATTTTCCTTCTTTAAGACCTACTTTGCCAACTGCCCCTGGTGCCTATGATCATGTTAGGCGTGATGAGGAGGACTACGTGGGATTGTGTCTAGTTTCTCATTTCTGATTTTTGTCATGATGCTCAAAGTATGAGTTGGGATTAGTAAAACTCAATCATCGAAATCAAAGATTTCTTTTTAGATCACCAGTTTCAGACATCTGTTGGTATTAAGTAAACAAGTGTCTTGGTTTTGGTAAGGTCCTGTGGTCTTAAGCAATGGTCACAGTGAGCTCCAGTCCCCTTTTCCTGATGTGGTCACTTAATTCTTACAAAACCCACCGAGGAGGCAAGGAACACGCATTGTGCTATATTACATATTAAAACCGGCAGTCACAAAAGAAAATTCAGGTGACCACCCATTCTTATCTGTAGAAGACAACAGAGTCAGAACTAGAGCAAAGACTACTTGTATGCCTCCATCTGCATGGTATTTCAGCAATGCCACAGTCTCAGCACCTGGACACTAAGTATGAGACGCTTGGAGAGCTAAAACGAATGTCTTTCTGCTTTAGGATCAGTTCCCTTCTTGTCCAGGAAGTGTTTGTTCTCCATGGTCTATGGCAGTCATCTTGATCTTGAGGGAGAGCTTGATTGAGTTACAGGATGGATGTGTCTGAACCAGCACTGTCTGAGACTCTTCAAATGTATGACGTGGGGGAAAGACCTGACTTAAGTGTGGTTGGCACTGGCTGGCAAATGGGAGGGGGTGGAGGAGTAGAGCACAAACTAAAGACAAAAGAAGGGCGTCCTGTGGGTACAATCTCAATCTCCCTGAGCCATAGCATCTGTCGCAGCTGCTTCACTCACATACACCAACTCTTCAGAGTTTCAGGCTGGTCTCAGACCAGTGACTCTGCTAGTCCCCTTTGATGGAGGCTTCCATCTCCTTGGATGGAAAAGCTACCAGCCTAAGGAGGGAGGGAAGGGGCTACAGCTGGGATACAAAGTGAATAAGCTGTAATTAATATAAAAAATTAAAAAATAAAATTAAAAAAAAGAGCAGATATCAAGGGAATGTGCAACCAATGCCTGCTGAGACCAACTGCATGGGAGAGAGCCACCCCCTCACACTACTTTGTTTGCAGTAGGGAGCCTTGCATGGTTGTCCTGTGACAGATTTTGCCCAAACAGAAACCTAGACTCACAGCCAAACATTGGAAGGAGAATCAGGAGCCTTGAAGAAGACTCAGGGGAAGGAGAGAAGGACCCAGACAGGACAGGAGCTCCACAAGAAGACCAACAGTCCCAACTAACCTGGGCCCAGAGACTGAAGGACCAACCAAGGACCTGGCATGGACTAGACCTAGAACCTCTACACATATATACCCAATGGACAGCTTAGCTCCATGTGACTCTCCCAGAAATGGGGTGAAGGCTGTCTCTCACATGGTCTCAATCACTTCACCCTCGCATAGCAACCTTGCCAGGACACTGTGAAAGAGGAAGTTTACAGTCCTGAGAAGGCTGGGGCGGGTTTGAGGGGAGAGGGCCTCCTCTATTCTGAGGAGCCCAGAAGGGTAATAGGGGATGAGAGAGGAATAAAGGGGGAGGGACCCGGACGAGAGGAGGGACAGGGCTATGGCTGAGATGTAAAGTGAATAGCTAATAAAATAAAAAACATCCTTCACCTTTGTGGCAGGCATTTTAAAGTCTAACAAGCTACCAAAGGTAGTGGAATCAAAGCAACAACTTTTTGCCTTCCTCAAAGCCCCATGTTGCCACCAAAATCCTCCTTTTCAAAAATTAGATCCTCTTCTCACAAAACGAACCCAGCTGAAACAGCCAGTCTCACAGACCAGACTAAACAACTACTGGATTATTGGACCTACCATTGGCAGCCAGCTATTATTAAATTAGCTGTTCCACAGTATCTAGATTCATCTAATAAATAACTAATATATATATACACATACATACATATGTACCAAAAAAGATCTCACATAAGTCAAAAGCCCAAACTCACCTTAAATTTCTCTCCTGGAATGTACGAGTTTCCAGCAGTCTGTCCGAATGGTCTCTGCCTCCCTTTCTTTGACACCACCTCAGTTCTCACTTAGGTATCATCCCTTTTCTCTGTCTAGCAGACATTATGTTCTCTCCAGTTTTCCTGCTTGGATTCCTGGCACCTAACAGATCGTGTGCCACAGTACAGTTTGAATCCTTCTGTGTCCTAACACCTGAAGATGCCAATCATTGCACTTAGGCAAAAGCTAAAGTTTTAAATATGCCATTTAAACATGGCAAAGAGATAAACAGCCCTCCTTTATCTCTTTGATGTATTCCCGTCACTCTTTGCACCACTTTCTGGAATATGCGCCTTATTTCTGCAGGGGTAGTTTTCTTTCACCCCTGGCTTTGGTAGATTGTGAGTCTCTTAGGAGCTATCGGTCTGTCTGGTTAGTTGATGTGTTTTGCCTGCAAAAGTGTCAGGCAAAAAGGAGGAGGAAGGAGAAGAGAAAAACATTTGCTCGATGTGCATTTCAAAGATAAGTAACTGAGAGTCCAAGAATTTTTTTAATTTATAACTCTGAATTCCTTAAGTGCTTTAAGAAAACATACATTAATTAACATTCATGAGGTCAATCAGCACTAAAACGACTATATCCAAAGTCTTTCATCTGCATTGAAACATGTGTTACCTGTTGTGGAAAAGTTCTGCTACAACCAATGCCTTAAAGATCCCTTATTAGGTTTTTTTGTTGTTCTTTTATTCTTTTAGATGCTTATGAATTAGAGAAAACCCCATTGGGGTTTTCACTATCGTGTGTTGTATTATATATGCTCTGCATTATATATTGTATTATATTTTATGTAGTCTAATTTGAGAAACAATTGTAAAAGTTATATTTAAAAGGTCAAATGAGGAATATAATAAGGTTAAGAATGTGGAAGAAATATTAGGTAAGTACCTTATCTACAACTTCAAGACCACACTCTTCACCCCTCACTCACACCCTCCCTGCACAATTGAACAATGTGTTTCTTATTGCACACACATTCTTTATTAACAAAAATGTGTGGTCTTCTTTCAGCTCTCATTCGCACATACTCTGCTTTCTTTGTAAGTTTTGACCTTGCATCTACGAGATAGCATACATGGAAAACTGGTTTTGAAGGTTGAAGGAAACATCATATGTCCTCTGCTACAGTAGGTAGATTAGCAAAGGGGAAAATGGTTGACTTGAGTAAATCTCCCAACTCTTTTCTTCAGGGGGTGAGTGCAGCTGAGAGCATTCAGCTGTACTCAGTCCTCTCCTCCTACCCCCCAATCCTTCAGAGTTAAAAGTGTATGCCACTCACAGATGCACTCTACCCAAGGAAAGCACAGTGACTCTATTATGTGGGAGCTCTGGTTTCAGGATGTTGCTGCAAGAATTCCTTGGGGATTTTCCTATAACCTTGAGCTACCCCTTTAGACATCCTTTGACCGCCATGCACAACTATATAGAACCATATATTACAAAGTAAAAAAATATTGCCTTCATCTCTAATTAGACTAGAAATATAGTTTTCCAAGAATCACTTTTAGTCCTTTCTCTACCCAAAGTTCATAGGTGGCTTTTATTTACGATTGTATAGAACAACTGCAGTTTTTAAACTCAGAGATATTTTTCTTCAATGAACTTTGGGTCTGGCCTGTTAGCTTCCGTGCTCACATAAATACTTGATTCTTGCTTGATTATTTATGAAGGACTTCAGCCTGCAAGTTTCCCATTGCATTGTTTTCTTTTCCACTAGATGTTTTGGAAACATTATAAGAACAAAGATGCAGCGTGGAAACCAAGAAAATGTGTGATATGGAAAAGTATGTACAGTTTGAGACTTGCCACTCCTTTAATATTAATTTACTTGAAGTCAATTTCTTTTTACATAGAAAAATTATTTCCTGGCTCTTAATGAAAGAGTCAATAGTGGAAAATGTTTCACGGAGGTATAAATACTAGAATCCCTTTGGAAAATGAAGCTCTCTGTCAACTGAGATCTGGCTTACTAATCATTCAATAATTACAATTCTCTGCATTTTCCTTTTTGTTGGAAGGCCACAAAATTGCAGCTTTCAATGTAGAAAATAATTACAATCAGTGTTTAATATTGTTTGGTTGTGTTGTGTGATTAGAGCATAAAGCCTCTGTGCCTGCTTTTGAGGCATAGGCTACTGAGTCCAGAATTATTGTTTGGTGAAAGCAGCATATAATGTTGCTGGCTCCCCAGTCATCATATCAGACAAAGTTTTAAAGCATCTCAAAGATAATTTCTAAAAGCAAGAAAATTTGAAATTAAATATATTTCCATTGCTTTAAAAACGTAAGAACATTATAAATCTTAAACAATAGAATGAACTATGAGCTGTGTAGTAAAACATTCTATTCAGGATATGAGACCAAATCAAGGTTTCTAGAAGAAATCTTATATATCCAAAGCACTCAATGGAGTCAATGTGTTATGGAAATTTTGTGAGTCTCTGGGTTTTGATTAACATTTCTGTAGTTTAGAATAGAGATGGAAAAACACGGCTTAATAATTGATAAAGGTGTTTGAAGAGATAGCATTTAGAATACATCCATTCTGTTTCTTTCCTTGCCAGGACTTTGGACCATCTTTAGAAGCAGGAAAAATTATCTAAAGTATTTAAACAACAGAAATATTCATGAATGAAAGTGCACGTTCTGATAAAAAAATAGCTAAAGTCATTTTTAAATCATGTATTTAAACATAAGGGAAAAAATAAATGAAAATTTCTAGCTGGGTGGAACAGTCTTATAGTGCCAGACCCATAATACAGGGTCAGAAATGGCAAGGTCAAGGGCAGCCTGAGGTACATAGCAATACCACATTCAAACATCGACAGAAAATAGTAGTAGTCAAACAACAATGTAAAACATGAGATAATTCCCTGAATTCACTATTAATAGGTACATAGTATCTGTTGCTACTTGTTACTCTGCTATTTTAGTGAATAAATATATTTTTATAAAACACAAAAATTCCTTATAGCCAATAACAAAGAGCTCTGTTGTGTATGTAATTAGCATTTAATACATACCAGGTTATGGTTAAATAATAATAATAATATTAAAAATCTTCAGAAGGTTCCATTGCCCGTGTAAGTTATGGATCTCAATCTAGCTGATCCACCTAGAAAGCATTTTGAAAGTCCTCAGACCTGAATGTCCTAGCTTAGTTTACCTGGAAGATAAAATTCAGTTCCAGGTGACCTAATATGCAACAAGACTAGGTGAGATGCCTGGTGTGCCCTTGGACACTGGACGGTTGTCACTGATATTCCCTTCAAGGTTGTCATTAAATATGCAATTATGTGATTGGTTCAAGGGCATGCCCACAGCAGGGTGCCACTCAAGTGTCTAGACTCACCAGCTGCATCTGTATGTCAGATACCATAAGGCTATCTGGCACAGGGAGGACACTCATCTACCAGTCACTGAGAACAGGCATAGAGGGCCACATGCAGAGTGCTGAAAGAAAAGGCACGGAAAGGTGGCAAGTGGGGTCAGAGATGAGTCATGTGGCTCAGACCACAATGAAGGAACTCATGTCTACCTTAACTCAAAACTCAGAACAAAACAAGCCCACATTCGCTTCAGGGCGGCTGAGTGTACAAGCTGGCCTAAGGTGTTCGTAGTTAGTACCTGCTGTCCTAGAGTGGTCACTAAGAGTCCTCAAAAGAGTCCCAGTTTACATGATGAAGACAATAAATGACCTTACTATATAGCTGGATGCACACATCCATATATTAAAGTATTATAAATATATAATATTTATATATTAAATAGATGTAATATGGCATATTACATCTATTTCAGTTGCAGAGTTTATGGTGAACAAAGGACAATAACAAGAAATTAATGTGACATACCACCTAATTATAATATATGATGACTAGGGGGATGGTCCGCTGGTTGAAGTATGCAACAGCATGCCTCCCATACAAGAGCAAAACCAGAGTTCAGATCCTCCGACGCTAAAGCACGCATAGGCAACCTGCATATGTACCCATAGCAAGAAGGGTGGCAGGGACAACAGACTCCCTGAGAGCTTGCAGCCCAGCCAGCTTGACGCATGCAGCAAAGAGCAAGCTGTGTGTTACACATATTTACAATACATAATACATACGAATATACTACTATTTTATATATAATATTATATACGTATCCATGTTTGATATGCATACATATTTAATATGTATGTCATATAGACTTATTTGGTTTTCCCATGACACAGTGAAATTTTCAGGGGCTTAAATCTGCCTTTGATGGAGGTATCACCGCGCTATTCTGTTACTTCAAACAGCTGCGTGTAAACTTTGTCCTTGAGCGTCAACGCGTAGATTCGCAAAGCCTTTGGAATCCTTTGGATCAGGGCATCTTTACACTGAACGTTGCCATTACTCATCTGAACTCTTATTTGGAAGGTTGCCTGCGGGGGTCCAGGGGAATAGCGTTATGCTGCCGGCTTTGTTAAGCTGACCGAATGTCACTCTTGTCGCAGCCCTGTTCTGTCTCCTGTTCAGGATAAACAGAGGCTCATACTAATCCCAGAAAACACTGAGCAATAACTTTTCATTTCAGTGTTACCACAGGTGAGGAGAACTGCGCCGTCATAGGCTGCCCCGTTGCTCAACACAGGCAGCGATGGCTCCAGAATCTTACCGTTCTGCCGCAGACCCTGATTCGGGGAAATATTTGGATTTTTTTCACTTCCTGGAAATGTCATAATTTTGTCTTATTTATCTTGTAGCTGCAGTAGCTGGTACATGGTACTTGCACATATAAAATCTTGGCTAAAGATACGTGGACACACTCTGGCTTTGCTCAGTTTTGTTAAATAATGTTTCAGTTCAACTGACAGAGAGTGTTCCAGAATATTTGGTACATTGATGAGATTTTTTTTCACACCCGTTTCCCCAGTAAGAGGTTTGTATGAGAGTTATTTTTTATTAATGTATTTATTTTTTATTAATTACAATTTATTCAGTTTGCATCCCTGTTGTAGCCCCCTCCTTCATCCCCTCCCAGTCCCATCCTCCTGCCCTCTGCTCCTCCCACGCCTCTCTCCAAGTCCACTGATAGGGGAGGGCCTCCTCCCCTTCCCTCTGACTATCAGGTCTCATCAGGACAGGCTGCATTGTCTTCCTCTGTGGCCTAGTAAGGCTGCTCCCTCATCAGGGGAAGGTAATCAAAGAGCCAGCCGATGAATTCATGTCAGAGACATTCCCTGTTCTCATTATTAGGGAACACTTATCAGTTGTTTATAGAGGGCTCCCTGAAAGGCTCTGCCCAACAGGGGATCAAAGCAGAAGCTGAGACTCACAGTCAAACTTTTGGCAGAGTGTGGGTAATCTTATGGAAGAAAAGGGAGGTAGGGATAGAAGGACATAGGTGAGACAGGTGCCCCACAAGGAGACCAACAAAGCTAAGAAATCCGAGCCCAAGGGGTCCTGCAGAGACTGATGAACCAAAGGAGGACCATGCATGGAGAGGACCTAGACCCCCTGCTCAAATGTGGCCAATTGGCAGCTCAGTCTCCATGTGGATCTCTGAGTGAGGGGAGCAGGGGCTGTCTCTAGCATGAACTCAGTTGACTGCTCTTTGATTACTCACCTCTGGTGATGAGGCCTAGCATAGGCAATGGAGGAAGAAGAGCCGAGCAGTCCTGATGAGACTTAACAAGCTATGGGCAGATGGCAATAGCGGAGAACTCCCCCTTTCAGAGACTAGGGGAAGGGAGTGGAGGGAAGAGGGAAGGAGGATGAGACTAGGGGAGTTGAGGGAAGGGGCTTCACTTGGGATAGACAATGAATACACTGTGAAAAAATTAAAATAAATAAAAAAGAATTCATTGAAGTCATGTCTAAAAATTGATCTTCATTTTAGAGGTTTTTAATTTTTTTTAATCTTATTATCAAACTCATCATTCTAATACTTCAGGATCAAAAGTCATCCAAGTGTGCTGCCTCATGCCGGTGAACCTTTCACTTTGAAGCAAAAGGGAAGCAAGAGAAGAAGTCTACAGGAGTTTGAAGATGGTCTGTCTGGGCTATATAACGAGTTCTAGGCTAACCTGCACTACAGAGGACAACCCTATTTAAGAAGGCAAAGGGGAGGGGGAGAGAAGAAGCAAGAAAAGGGAGAAGTATGGAAGAAAGCAGGGGAGAAAGGGAAGACAGAGAGAGAAGAGGAGAAGAGGGGAGGAGGGGAATAGAGAGATGAAAGGAGAGAAATTGAGACTGAAAGCACAAAGCAAGTGCTGACAAGATGGATGACTGATAAGGCCTTCACTGTGCAAATCTCATGGCCAGAATTCAGTCTCCCAAACCTAGGTGAGAACCAAACTTACAGTTGTTCTCTGACTTTTTCACGCCCTCTGTGGCAACCATACATATGTACATATACATAAACATACACAAACACACTAGCATACTAATAAATAAGACACAGAGTGAAGGAGTTGGGCAGAGATCATCCATGCATGCCATTGATACTTGCCCAATGTTCAATCAATAGTTGCCTTACTATTTCAAAGGGATTTCATTACTGTGATCAGATTATGACAAAGATTTTGAAGATGAAGGTCATTCATTGGTTGATTTTAAGCTAATCAAAACAGAAACCAAATTCTAGCAACAGCCTGTGGAATGTAGGAGAAAACAAGCAGCAGGACAGGAGCCTACCAAAGAGGGCCTCTGAAAGACTCTATATAGCAATGTATAAAAGCAGATATCAAGACTCACAATGAAGCCTTCGGCAGAGGGCAGGGAATAATATGAAAATAGGGGGAGTTAGTAAGACTTGGGGAGAACAAGAGCTCCACAAAGACCAAATAAATCAGGGCACAGGGATCTTTTAAGAGACAGTTTCTCCAACCAAGGACCATGTATGGATATGGCCTAGAACCACTGCTCAGATGTGGCCCATAGTAGCTCAGTATCCAACTGGGTACCCTAGTAAGGAGAACAGGGACTATTTCTGTAATTAACTCAATGGCTGGCTCTTCGACCCCACCCCCAGGAGGAACAGCCTAGCTAGATCCCAGAAGAGGAGATTGCAGCCAGCCCTGAAGAGACATGATAAGCTAGGGTCACATGGAAGGCGGGAGGGAGGTCCTCCCCCATCAGTAGACTTGGAGGGGGCAGGGAGGAGATCAAGGAGGGATGGGGGGAGTGGGAGGGAATGAGGGAGGGGGCTACGAATGGGATACAAAGTGTGATTAATATAAAAATAAATAAATTACATTTAGAAAAAAGAAATACCTGGCCTTTCTATGAAATGTAACCATGACAGACACCTTGACTTTGAGCTGATGGAACCATTGGCAGATGCTGCAGCCAGAGCCTCAGCATATTCCTGACCCAAGCAACCACTGACATGATTAAGTTATGTAACTCTAAAATACTAAATGCATTATGAATGATAAAGAATTTTGACCTGCTGAAATCCTAGATTTGTTGTTACTAGCAAGATGAACACACTTCAGAAGACAGAAGTAAAGAACTGAGATCACAGAAAATGGCTTTAATTCACTCTTGCTTCTACATGCTCCCTGATTTGGATCTCATATATTAGGAGCTCAGTCATGTTTACTGACCTCCATGTGACACTCACGAATACTGACCTTTGTAAGCTCCCAATTCTGTTTTACATTTTCTCTCTTTTTCCTGCTGCCTATTACGTTCCTACTCCCTCCCCTTTGCCATTGATACTCTTCAAACCTTATGCCTGTGTACATGTCAGTGTGGGTGTGCATACAGCATGATTGTGGAGGACAGAGGACAGCCTCAGGTGTTGACCCTCAGGTGCTTTCAACCTTTTGTTTAAGGCAAGATCTTGCACTGGCCTGAAACAAGACAGGCTGACTGTCCTTCAAGCTGAACAGATTTTCCTGCCTTTGCCTTTTATCTCACAGCCCTGGAATTATAGTCATGCCACTGTACCCCGAGTCTTAGGTAGATCCCAACTCAAGTCCTCTAGATTGGGAGATAAGCTCGTTCCCAAAAGATCTCTGTCCCCAGCCCCACATAACCTCCCACATATGGTGTTTACTGTGATAGTTAATCTCGGCTGCCAGCTAGGTTGGATAGAGATGCCTAGGAGATCAGCTGTGTTTGCTTACAAATGTACAGTGAAGATGGTTCCAGGCCATATGGAATAGCAACTAGGGAGAAAGGGTTCAGCTTCGATGTCAACAATGGACCAGGTCCTCAGGAAGAACCCAGGCAAAAAGGATGGCTCTGCTTTTCATGACAAGCACATGCTACTGCTGTTGTTGCCCATGGTCTTAGACTCTTGCTTCTCCAGCATTTCAGTGAGAAATTACACCAGTAGAGGCTTTGCTCTTCAGCTTTGGACTAAGACTATGTCACTTGCCTGCCTTGTTCTGAGGCTTCTAGATTCCTGTAATGAATAGTAAAATGCTTTTAGAACCCACAACATGCCGATATAGCCATTGTTGGAATGTTCAGCCTCCACTAATATGAGCCAACACAATAAAACCTCTTTTATAATCACACACACATACACACACACTTTTCTGTTCCTCTAGAGAACCTTGGCTGACAAAGATTTATCACTAAGAATCTCGTTAAATCCACGAAACAGCTTAAAAACATGCTTCCTATTTTTCCATCCAAATTGCTAGAGTTATTTTATAATCTTGACCCAAACCATACCTTCCTCAGCCTCAGCTTTAATCATCTTCTTCTTATGGCAAACAGATTTATGAAGCTCTTCATTTTGCTCCTGATTCTCCACTGTGAATTTGCTCAGTGAAGTTTCCACATCTTGTAGCTACCTAGGAAAGTCTCTACCAGACCAGATGGTCTATCACCCGGGATCTCAGTGCCCCCTATAGCAAAGTCTCAGGGCATGAATAAAATCTAGACACATTCTTTGCATCCGTGTGATATGAATGGCCGCTGTCCCAATTCTCAGTAGAGAGAATTGTCATCTGAACACTCCTCTGTGCTGTCCTTTTGTCTGCATTTCTACGACACTCTGACCTGAGCTCCCACCATCAAGCTCTGCTTGCAGCAGTCTGTGGATTTAGAGCCTCCATCTCTAGCCTCTTCCTAATGCCTTCCACAGACCAGTTCCAATGGCTGCTGAGCTGTATCACCAGGAATAGTCACAATGGAACCCTTACATACCTGTGGTCCCGATGTCTATGCTGATCAGTATTTTGTGGCAGGGATAACTACCTGAGGATATCCACATAAGGGATGAAGGATTCATGTTAAGCTCATCCACCAATGTATTATAGATCATATTTGTCACTCCTCCATAAATCACTGCTATGGTTTGTGTTTTCTATGTGGGAAACAATTTCTTGATTTTTGTCTGAACTCTGTCCTCTTATGAAAATTATAATGTTAATTATAGCACCTTATCTCCATGTGTATATGTGTATCAAATGAGCCAAAGTCCATCATGTGTTTTGTAAATGAAAAGGTTCCCTCTAGCCTAGACTATAGAAATCTAGTTAACAGAGAGTACTCAGAACATTTTTTCATAGCAAGACACACACACACAAAATTTTTGGTGATTCTATACAGATTTAAGTGTCATGTTTTAAAATAATGTATCCCCACTTCCCTTATCTTCAACTACATAATGGACAGAACCACTTAATTTTCTCAGACTCAATATCTCTTATGTCATTTCTAAGTGTTATTGATGGCTGCTTTGCCATAATAGTTTATATTTAGTAGGGAACTGCTTGTACATCATTGTTATCTGCCTTGAGGATCTACCTTCTGGTGTAGATGTAAATAAACATCCTAGATGGCACCTTTATATATGTATCCCCAAACGTTATGAATAGATCATAACCTACCATTATAATGCAAGGAATATAAATAAGAGTGTCAAATCTATTACTAGTAATCTTAAATAACGAATTTTTTCTTAGGTGTACAACAGAAGCAATGATTTCATAAACAAAAACACAGAATTTCAACTTTCTTATTATATTAGTTTATATAGTTTCTAAAGTAATTGAAAAGTATTATTACATTGAAATATGTATAATCATTAAAGTGCAGACGCTTCCTACCCTAAGTTGTCGAGAAACAAAAGAGGAGCCAGAGATTTCTGGAGACTTCCTTCTACTGCTAATTTGGCATAATATACCTATCTGTTTTTATCATTGACTTCAGTTCTTCTGCAAGTTCTAAAAATACTGAGTTTTCATTTCCTCCTTAAAATTTTCCTGGTGATTGTTTAGGCCATCTATTTGCCATTTTCCTGGTGCTTAATAAGAGTCGGGAACAGTGTCTGCCTGATCCCTGTCACCACATAAATAGGCAATAAAGACTTTACAGCAAGGTCAAATCTTACGGGGAAAATATTTAAAAGCTCATTAAAGTAATTATTCCCTGGAAGCCAGCGTAATTGTTTTAAAATCAGATTTCTGGAGTTGTGCAGCTGGGAAATGAGCATAAAGTTGAGAGTTAAGAACAAGTATGTCTTTGGCATTGCATTCAGCAGCTTTTCAAGAAGATGGTTTGAGTTTCATTGTGAAAACAACCAGATAAAATGGCACACATCATGTCACTGGCTTTACTATTGGGCTGGACACCCAAGTGTGACGTTCTCTTCTGGTTCTTCATGGCATGTTCCAAGTGGTTCATCAATCAGCTTTCTTGATGGCTCAGTTTTCTGGTTTGCATTCAACTTGTCACCCACTTGAGATCTTCTGGGGAGGGATCCAGCCTGATTCACTGACTATATCTTTGCTACACAGGCTTCATTTGCATAAATTATTTGAAAAACCTTCCATACTTTGGTTGGGCAGGACTTTTGTGATACTACGGTTGAACTCCCAGCTTTGAATGGTGTTTATCCATGTACATGTTGAGAGAAGTCTGAAAGAATGTGAAACAGAAGTGTTCTCAAGCACTTATTCCCTTCCCAGGGTTGAAGATAATCATGGTCAAAAAGGCATTTAGGAGATATTGGATAATACACAAGTGCCAAATTACCAGAAAGACTGTTGTCTGACAAAATGAAATGTTAAAGCACAAATAATATGACAGGATAATTTGGGTACTTATTTATAGTAGACTGAAGGCTTTATTTTATGTTCTGTTAAAATGTGCTGAAAGATGTGTTCACCTTGTCTTTGTCCTCTGACAAATTACCACACATTTAGGAGGCAAAAGCAATAATAATTAATAATAATAGTAATGATAATAAATAATAACTGAATTATATCACAGAAGTCTCAGTGATTCTGACTTGTTTTTTCACTCTGAATAAAATTAGTTTTGTCCTATTCTCATTTGTTTGTTTTTATTTCGTCTTATTTTAAATGCCTGTTTGTTTGTTTTGCTTTGAACTACAGGCTCAAACTATGATCCAAATGTACTCTTTCGTCATTATGTTGCTTTTGTCATGTATTTTTCGTAGCAATTAGAAAAGTGGAGAATACACAGGTCTCCACTAAGACCGATTCTGCTGAAGATCAGAGGCAAAATGTCTCTTCTCTTTCTTCTCTCAGTTATTCTCTCAAGAATTTTGATCCCAGTGATGGCAAAGTTTATATATCTTTTCACCTTATTTTTGTGGCAATGATGTCATCTTCATAACAACTATGCATTAAAAATACAAGTGCAAGGCAGAGTTGAACTGCGTAGGATGTGTGTGCCTCAGGTTCACATGGGCTTTACAGACTGCATCCAAGAGGTGGAGAAGCTAGCCGAAGTGCGGGCAGGTGCAGGCATCCAGGCAAGTTTCTACTTCTCCACCTTTGTGTCCTTTTTTGCATCTGGTAAAACTTGCCTCATTTTTCTCAGCAGGAACGTTTGATTCTCCCTGGATACTCTACAGTGGGAGTCTCTGTGGATATGAAACAATAGCGGAAAACTGGAAGTTTTGAAGTTTGTCGGCAATTCAGATCCGATCTTAAATGCTTTAACAGAAAACTGAATTTGAGAATTTGGCCCGCAAGTTAGTTATAACTTGTCATTGAGCATCTGAGACCAAAGTCTGTGTAGAATAAACCAGTTAAGGTTGCAGCACAGGCCCAGGCAACATCACCAGGAACCCAGGAGCATCACACAGTGCTGCCATATTAAGAGAATGAGCGTTAGCCTTTGAAAGTAATTGCCGCTGAAACAACAGAAAGCTGCTTGGTTGTATGCAATTGTTCAAAGCATTTAAATCACCAACAGAGCGGGTTATGGGATACAGTTCATTCTCTTCCTAAAGAGATACCAAGACGAATTTTAAAAAGCCACAGGGTAAAACACTGATGAAACCATTTACAACTGGAAGAAGCCTACCCACATTAAGTTCTTAGCCTTGCTTTCCTCATCGTCCTTAGTGGATTAAGAGAACCTTTACATCACGGCACACACAGACACAAAAATCTTTGTTTTCAGGAGTCTTCAAACAGAAGGGAATGATCTGGAAAACCATGACTACAATTTGGCATGGACTGTGTTTAACAGCTGGAAAGATCTCACACTTAGACCCCAATTTACAAAGCTTCTTAGCTGACGTTGCTTCAGCTCTAGTCTTAGAAGTCATGATTTCCCAAAGATGTTTTTTTTTTCTTCCTGGACTTGAAAATTATTTGTATAATGAAAATAGGTCATTTTAAAAAGGTAACTCATCATAGCAGAATCTGACCAGGCAAAGCATAAACACACAGCTCCAGAAGTCCCTAGAGTCTTTTTCCCCTCTACAGCCATCCTAGCAGCCCTGCCAGCTTCATTTCTCAGCTGTGAAACTCTTTTTTTCCAGGCAAAAAATCTGTGCTTTAAGTCCCATATCCTTAATTGGCCCAAGAAACTTCTTGCTGCATTAAATGAGAAAACACAGCATTCTGATGTGATGAATAATGATAATGATAACAAAGAATTAAAAACACTTCTTCCAGCTCTCTCTCTCTCTCTCTCTCTCTCTCTCTCTCTCTCTCTCTCTCGTGTGTGTGCGCACACACACGTGTGTGTGTGTATTGTGAAATTGTGTGGGAAATTTCTCCCACCTAAAAAAAATGAGATTAAAATAAAGAGATCCAGAAGAACTGAAGTGGTTCTGGTGTGATTAAAAATGAAATAGAAAGGTACCCAAGAGACTTAACAGCAGGGAGGTCCACCAAGCTCATACTACTCTACATACTGCTACCTGGTTTAGTCAGTACCTATGTTGTGTTCCCAGTACACAGGTGGACAGGGAAAGACATGGGAAGAGTAACCAGCCCCTATGTCCTGTCCCAGGAGAGAGGCCCTCCAGTCAAGACTCTCCTTTGGTTTCCACAGATTTCTCTAAGCTCAAGGAAATAGATCAAAGCTTGGACTGTGTTTTTGAATTGTAATTTGATGCAGCTCTTAAGAAAATTTTATGAAATTGCTAGTAATAGGATCATCATCATTAGGCATCAAGCTGTCAGCCTTGCCTGGGCTCTCTGAAACGCCTCTATTGGGCACGATGTACCATTCACATTAATACTATTCAGGATTGCATTTTTAATCATCATGTTATTTCATGAATGTGCCTAGATCACATTTGTCTTTAGCAACTATTTTCATATACTTTCTTTAAGAGAATTTACATATATATATATATATATATATATATATATATATATATATATATGAAATACTATAGTGTCCTGGAAATAACAGACACAAGGGACTCCTACAAAGTGGTCTATTGGTTTGACTATCTTAAGCTCTGTTAGTGCTAGAGATCAAAACCAAGGTTTTACACATTCTAGGCATAGGCAACCATTCTACCATTGAGTTACACTGCCAGCCCAATGGTTTAAATTTGGATGCTACAAATTATGTATGTGCCACATGACTAAGAAAATTACTCTCCTTCCCCAAAGTTCTACCTACTCATTTTCAGTGTATTATGATAGATGGAGATAAAGTTGTATTTATATTTCTGTAACATGTTGTGATGTGACAGTATTTGGAGGAAATTTGAACAAACCAATGTTTGCTAAGAAAATTATGACAGACCTAAGTACAGATGACACAAAAGTCCATCTGATGAGCTAATGAGCTTATTGAGGTTACTTGCAGGTCTATGGTGAGGGGTTACTTACAGAAGCAAGAATGACTCAAAAGTAGTTGCATCATCAAAAACATACAGCAGTATCACTGACAGTTCACCAAAGCTGGAGCATGGGAGCTCAACCTGAAAGATCTCAGGCTATGGAAATAAAGGCAGGATGTCTGCGTGAGCTCCATGTCAACTATTGAAAGCATTAACTTATAGAATGAACAGTTTAAACGATAAGTTTCTTTCTTCTTATTATTTTAAACTTATTTATTTATTAGAGTTTATTCACTTTGTATCCTAACTGTATCATCCTCCCTCAGCCCCTCCCAATCTCACTCTCCACCCCCCTCTTCTACCCATAGGCCCCTCACTCAGTCTACTGATAGGGGAGGTCCTTCTCCCCTTCTATCTGGCCCTAGCCTATCAGGTCTTATCAAGGCTGGCTTCATCTTTCTCTGTGGTCTGGCAAGGCCACTCCCACCAGGGTGATCAAAGGTGAACTCAGCAACTGAGTTCATGGCAGAGAGAGTCTTTGTTCCCATTACTAAGGAACCCACTTGAACACTGAGCTACCAAGGGCTACATCTGTGAAGGGGTTCTAGGTTATCTCCATGAATGGTCCTTGGTTGGAGTATTAGTCTCAGAAAAGATCTGTGTGCATCAAATAGTAAACCTATTTACTTTCTTTCTTTATTAATTAATTAATTTTAATTATTATTAAATACGGAATGTTTAATGCTACAAGAAATAGTCTTGTCTCTGAAGAAGGAAGGACGAAACAAAGGTCTTCATACGCCCATACTTCCCTGTCAATTGTGAGCAGCTAGATAGTTAGGAGCAGAGGAAATAAAAATGGGAGACTGAAGACCCGAGTTACAAATCTGGTTTCTTTACATTTCCCAGTTGGACTATTAGAACTGAATTAAAGAACTTTGCTGAAATATTCTGCTGGCCTAAGTGAGTCTGGCCAGAAGCAGGAAACACATTGCAAAGGACACAGGGGAGTCTCAGACAGAGAGCTATATCTTCGTCCAGGGCATAGCACACACACCCCAGCATGCACATTTCACATGTGCGTACACACATGCACACACACAAATATATATACATATATAAATGCATTCACAAATGCAAAAATACAGATGAATGCACACACAAGTACACACACACACACCTTTTAAATCTGTGCATCATGAAAACAGCCTCTTTAAATCCTTAAAATTAGAGAAGGTGTGCATCAGCAGGTTGAGTCAGGAATGCTGTATCAGCATTATAGGCTTATTAAACCATTTGTTTATTTCGATAATTATTGGATGATATTAATGAAACCACGGCATTGAGAAAGCTGGAGGTAAAAGACAGCCCAGGTCTTCTGTGGCAATACTGAAACCCCCCCCCCCCGCGCTGAAACAAGAAGACAGAATTTACCTATGTGTACTAATGACTCTTTTGAAGTTTGAGTGCTGGCAGCAATTCTACCAACCCAGCGTGAAAAGAAATAGTATGAAATAGAACCCATCACTTACCTGAAACATCCAGCTCTTAGAAGCCACATCAGTACGCAAGGCTCCCGAGTCCAGTGTTAATGAGAGCCTGGACATTTCAGAAAACCATTAAAATAGCGAAAATGTTTAGAAACATTCTGAGCGGTGACAATAAAACGCGTTCAAATAAGTGTTCAAATAAGTTTAGGAAGATTTGGTAGGATTTGGGTGGTAAGTGCGTAGATATTCACTATAAAATATTTTATCTGGCCACATCCTTTAAAATGTTAATAAAATAAAGAAATAATATTGAGGAGGACACTGAAATCTGATGAGGAAGAAAAGCGTCCTGGAGCTGGGAGGAAGCAGGACTGTAGCAGCATCCCTGGACGCACTTTGAACTGAAACCTACCTAGGATTACATCTCAGCTCCAATCCTCCGGCTGCAGAGGGCACCCCATTGCAGCCACTTTCTAAGCCCTTCTCGACACCAGTGAAATGGCCACCTGCCCTACTCCATGAGAGAGGAATAGAAAAGTCTTCACAGCTTTCGTGGACATCATTTATATGTTCCAGTCCTACCGATGATTAGAATAAAATGTCATCAAACAGGTATCAATTCATAAATGAACTACCTAAAAGAGTGGCCTACCTCTACGGCACATGTAAAGTTCTAGTGGTGCAGTGTACCAGTTGAGATGTTTTGGTGTGACACTAATGAAGTGCTCAGTACCTGCTTTCATATAGCACACGTAACAAATAGTCCTTAGAGGGAGGATTTAGAGGTTGGCTTATTCAACCACAGCCAGGGGCTTTAAGGCAATGGTTTCCACGTGTGGTAATAAGTAGACAGCAACAGTTAAGCTGTCAGTTCCTACCCGTCTAAGAACTAAAGACGAGACTCAAAAAGTAAACAATTTTTTCTTTTATTTATTGATTGATTGATTTTTATTACATTTTATTCACTTTATATCCCAGCTGTAGGTCCCTCCCTTGGCCCTCCTCAATCCCACCCTCCTTCCCTCTTCTGCTCCCATTCCTTTCCCCCAGTCCACTGATAGGGGAGGACCTCCTCCCCTTCCCTCTAACCCTAGCCTGTCAGGTCTCATCAGGACTGGCTGCATTGTCTTCCTCTGTGGCCTGGTATGGCTGCTCTCCCATCAGAAGAGAGTGATCAAAGAGCCAGCCACTGAGTTCATGTCAGAGACAGTCCCTGTTCCTATTACTAAGGAACCCACTTGGAGATTGAGCTGCCATGGGCTACATCTGTGCTGGGGTTCTAGGTTATCTCCATGCATGGTCCTTGGTTGGAGTATCAGTCTTAGAAAAGACCCTTGAGCCAAAATATTTTGGTTCTGTTGCTCTCCTTGGGGAGCTCCTGTCTCCTTCAGGTCTATCTCCTCCTTCTTTCATAAGATTCCCTGCACTCTGCCCAAAGTTTGGCTGTGAGTCTCAGCATCTGCTTTGACATACTGCTGTGTAGAGTATTTCAAAGGCTGTCTGTGGTGGTTTCTGTCCTGTTCCTTGATTTTTCCCTCTTCTGATGTCTATCCCATTTGCCTTTCTGACAGGGCAGAGAATTTTCCCAGAAACCCTGTGACAGACTTGTACTCTATCTCATCAGCCAACAAAAGATGACAAATCCCGCATTAGACATTCACTGACTATGGACGATGAATCACAAGGACTGGCCCACAACAGTCATGGTTCATGTTCTGAAAGGAGCCCATCTTCTCAACACATAGTATAACAAAAAAATAAATATCTGAGTGCGGAGTAGGATCTTATGGGGTGTGAGCAGAGAGGAATCATCACTGCGTTGGTTTTTTAAAAAGACATAGGAGAGGTGGGTGACTGGACCCAGTCAACAGCTGTGTAATACGTGTAGGACATAGTAGCTAGATGTGAATAAAATCAAACAACTTTCATGTTGATCATACGACACTGATTTAAAATAATGATATAAAAAGGGAGGTTTCACGCTGCTTACATTATTTTCACATTTGATATTCTACCAAAGTTTCTCACATCAAAGTTCATTATTTGGTAAGCTTTTGACTACAGGGATTTCTACTTTTAAAACAAATACCTGCTTTGTCAAAAAATTCTCTGATGAATTAGAATACACTTACATGGGCTTTTCCCACATCTATCCCTTCAGGGCAATTTCTTAAATAAATTAATAGATTACTTTGTGTGAAAAAAATAAAACTTTGCGTATACCCATTGTTAAAAATATTTTAATTGTAATGTGTATTTATTAGTTTTATTTACAGTAACTATGGGATACAAATGGTACTTTCAAAATTGAAACTTTTACCATAAAGATTTTTTATATATAAAATGTGATGTTCTGGACTGTTTGGTTAATGTAAAAATACAGCTACTGATATTTTGGAGGCCACCGAAGGAGTTGCTAGAATGATGGACTAAGGCTAAAGTTCAGGTAGATCACTCTGTCATCGATGCTTGAAAGGCGGGTAGAGTAGAACAGTGAACATAATGAAACTTATGAATAAACAAAGTTTTACTTCAGTAGGGACCAAGCAGCCCCTTGGAAAACATGCCCCTAGATCCCCAGCTAATAGTATTTTTGTAAGTCTTGTATTCTGGCCAAAAATCTTTGAAAGTCCTAAGGGATCTACATTGTCCAAGACTCAGCTAATTTAGCATCATTTCAATGTGGCCGAGTTCCTGCATCTTAGAGTCTGGCTTTCTTTATTTCCAATTAGCTAATGAAACCATGGAGAAAGAGGTTTTTTTTTTGTTTGGTTTGTTTTTGGTGTTTGTTTCCTTTCTTTCTTTCTTTCTTTGAAAGCTTATATGATACTCTTCATTTGTAGGCTGAAAACACATATAGCTTCTTTGAGTTAGGTTTATTTGGTGGGTTTTTATAAAGGCTGGGTATTTAGAAAGGCAAGCTTACACTCAACCCTGAACTTCTAGAATGTTGAGTGATTGTCCTTAACTCTATTCTTTAGAATCAGCTCGAGATCTACCACACATGACAGCTACCATTAGTAACACTACAGTGTGCGCTTGAAAATAGCAGATTTGCTTATTTGCACACTCACTCCAAGAGATAAGTGTGTGGGGTAATCCATATTAACAGGTTTCATCTCATCACTCTATCATGTGTGCCTATTTGAGAGCATAAAGTTGTACAAATGTACTCGATTTTCACATCAGTTAAAGCAAGACTTGGAAAACACAAAATGAGATCCTGTCAGTAGAACACTCTTTTCTTTAATCCATACTATCCCTCTGGATTAAAGAAAAAATGTAATGGAAGTTCAGATATAATGGAGCAGAAGCACTGCAGAGAGATAGCATAGTATGTACACACGTAGTCTATGTGTCCATGTGCATTATGCTATTTCAATTTTTTATTTCAAAATGAGCATCCCTGTTAATAAGTAGTACCAGTGCATGTCTTGAGTTAGTCAGCTTCCATTTCTATGCCAAAACATCTGAGAAAGTCAACTAAGAGAAGAAGATTTACATTAGCTCCCATTTTCAGAATTTCACCCCATAGTCACTTGGCCCCTGTGGACTTGTGTTCAGTCAGTGTCGTGACAGAGGGCACGCACTGGCATAAAGCTGTTTTCTTTAGAGCAGCCAGGAAGCAGAGAGAGACTAAAGGGGCCAGTAAAAATACTGGCCCATTCAGGGCACGCCTCCCGTTACCTATTTCACTCAATTATTCTCCCACATCCTGATAATATTATTAAAGTATGAATCATGAATTGATTAATCCACTAATGGGGTTCCAAAATCCACTTTGTGATTCCAAAAGCTGACACCTAAATCGTGAATCCATGAGTCCTTAAGGGATTACACTTTATGTCTAAACTCCAATACTCCTTGATGCTTTTGAAGTACTAATAGTAATTAATCTGCATTCATAAACATCAAATAAATTACAATATGCACGTGTCAAGTATCCTGCACCATGACCACCCCTCAGTGATCTCTGCCTTCATATTCTCATTTATGTGTACCACTCACATTTATATGCTAGAATTAGCCCATGTAGCTATTTATGAGATTAGGACAAAAATATAATCTCTCTCACTCTCCTTCGTCCCATTTCCCTCTTCTCCATTTTCCTCTCCCCATCTCTTTCTATATGGGAAGCCAGGTACCAGACCATTAGAATTTCTGCCAAGGCAATCCAATGAAGATGTAAAGATTTATATGTGGAGGAACTGCCGGGCACTGTGCTGTTTGGAAGAAAGTCTCCCAGCTCCAGCTGAGCATACAAATGGTGCAGAGTCAACCAATACAGTTTTCCTTTTTTAATTATTACTATTATCATTCATTACAATTTATTCAATTTTGATCCCAACAGTGGCCCCCTCCCTTGTCTCCTCCCAACCACATCCTCCCTCCCGCTTCTCCCCCTATGTCCCTCCACAAGTCCACTGGTAGAGGAGATCCTCCTCCTCTTCCCTCTGACCCTAGCCTATCAGGTCTCATCAAGAGTGGCTGCATCAATAGTAAAAAAAAAACAAAAACAAACAAAAAAAACTGCATGGTATTGGCATTGAAACAGAAAGGAGGATCAATGGAGCAGAATAGGAGACCCAGAAATAGACCCACACACCTATGAATACTTGATTTTTTACAAAGAAGCCAAAACCATTCAATGGAAAAAGACAGCATCTTCAACAAATGGTGCTGGTCCAACTGGATGTCTACATTCAGGAAAATGAAAATAGATCCATATTTATCACTCTGCACAAAACTAAATTCCATGTGGATCAAAGACCTCAACATAAAACCAGATACACTAAATCATTTAGAAGAGAAAGTAGGAAAGAGCCTAGAACTCACTAGCACTGGAGACAACTTCCTGCACAGAACACCAACAGCACAGGCTCTAAGAGCAAATGGGACCTCATGAAACTGAGAAGCTTCTGTAAAGCAAAAGACACTGTCATCAAAACAAAACGACAGCCTACAGACTGGGAAAGGATCTTCACCAACCCTATATCTGACAGAGAGCTGATATCCAGAATATATAAAGAACTAAAGAAGTTAAAAAGCAATAAATCAAGCAATCCAATTAAAAACTGGGTTACGGAGCTAAACAGAATTCTCTGTAGAAGAATATAGAATGGCAGAGAAACACTTAAAGAGATGCTCAATGTCCTTAGTCATCAGAGAGATGTAAACCAAAATGACCCTGAGATTTCACCTCACACCCATCAAAATGGCTAAGATCAAAAACTCAAATGACAACACATGCTGGAGAGGTTGTGGAGAAAGGGGAACCCTCCTCCATTGCTGGTGGGAATGTAAACTGGTACAACCACTTTGGAAATCAATCTAGCATTTTCTCAGACAAGTAGGAATAGAACTTCCTCAAGACCCAGCTATACCACTCCTAGGCATATATCCAAAAGATGCTCAAGTACACAACAAGGACATTTGCTCAACCATGTTTGTAGCAGCTTTATTTGTAATAGCCAGAACCTGGAAACAACCCAAATGTCCATCAACTGAGGAATCGATACAGAAATTGTCGTATTTTTACACAATGGAATTTGCAGGCAAATG
>CM053767.1:9472170-9553689 GCA_028658305.1 Pachyuromys duprasi
CATATACCTAAAGAAGATAAACAAGAAAGAGGACCTGGGGTAAGATGATCAATCCTCACTTAGAAAGACAAATGGGATGGACATTGGATGAAGGAGAAAACAAGTAACAGGACAGGAGCCTACCACAGAGGGCCACTGAAACACTCTCCATAGCAATGTATCAAAGCAGATATTAAGACTCATAGCCAAACCTTGAGCAGAGTGCAGGGAATCATATGAAAGAAGGGGGAGTTAATATGACATGGAGAGGACAGGAGCTCCACAAGGACCAAATATATCTGGGCACAGAGGTCTTATATGAGACTGCTTCTCCAACCAAGGACCATGGGTCGATATAACCTAGAACCTCTGCTCGAATGTAGCCCACGCTAGGTCAGTAACCAAGTGGGTACCCTAGAAAGGGAAATAGGGACGATTTATGACATGAACTCAATGGCAGGCTCTTTGACATCCCCACCCCCAAGGAAGGAGCAGCCCTGCTAGGCCACAGAGGAGAACTTTGCAGCCAGTCCTGAAGATACCTGATAAAACAGGGTCAGATGAAAGGGGAGGAGGTCCTCCCCTATCAGTGGACTTGGAAAGGGGCAGAGAAGAGATGAGGGAGGGAGGGTGAGATTGGGAGGGAATGAGGGAGCAGGATACAGCTGGAATACAGAGTTAATAAAATGTAACAACAACAACAACAAAAGACTGGCTGCATCATCTTCCTCTGTGGCTTTTCAAGGATGTATCCCCCAGGGGGAGGTGATCAGAGAGCCTGTCAATGAGTTCCTGTCAGAAAGAGCCCTTGATCCTCTTAATAGGGAACCCACTTGGAGACTGAGTCTATGGTCTACATCTGAGGCAGGGTTTCAGGTCCTCTCCATGCATTGTCCTTAGCTGGAGTATCAGTCTCTTCAGGGAATGACATTGTCTTCTTCTGTGACCTGGTAAGGTTGCCCCACCACCTCAGGGGGAGGTAATCAAAGAGCCAGCCCTTGAATTTAAGAAGCCTAATTTGCAGTTATTTGCTTTAAAGTGATAGCATCTAATAAAACACAGAGCGTCACCTGACAGACAACACTGTGACACAGTTTAATGGCACTGAAGAACTTATTCAATACCGATTTATTGACCACCCACTATTCCCTAATTAATTATTCTTACAGTTTCTACCTTAAGATTGCATTTTAGCAATTCAAAGGCATTGTTAGTGTTTGTTTTCCACTGGAGTTTCTAACAGCATCTGAGAAATTATTGAATTAAAATTTACATCTAACTTATGAATTTGCTCTCTTCTATGAATCATATATAATAGTCTAACAAAGCCCCAAAACTTAGTGTTTTGTTATTCATACATAATAGATTTCCTCCTTAATGAGAGGTTTCCCCTGAGATTCTTCAAGAGTGACTTTTTGATCCATTTCATGGGTCCTAGATGCTCATTTGCTTTTGATTAGAAAACCAGGAGCGAGCATGGAAGATCATGGAGGTTTTATGCACCAAACACGGAAGTTGGGGATGTGGCCCCACCCACATTCTCTGTGGTCTTGGTTGCTCTCCAGAATGTTTATTAGACTTGAGCTCTTCATTTTTAAAGCCAGATCACTGAGGCTTGAAAAAAATAACATTCAACTCTCTTTCAAAAATAAAACCAAGCTTTCAACTTTTGCTCCTATTTTTTTCTGCTGCAGCAGGCTTGATTTCTCCTCTTTTTGTTATTGTTTATTTCTTTTTAGGTTCAAATCATTCCTAAGTAGCTTTAGTGAAATGAATGAGAATTCTATATTTTTACAAAATTTACAAAATAGAGATATTACAGTAATGTTACATTGTTTTGCATTTTAACAAATGTTTCTTTGTATTTGATCTGCAAATAAAATATATACACAGGCATGAAATAAATAAATAACGATATAATAAAAAGTTTTAAAGTGCAAATAAATTTGCAGTCCTTAGTTGGATGGCATTTACAAAATGAACCAACCTTTTCCTACATAAGTTTTACACACAAAATAGATTGTAAATATGACATGAACTTGGTATGTAAATATTTTGGAAGTTTAATTAAGCTTTGCAATTTTAACGATTGTATTTTTAGTAATTACTGGTGTGTATGTATTCATAAAAATACAGATTGCACATATTACCATATTCCATGCACTTTTTCCCTGCCTTGTAGGCCATCTGTTTCCTGTGATTCAACACTGTTCTGTCATTCCGTGAATAGTCACCAGGGCAAAGAACACATGAACACATAACATTGTCATGTTTTTTTGACTTGAATGTTGCTGGTACTCTAGAGAATAGAAAATTAGGCACATGCCTACAAAAAAAAAACCTCTTAAATGTGTTAGTCTTAAATTATGTATTTTTGAAGTGATGAACAGGAAATAATAAAACCCTCCATTTATGAGCCAACATTTGATGCTTCCTCCTCTTGTTTCAAGTATTCTGCAAAAGAAGGGAAACCTGGTGAATTCCATAAAAAAAGAAAAAAATTACAAAGACCATGGATCTTACACGCCTTTTTCTTCTGAAGAAAAACTCCAGAGATCAAGGGTGATTGTGCTTTGCAGGAGGAAGAAAGTGAAGCACCCCAAATCTGAATAAGCACTTAGAAGCCTTATGGGAGATAACCTGCTTCAGGACTGTAAGTGACACCCTGCAGAATATTTAAATTAACATAATGATTAAACATATGATGGAAGAAATTTTCTCTTTCAATCACTCCATAAAATAATCAGGTTAGTTTCTTTCAGGAATAAATCTTAATGCTGTTAAAGAATAAGATTTGTTAACTCTCAAAAAATTCTTTGCAATAGTTTTGGTCTCGGGGTGGGGGGCGGATACATACCTAAAGTGCAAAAAAAATTGTATTTTCTCGATACTAGAAATGAAATGAGCTCTGGCTCATGAGCTGATATAGATACTTCAGTCTAGATTTAGAGCTCAGATCTATAAACTCACCAGGAGCCTACGCTCACACAGAGAAGATTCTGCATAATAAATAGCAGAATTTGGCTCGAGTGACATGAAATGATAGGAAGTATCTGAAAAATAAACAAGACAGGTTTTTGTTGTTTTGTTTTGTTTGTTTGCTTGGAGACAGACTGTTATCCTTTAGCCCTGGCTGGCCTGGGACTCCCTGTGTAGACCAGGCTGGCCTCAAACTCACAGAGATCCACATGCCTCTGCCTCCCGAGTGCTGAGATAAAGGTGTTTGCCATCAAACATAGACAAAAGTGGTGTTTTTTAAAAAATAGTTTAAAATATAGTAGAGGGCTGAAATTAAAATGAACTAAAAGGTATTATTGAGGAAACGAATAACTTGAAAGACTTAAAACATTATCAAAGTAGAAATGGATAAACTAAAAGACAAACACATTTTTTAAAGAATGAACTAAAAAAATTGAGCTAAAAGATAGCAAAGGCTGAGATTATGAAAAACATGAACGCAAGAGACACAAAACACAGAATACAAAAGCGTAATCAGTTTCATTTTGAAAAAGAGAAAGAATCAAAGAATGGCAGTAATTCAAATATGCTTGACAATTTTCCTAACCTATAGAATCTTGAATTCTCAAATCAAAGAAGTGTAATAAATTTCAGTCATGCTAAAACAATTCTTCTTCTAAATAAATAGGAGAAAATATACTTAAGGAGGAAAGAAAAAAAAATCCTTGGACAATGAAGTGAGAAAAAAATAAAATAATGGGACTGTTTTTTTTTTCTGAGCCTAAACTTCAAATGGATAAAACCCAGTTACATGAATTATGTTTTCAGGAGAAAGAATTCAAAGACATTGCTCTGAGAGAAGCCTTGGGACAAAGTTTGGGGAGTTTGCAACTTACAAGGTCGTCTCTGCCTTTAACTCATTAAGAATGCACTTTAAGAAGAAATTGAATCTAAAAAGAACCAGAGACTACAAGAAGCAAGGACAGGAGAGGACTTGATCAATTAGCAGATCATGCTGAATAAGATGTGGTTAAAAAATGTAAACGAAAAGTAAGGTAGATAATAAGTGTTACATGTAGAAGACAAGATAGACTAGGGTGAATGAATCGGAGCCATTTCATTAGTGGTTAGGAGAGAAGGTATTGTATGTAAGAACTTGGAAATATAGCTTGGATTGATTTTAAAGTTCTCTTGGTGGTGGTGGTGATTTTCCTTTCTCTCTCTCCCTGAGTGTGTAAGTGCGTGTGTGTTTGTGTAACTGTGTGTGTGTGTGTTAGGTGTGGAGCTGTAGGCTTTGTGAATGCTAGGCCTGGCTTCATTAAGGAAAGTAAGTATGAAAAACTCTAGTTTTGATCTCTTAAAGAGTAAGAAAAAGTTCCAAGCTTCCATACACACAATGGGGAGAGTTTAAAAATAACAAAAGGGAAAAAAAGAGAAGTTTGATCAGTTTAATTGAAGCCAGAGAAAGAAAATTTTTCATTTCTGGGTTAAATAGATAAAGACTTTTCTATAACTCCTTATTTCCAAATAGTTGCTACAAAATGGGAAAAAAATACAGGACAATATAAAGCCATTCTTTCAAACTATCAAATTGATAAAACCAATGTTTTAGTATTTCAGCAAAAAATTAAAAAATAAATTAAAGCTTGTTATCTGTAAATAATCTGATATTTAGAATCAACATGGAATATCTACTCAGATGTTAAAGAACATTCATGACATGGTGTGCGTACCCCATATTGACTGACAGAATATCTGGCATAATTAAGCAAGCACCAAAGGGTTTTGGAATGTCCAGTTGTGCTCTAACACATGTGAGAGCTGAATGAAATAGTTTCTTCAAATGTGGTTTTCTTCCTCCACCTCCTACCAAAGTTACTAAAAGAAAGGTATAGATTTATATTCTTTTAAAGAAAATTAAATATAAGAGGAACCTATGTCAGTGTTTTATCTGAAGTTGCTAAGATTCATTTAGATAGCACACTTGGGTCGGCTGAGTTCATCAATGGATTTGTGTCTTGGTTCCTTTCATCTTAGCATCCCATACGTAATCACCCATGAGCTCATTCCCTCCCTCTCTCCAGCTGTCCAAAGTATGACCTTTCTCTGCCCTCCCAAGCCAGTGCTATAAATGACAACATTTTCCAGTGGTCCTCTTAACAGTGAGTGTACCTCCCTGTGTTTTGTGCCATACAAGAGTCTCTTTATCATGTTTTCAATATATTGGCAGTAAGATTGTAAAAGGTGTGAGTGAAATTGCATTTCTTTGACCTCCCTTTCTTTATCTAAAATATAAAATTTATATATCATCTTATAACATATTCTAAGACTTCTGGTCACTTCCAAGATAGATCTACAACTCGCTGTAAGTCTTAGGAGAAGCCTCTAACCATTTTGGGACCTAGTGTTTTTTTATTTTAAAAATGGGAAAGTAATATGCAAACTGCTTACCTCAAAAGATTATTACAAATAGTGGATAAAATCAGCCAGGTGTGGTGGCTCATGCCTGTAATCCCAACACTCGGAGAGGCAGAGACAGGCAGATCTCTGTGAGTTCAAGGCCAGCCTGGTCTACAAAGTGAATCCAAGACAGCCAAAGCTACCCAAAGAAACTTTGCCTTGAAAAACCATGACAAAACAAAATACATTAGATTCATAAGTATACATCGCTTTTGCTCCCTCTTAAAAATCTTATTAAAATGATTGACTTTCCTGGAGACAATTTTGAATAATTGTATACTTGGCTGAAAAGATGCATTTCCTTTTTTAATCATATTAGTAGACAATCATCTTCATTTTCTTCAAATGTTTAAAAAGTTACCTTGAAACAATTTCAACATACACTGATACAGTACTTCCTGACCTTTACATACCAAAGTTCAAGAAAATTAACATATTGAAAACATCATCTAGAGAAAATCAGAAGTGTAGTTACATTCATCCATGCCTCCCAACTAAATTTTAAGAATAAAAAATGCTACCATGGCCAAACCTTGCATATTAAATTAATCATGTGCTTTAAATTAATTAGATGCATAACAGTTGACATTTGGAAAGCCTCCATTTAGCTAACTTTTTCAGAGCCCAAGGGAATCAGCTACAGGGATAAATATCAACCAATCAGACCTGGCATGAGAAGCATTTTCCCTCTTTGGAGGAGCAGTGAGATGCCTCCGCAGGTAAAAACACTCACTACCGAATCCTTTGACCTGAATTCAATCTCCTGAACCCAAATGGTGGAAGGAGATAACTCATGTTTAGTAGCTATCCTCAGATTTCCACATGTACTCCATGGTGCACACACACATGTACGTGCGCGTCCACACACACACACACACCAGAGAGAGAGAGAAATTGGGCAATGACTCACATTCACTGTCATGCTCACTTAAGTCAATGACAGATTCATCAGTAGAATGTGTGAGGTACGGCATGTAAGAAATCAATCAATATGGTCTGTGTGTGATATGTTTAGAGCCCATCAGAGATTCACAGAGAAGTAGAAAGCAGAAGGCCTGTCTTCCCTTCCTCCAGCTGCTGCCTGATTGTGCAGTTTGCCTCAGTTCATCCTAGCATTGGAGAGGTACAGCCAGTCTGCTTCATGGTTGGCAACTTGGTCAGCAAAGCGGGACAGGACAGACTCCCAACCCCAAGGGGATGATGGACAATGGGGTAAAGGCTGCACTAGACAAGCAGGAATGATTGTGCCTCTGTAAAGAACTCAGCCAATGAGTAATTTAAGGGACAGGGAAAAACACTTAGAAATATAAAATCACTGTTTGGACGAAATTAGGGATGTCAGCCATTTTTGCCTTTTCTGTGGGGTGATGCCTGACTTCTTAAAGTTGAAAAGTAAGCTGTTTCCCTTTAACTATTCTGACTCTTTGGAACCTTTATTATGAAATGAAGCCATGCTTTTTCACAAACTCAAAGCAGCCCTAAATAGACTCAGTAGAATTTTCTATAACTTACATGAAGAGGTAGAGATCAAGACAGTTCTTAGAGTAAGGCTACAACCAAAGACCCAGCACCCTAGGCACACACATACACACTCACTCATTATCACTAATTTTTTTACAAACAACTGTAGTATAACCTCTTTGTACATATCTCTTTAAATATTCTTTGATATATAATGGAAAAAACATAAATAAGATTATCAAATATAACTAGCCAACACATGCCAAGTGTACAGCTATGATGTCCTGTTGCTATTATACCAGTCAATTTCTAAGTGTGTGTGCCTCCTCTTAATATAAAATCATGAGTTCTGTTAACCAAACAACTTTGGCAGCATGAAAATACAAAATGGGATATGCCACAGTTCTAACCCCCAGGGAGCTGTCGAAGGCAGCCATATTGACATTAAGTGCAGACATTTTCCTACTCTTTCTGCTTTGTGTGGTCCATGAACGGGTCTCAGGACAGCAAAGTCATGTATCCATGTGCCAAAATTTAGTGGGAAAAAATCTTGTCACAGTATTTCTGTAAGTTTTTATAATACATTTAACTAGTTTGCTGGTGGTCCTTTCCATAAAATGGTTTTTAAAATAAATATTTCAAAATGTCAGAGGAAAAGCAAAGCGCCCTCCAAAGAGACGAACAGTCTCCACTTTGGAAAGAATCTTCATTATGTGGGAGACAGATCTTTGAAGGCATGCCTGTGTAACAGGACACTGCATCAACATTGCAGGTAAGTCCCAATATCCTGGCGACTTATCAAGGGATACTGGCTATTCCGTGGAGTAGCAACAGTCTCAGGCACTTAAGAGTTTTAAGAGCAGAAAAAAATGAATTGCCATCGATCCTTCAACTGAGGTTTATGAAAACAATGTCGAGTGAGAGTGAAATAGGTTTTGTTGCTTTAACCCGAGTCTGCAATCTGTTCACCCAACCATTGCTTTGCCCCTCACTTTGCATGTTCCACATTCCTGCTTGGAAACACAGCAAACATCTCTATGTCAGATTTTTCTAGTTGTTTTCCACAAAGGTTTATGGTCACAGCTGCAGTAGTTATGGGTGAGTTTATAGTGCATTGCCCGTAGATGGGCCCATATGTCCAACAGAGTTTGTTTGATACCATGCCTTCCACAGACACGGGCAGCTCTTGAGGAGTGCCTATAAACCTGCTGTTAAATGGACCAGCTGTACTCATAAACTTACATTAGCAGCCTCAATCCACCCGCCTTACAAAAGTCATTGGCAATAAATCTATGTTCAGTCTATATATGCACTTTTAAGTATTCTTTTACACTTCTGAAAAGAAAATATAAGATGTATCCAAGTCTTCTGTGATCCTAACTGAAATAGGAGCTGATTTCTTTGGGGTGTATAAACAATGCTTTTAATACTTAATTTTCTATTTCTTTGCAAGATGTCTATCCTTCATGACAGCATTTTTCCTTCAGCTTAAAAAAAAGCTTCAGCAGTTTCTTTTTTTCCTTTCCTGAATCCTTTGAAAATATCTTTGATAGGTTGGGTGTGATTTGACCTGTGATCACTCTGTTATTCACTCCAGTGTGTAGATCACACCAGGACTGTGAGCCAGCAACTGAGAACACAGCAACCTTCAGCAGTTCAAGCTGTGGGAAAGGGGTCTCCTTAAGGGAGCTGATGTTGGGTGTGAATGTGAATGGTCCCACAGTCCATTGAACATTTGGTTCCTATCTGATGGCTGTTTTGAAAAGTTATTGAAACTGTTCAACATAAGAAAGACAGTAACTTACTGGGTACAGCCTACCCACGGTTCCCAGCATGAAACTCCGTTACCTTCAACTGTTATGAACCACCTACACGTCTCCTGCCACAAAAGCAGCTGTTCCCACTACCATGCTTCTATATCATGACGGACAGCATCCATTGCTATGTGACTGTTCCCGGGAGATGTGAGCAAAAGCTGCTCACGCCAGATAGGGAGCTGATGAAAAGCCAAAGTAAGTACACCACCAAAATCCAACCTGGTAAACCAAAGAGATCTACTTCCAAGAGTATAGGATGGGGTTACCTGTGGGAGTAGGGATGACTCAGTGACAGCTACATCATAAGGCTCACCTCAACATGGTGACGGTTCTCCAGAGCTGGAATCCTGGAGCGTTCTGTGTGACCTGCAGACAAATGAGCAGGTTAGAATGTGTCATACTCAGTTGGCCTTATTTGTACCTCTTCCAGGAACCTTACCTGGTTTCCACCATCTCACCAATCCTTACTACTTACATAACCATGGAAAGGGAGGGGCCTACTACATCTTGACAGTTTCAGGAACTTCCAGGGGCTCTGTGTCATTTGCTTCCTGTGTCTTAATATACATCTGTTTTAGAACATCTTGAGTGTTAAAAGTGTTTCCCTCCAAAATGAAATGTTTAAACTTGGAGGAAATTGCTAAGCAATGCCCTTTCAAACTGTGTAACAGAGTAAGTCTTTGCTCTCTTAAGTTGCTTCTTTCAGGTATTGTACCATGAGGAAAGCAACTAATAGAGTTGTCCTATGAGAGGCTTGGGGATGGATGGACCAGCCTTCTCTTTTTTTTTTTTTTCATTCACAATGGAAGCTGGGGATGGGTGGGGAATTCTAGTTGCTCACAGGAGTGTGGCCATTAAAGGAAGTTTCTTTTCCACATGAAACAGAGTTCTAACTCATTCTCTTCTTAATCAAATGTATTTTATGACATCATATTCTCATGATTCCCCTTATTTTTGGACTTATTTTTAACTCTTTTTTGAATATATTTAAGATAGACATATTTTGATAAACATATCTTCAGTGTGATAATTAAAACAGCTAGCAAATTAATGCATCTCTCATCTCATGTAATTACCATGTGTGTTAAAAGAAACCAAAATATCTCTTTGCAAATTTCTAGTATTCAGTACATTGTGTTACGTAGTCCTTAAACTTCTCATTAGAACTCTAGAATTATTTCTGCTACTTATCTGAAGGTCTGTGTCCTTTAACCTCTTCCTTTCCATTTGTCCTACCCAACACTGACTCCCACAGTTTCACTGTTTGTATATATTTGTACCTCTTCTGGCAGGAGACTTTTATGATTTTTACATTAGAAAGAAACTAATATCTGAAATCATAGGTCGTAATGAATTACAGGTCTATAATTTATTAAATGTCTCAGGAAAGAGTTTTACAGTTTTTCAAGTTTCCCTTTTCCTGAAATGAAGATATTTGGTAAATGTCAGCTCAGGCTTGCACTCAACCAGGGTACCTTATCACCTTGCCTCTGTATTTCCATAAACTCCACTCCCTAGCTCTGAGTGCTGTGGTTCTTCCTGTCCTGGATCTCAATTGACATAATAGCATCTGATCTGGACTCACACTTTCCAGAGTGTCCTCTTTCTAGCCATCCTTCAGTAGATCCTCAAAACTGAGCCATTCTCTTGCTCTGATCACTTGAACTTAATATGTTCAAGTATTTACTGTTTTTTTTCCTTAAACAACATAATGATGTTTCTATGAATTACAATTAGGCAAAGGTAAATACTTTTGTTAAAACAAAAATACATTTGTAATAGATAGAAGTAAACCAGTGTGCAGGGTTGTTTGTTTGCTTTTAAATTGTAAACAATGTACCAGTTTTCTGGTAAAAATTGTGTAGGATAATTTAAACATGATTGCATTCTATTAACCCATCTGAGGATATTTATTATGCACACAGTTACATTGAAATAAAGTTCTGTAAAATAAAATAAAATCAAAACCTGAAGATATAAATCATTCAAAAATATTATTTTCAGAAAGTTTCACCTTCAAATGTTTAAGACATTAACTTGCATAAGTTTGCAATCAGTATTCTAATTTAATCAATAAGAATTTTATTTTAGGTAGACTAATTTTCTTTGGTTCGGTATGGTAGGCATTGCAGTACCAATGCCAGCACTGTGTACATAGGGCAGTCCAGTACCTGCAAAGTTAAGGATGGAAGCCATAAGTAAATGTGGAGCTCGCTGTTTTGACTGGATCGGCTGTCCAGTGACCTCCCGGTGACCTCCCAGAAGTCATCTGTGTCCACTCCTTGCAGCCCTTGGGTTAAAGATGTGTACTGCTATTTCTCACTTGTTACATAGATACTGAAGATACAAACTTGGTTCTTTATATGCTTGCACAGCAAACATTTGACTCACTTTGCAGCCCTTGAGAATGACTCTTAATGTCTCTCTAGTAAAAATGACTATCATCAAGACTTCCACAAATGCTAGTGAGGTTGTGAGAAAGAGACAGAAGACACTCTTATGTACAATTGGTGGAAATTTAAACTGGTGTAGAGACTATGGAAATCAACATGGAGCTTCCTCCAAAAGCTAAAGCTAGAGACTGCCATCCTGTCTAACTATGCCAGTCTAGGTATATACACTTGTAAGTATATAAGTCAGCATTCCACAATGGTAGCTGCGTACCCATGGTTGTTGCAGTACCATGAACACTTCCACGTTATGAAACCAGCTCAGGTGTGTGTCTAGTCATCAACAAAGGACTGGATAAAGAAATCACAATAAATGTGCACAACTGTGTATTGTTTTTGGATGAAAAACAAAACCACCACTTTCTAGAATATTATGAAACAATGGTCATCAATGTAAGCAAAGATGAGTGTATTCAAAGGAAAAGGCTATTATTTCTCTTATCTGTTGACTATAGGAGAGAGGGAGATATGGAGACAGAGGAGGCCTGTTGAGGAGAGAGAGGAATTAAAACAACATATGATGCCTCATGTCTGTGCACACACAATAATGAAGCCTATTACTTTGTATGACAACTATGACAATAAAAGGAACAAGATGGAAGAAGGAGACAAAGATGCTTGGAAAAGAGGAAATGGGTCAAGGAGGTTTTGAAAACAGGGTTTAGAGGATGAGTGTAATCAAAACATTTTACACATATTTATGAAATAGAACAGCGCAGACAATCATTTTTGCACAGTTAATATATGGAGATAAAATATGATGTAATGATGTCCTATTTATTGATTATTGCTCTTAGAGCCTGTGCTGTTCAGGAAGTTGTCTCCTGTGCCAATGAGTTCAAGACTCTTCCCCACTTTTTCTTCTAACAGGTTTAATGTGTCTCATTTTATGTTGAGGTCTTTGATCAACTTGGATTTTAGTTTTGTGCAGGGTGATAAGTATATATCTACTTGCATTTCTCCACATGTAGATATCCAGTTAGACCAGCACCATTTGTTGAAGATGCTACCTTTTTTCAATTGTATGGTTTTGGCATTTTTGTAAAAAAATCAGGTGTCCATAGCATGTAGGTTTATTTCTGGGTCTTCTGTTCGATTCCATTGACCCACCAGCCTATTTCTATGCCAGTACCATGCAGTTTTTATTACTGTTTCTCTATAGTACAGCTTGAGATCAGGGATGGAGATACTGAAAAGCTTCTGTAAAACAAAGGACACTGTCATCAAAACAAAACAACAGCCTACAGATTGGGAACAGATTTTCACCAACCCTATATCTGACAGAGGGCTAATATTCAGAATATATAAAGACTCAAGAACTTAAACAGCAACAAACCAAGTAGTACAATTTTAAAATAAGGTAGAGATCTAAACAGAGAACTCTCTGTAGAGGAATATTGTATGGCAGAAAAACAGAGAAATGCTCAATGTCCTTAGCCATCAGAGAAATGCAAATCAAAACCACCTTGAGATTTCACCTTACACCCATCTGAATAGCTAAAATCAAAAGCTCACATGACAATTCATGCTGGAGAGGATGTGGAGAAAGGGGAACCCTCTTCCATTGCTGGTGGGAATGCAAACTTGTACAACCACTTTGGAAATCAATGTGGCATTTTCTCAGACAAATAGGAATAGTGCTACCTCAAGATCCAGCTATACCACTCCTAGGCACATATCCAAAATATGCTCAAGTATACAAGAAGGACATTTGCTCAACCATGTTCCTAGCAGCTTTGTTCATAATAGCCAGAATCTGGGAACAACCCAGATGTCCCTCAACAGAGGAATGGATACAGAAATTGTGGTACATTTATACAATGGAATACTACTCAGCAATTAAAAACAAGGAAATCATGAAATTTGCAGGGAAATGGTGAGATCCAAAAAAGATCATCCTGAGTGAGCTATCCCAGAAGCAGAATGACACACATGGTATTTACTCACTTATAAGTGGATATTAGACATATAATATAGGATAATTATACTAAAACCTGTATTCCTAAAGAAGCTAAGCAAGAAGAAAGACCCTGGGTTAAGATGATCAATCCTCATTCAGAAAGGCAAGTGGGAAAGACATTAGAAGAGGGAGAAAACATGGACCATGACAAGAGACTACCAGAGAGGACCTCTGAAAGACTGTACCCACCAAGGTATTAAAGCAGATGCTGAGATTCATAGCCAAACTTTGGGCAGAGTGCAGGGAATCTTTTGAAAGAAGGAGTAGATGAAAGAACGAGAGGACAGGAGCTCCACAAGAAGAGCAACAGAACCAAAAAATCTGGCCCCAGGGATCTTTTCTGAGACTGATACTCCAACCAAGGACCATTTATGGCAATAACCTAGAACCCCTGCACAGGTGTAGCCCATGGCAGCTCAGTCAGAGAAGACAATGCAGCCAGTCCTGATGAGACCTGATAGACTAGGATCAGATGGAAGGGGAGGAGGACCTCCCTTATCAGTGGACTGGGGGAGGGACACGGGAGGAGAAGATGGAGGGAGGGTGGGATTGAGAGGGGATGAGGGAGATGGCTACAGCTGAGATACAAAGTGAATAAACTATAAGTAATTTTAAAAAATTAAAAAATATGATACCATATCTCATTTTAGGGCTACGTTGATAGTAGCAGATGAGTAATTAATGTAGCATCTTTGTTTATTCAGATGACTTAGTGAGCACCTAGTGCATGATGGACTCCTCAGAGTTTTGACTGAGCCCTGTGAACCATCTTCTTCACTCAGTCAACACCAAGTGCTGCCTTTCACTCGGTCTTGAACTAATGTGTCTATCACTTCCCCAAGGTCAGGGGCCAGGTGTAATGTACTAAATTTATTTTTTCTTAAAATATTCTTTATTCTTTGTGTCATTTGGAAAGTGTGCAAAAATGTTGAATGATTTGTTTAACGGCTTCTACATACTAAGCACACACAAGGAAAGATTGTTTCAACCAGAACAACTACCAAAGAGCCTATAAATCCTTACAGAGAACCTAAAGTCAAGTTGTAGGGAATAGATAAAAAGCAGCTCCATCAGAAGGACTAACCCACAAGTCTTAGAGTACCCACTCAGGTCTTGGTCAACATAACAGTGTTTCCATACATGAAATGTAACCTTAAGACTAATTAGTACTTACTCATAAACACCTTGGAAGTATTTATGGCTCCAGTCCTTTCCATGTCCAAATCTAGCTTTTAGGAGACATCCTGAAAATTAGAAACATTTCCACAAATATGCTTTATGTGTTTTGTGGGAGGCCTAATAGTTGTGAGTGTGGAAAATATTCTAGTTTATATGTAAAAAACTATCAAAAGAATTTATTAGAGCCAGGGTCAAGCTGTGGTTTGTACTCAGCAGTCTTGGCTATATTTTTAATGCATTGCTTGTAGATGACAATAAAACCAGAGTTACTGGAACATGAACTTAATTCTGACTTTCATTTATTCAATTAAAATATCTGTGAATGTTGCTTTATTTTTTCTTTAAGTGTATCAAAATTCAACTTTACTCCTCAATTCAAGGGCGGAGCTATGAAGTCATAAAAACAAAATTAGCATTTTCATATACATTTAATGTTTACTTTTTTATTCTTTTTATTGTTATCATTTATTATGTATTCAATTTGTATCCCAGCTGTGGCCCCCTCTTCTCCTCCCAATCCCACCCTCCCTCCCTTTTCACCCCTAACCCTCTCCGCTAGTCCACTGATAGGGGAAGTATTCCTCCCCTTTTATCAGGTCTCATCAGGACAGGTAGCAATGAGGAACACAATGCAACCAGTCCTAATGTTTACTCTTAAAATAATACCTTGCAGTTTTGGAATCATCCAGAAACATATTCAGTTATGTGAGGTCTTGAGTTTGATTTCCGGTACCAGAAAAAAAAGTGCAATTGTGGCATAACTTTATAGAAATTTAAACACATAGAGAAAGAAGCAGAAAAAAAAAAAGAACTACATTTAAGGTTATATTGTGCCAAAGAAGTTTTCAATCCAACGCTAAGAGCAGGTAGGACATAAATGTGTTTGAAGTCATTGGACTTTGGCTTATTCACAAGTAGTCAGAAAGAAAATTCTCAGCAGACAGCCCGACTTCTAAGCAGGTCTTAATCTTTGAGAGTTGGTCCTCTGCAGGCCACAAGTTTCTGAAGACCACATGGAGTCTAGTGTGAGAAATGTTCTCTCCAGTATTTTATTAAAATCATGCCTCAGCCCAACAAAGAGCTAAGGATCCATGGAAAGCTGTTCCAATAAAACTTGGTAAGTCCCTAGGGGAAAGAGGCTGTGGCAGACATTCATTTCAGATGGGTAAGCACAAATGGAAAACAAAGAATCATCCCCTTTTTCTCCTGGGACTGTAAGGAGGGAGCTGGGGTAGGGGTTGTCAGAGTCCCAGCTGCAATAAGAGGGGGAAAGAAAGAAGAGGAAAAGAAACAAAAAAGGAAGGAAGGAAGGAAGGAAGGAAGGAAGGAAGGAAGGAAGGAAGGAAGAAAAAGCCACCAATTGCTGGTGGGACAATAACATCCTACCCAACCTAGGACAGTAGTACCAGCAGACATTAGGCCTAGAAGAAACATAGAATGATGCCCACTGGCATATGAATTTGACTGGCAAGAAACTATACCTCGTTTCAGTTAGCATATCTCTCATTAAGAATTTTTATATGATCTGTGAATTTATTGGTCATGTGGTTCTTGCAGCTTACCTGTCTGTGTCCCTTTCACATTGCAATCATCACCCATTTTATGAAAGTTGAAACATTTATAACATAAAGGAGCTAAACATATTTATGTTGTGTTTGATTCATTTGTAATAGTTGGTGATTCATGTTTTTAATTTTCTTTGTGATGTTTTCTTTTTTATGTTTGTATCTCTTTTAAAATTTGTTTATTTTGTTATTAATTACAGTTTATTCACTTTGCATACCAACTGTAGGCCCCTTCCTCATCCGGACCCAAATTCCTCCCTCCATCACCTCCTATCATGCCCCTCCCCAAGTCTGCTGATAGGGGAGGTCCTCCTCCCCTTCCATCTGACCCTAGCCTCTCAGGTCCCATCAGGACTGTCTGCATTGTCTTCCTCTGTGGCCTGGTCACACTGCTCCCCTCCCCCACTCAGGGGAAGGTGATCAAAGAGCCAGTCCCTGAGTTCATGTCAGAGACCGTCCCTGTTTCCCTTATTAGGGAACCCTCTTGGACACTGAGATGCCATGGGCTACATCTGTGCAGGGGTTCTAGGTTATCTCCATGAATGGTCCTTGGTTGGTGTAAGTCTCAGAAAAGACCCCTGGGCCCAGATTTTTTGGTTCTGTTGCTCTCCTTGGGGAGCTCCATTCCCCTCCAGGTTTTTCTATCTCCCCCTTCTTTCATAAGATTCCATGCACTCTGCCCAAAGTTTGGCTATGAGTCTCAGCATCTGCTTTCATACCTTGCTAGGTAGAGTCGATCAGAGGTCCTCTGTGGTAGGCCCCTGTCCTGTTGCCTGTTTTCTCCCTTTTCCATCCCATTTGCCTTTCTGAGTGAGGATTGATCATCTTACCCAGGGTCTTCCTTCTTGCTTAGCTTCTTTAGGTGTTCAGATTTTAGTATGTTTATCCTATATTTGTGATATTTTCAATCAAATTTATTCATGTAGGTTTTCAAAGTAATTCTGTGTTATAGGGTAGGTATGGAAAAGAGAGGAACCAAGAGAATTTTGAAAAGAAGAAAAGCGGGGAGGGAGGAAGAGGAGGAAGAGAAAAAGGAGTAAAGCAGTTCTCTTTCAAATTACACACAAGCATATTTTTGTTTCCAAGGTCAGTGAATTATTCACAAATAAATTTCAAACTTCCCTCTATGAGACACATAGATGAACTTTTATAATTTAGTAGTTATCTAATTCTTATATGTTTTAACCAAACATATTGCAATTACTTTATTCATCCATTATTTCCTCCCTCATTGATTTGAAATTCCATATTCATCATATTCACTTTATACCTATCTATTTATACATATCTATTATATGTATATTTATACATATCTATATAATATATATACATACATTATGTATATGTTTATACATATCTACATATTATAAGATATTCTACATATCTTTTATTCAAAACAGGTCTTTTTTCAGCATTCCGATTATAGTTTTCCCTCTGCTTTGCAGATCCTCCCCATCCCCCATCACCCATTCCATCTGGATCCACACTCTTTCTGTCTCTCATAAGAAAACAATCAGGCATCTAAGGAATAATCATAAAATTGAAAAGATAAAGTAAAAAACAAATATACCAGAATAGAAAAAGACAAACAAAATACCCAAAATAAAAAAGTCAAGAAACAGAGACATACACATTTGTACACAAAGGAATCCTATAAAACCCAAAGCTGGAAACCCTAATATATATGCAGAGAGCATGTAAGATTTAAGGGGGGAAAAAACCTCACTCTGAATTATGAGACAAAGAACCTCCCAAACATTGTTGAGGTGTTTTTGTTGTTGTTGTTGTTGTTTTGGTCATCTACTCTTAGACATGGAGAGAAGTGATGTTTTCATTTGCAAAATGGCTCTCATTTGGAGATAGATTCTGGGTTAGGAATGTACAGCCACCCACATATTTAAAAATTTAGCATCTATCTGATGTTTTCATGATTCCAAAGATCTGCTATTTCTAAACTGTTTAGTTAATGTAATCTATGACAAATTTCAATGTGTAATCATTCAAGTTAGCTTTACTATTCAAAATAGCATGCCTCTTCTTGAATTTATTTTCTCAAATGAACCCTAAAATTTGTGGTCAAATTTTCAAAAGAAGACATTGAAGTCTGGCTAGAACACGATTAAATGCTCACATTATTATGAGATAGATGTGACAGACAGCTCTCTAACATGGTAAGTCCCTAACCTAGGACAAAAGCATATTTCTATTTATTGTTTCTTAATTCCTTGTTCAGTTAAGCTTATAGTTTTGTTTTCACTATTTTGTGTGTTTTATTGTTTATTCAAAATTAGTGGGTATTTTGTGTCTTGAAAGGGGAATCCATTACATTTCATACCTTTTTTCTGTCCTAAACGTATTTTTTAACATATATTATTTTTAAATTTTTATTTATGCTTTGAAATCTTCATACATAAATGTGATCTATCTTGATCACATATCCCTCACTCCTCACCCCTAAGTCCCTCGAGGACTCTCCTTCTCATCACCTGACTTCCTGTCATTCTCTTATTTAACATAGATTCTTAAAGAATATCTCACTATACACAGACTCCATTACAAATGACTTAGGTATTTAGGTAATGAGAAAAACTGATGGACATTATCATCAAAAATAACCTACACTTGCATCTTGGCTCAATGGTCTCCTTATTATATAAATATGGACACTGTACAGGTCCTCTGAATTTCAGCATTTTTATCTGCAAAAAAAGGAATTAGCTTCTCTTTGGTGATGGTCAGTTTGAAGCAAGAGAAAGATAAGTGTGGAGCAGTAAGAAGTTGGGGGGCGAAGGGTAAGAGTTGATTCCTTGTCTTCTCACTTGATGTAGACATATGGGTTCTCAACCTGTGAGTTACGACCCCTTTGGAGGTCACCTATCAGATATTTACATTATGATTCATTACAGTTACAAAGTAACAATGAAAATAATTTTATGATTGGGGGGGTCCCTACAATATGAGAAACTCCCCTAAAGAGTCGAGGGCATGAGGAAGGTTGAGAACCACTGATGTAAAGAAACGATTTAGAAATTTTTGTTGAATTGATTAAACAACCCAGAAAATATACGCATGCATGTACTCATAAAATGTAGCCATGGCTCTTTGATCACCTCCCCCTGAAGAGGGAGCAGCCTTACCAGGCCACAGAGAAAGACAATGCAGACAATCCTGGTGAGACCTGATAGGCTAGGTAGGGTCAGATGGAGAGGGAGAAGGACCTCCCCTATCAGTGGACTAGGGGAGGAGAAGAGGGAGGGAGGGCAGGATTGGGAGGGGATGAGAGGGGGGGTGTCTACAACAGGGATACAAAGTAAATAAATTGTAATAAATAAAAAATAAATATTTTTAAAATGAAGCCATGGACCTCACTGGCTAATTGCCCAAACATCCATTGAGTGGACATCAATTCTTAGGTACAACACTGTGAGATGAGGACTTGAAGATGATTCTCTCTCCCCTGTGGAAATATGTCTTATTCCCAGGGGCATCTTTTGCAACCTGCTGGCTAACTGATAAAAGCAAAGGTTTCCTCTCCTGGGTCTTCAGCTCCTGTAACCCTCACCCTTCTCTTGTGTTCTGTTTCTGGTCCTTACCAGCTTAGTCAATGGCTCTTCTTAGTTTACTTAGGTCTTCTCACTTTTTTTTCTGAAGTCACTGCTCAAATCCTTCTGTTTCTGGTCCTTACCAGCTTAGTCAATGGCTCTTCTTAGTCTACTTAGGTCTTCTCACTTTTTTTTCTGAAGTCACTGCTCAAATCCTTCTTTCACTTCATGTTGGTGCCTCAGGAGCTGACCTAGGATAAATGGAAGCTCCTGGCTGCCAACTGTGCTGTCAGCTGTGTAGAGGGGTCAAAGGTGCTTGGCTGAGCTCATGAATTCTGAAGGTCTGCCAGCAGGGAAGGCATTTGCCTTAGAGGGAAATGATGTCCTGTGCATACCTCATCCCACAGACTGCTGAATGCGACAAATTCAGGCAATACCCAATATGGAGAAAAGAAGCTTAAGGAAAATGTTTCCGGTCTCCTCCCTGCCAATCCATGAAACCTCCTGCAGGTCCACAGCTCCTTTAAATGCTCAGGCATTAACAGTGGGGAGGATGTAACTTTCTCTTTCCCCTGAGAGCTGGGACAGGCATGACAGCTGGGTCCCATGAGTAAAGCACATTTTCCACCCCCACAAAGACACGCTTGCTGTACTCGTTCATCTGCTGCACTGGGTGGTTTTAGTAAACCGTGTGGATCTTCAATGCATTGATCTGAACTGTCCTCATGGCCTTAAAAATGAAAGGTTGTTCTTGCATTTTCCAAGTCTACATGTGACCAAGCAGTAACTTAAGTGACAAATCTTTGATAAAGAGGAAAGCTTACTAGCTGGGGGATGGGAGAAACCTACTAACAACGACAAAAAATAAATAAAGTAAGATAAAATCATTTGATAAAAGAAGCAAAACTTGAATTTTGCTTGGGGGGATGGTCATTGTCATATCAATGTGGAAATAGAAACAGCATTGAGAGAAAAGTTCTCTTTCCCTGGTGAGATGCGTGCCCTGTCCCACTGAGTGACATAAAGTGGAGTTCAGGGGTTATAAATGTTACTGATGACTCTCACCCCCAGCTTAACCCCAGTTTTTTTCTAAATGCTTATGTAGCGTGCAAATTATCTGCTGAAGTGTAGCCAGGGGTGCCAAGTGAACAGCTCTGGAGACGTCAGAGAGGATGAAGCTTGGAAAGGAAACAGCAGACTTTAAATAGCCTCAGTGTGAGCACCAGGAGATGACTTCAGTGGCCTCTGCTGGCAGGCTGCACCAGGACTCTCTAAAAGCCTTAATCCGAAAGCAAATCACCGGTTAGTCAACTAGGCTGCAGGTTAAAGCCAATTCTTCTTAGTTTAGTTTTCATCTTCCCTTCCTCTAGAAAATAGTGAAACACATGTGCTAAAAAATACTGATGCATATGTGTGCAGTTTCAATCATTTCTGATCACTGTAATCATCCATTTACATTAATTTTGCCAAAATGAAAAAAAAAAAAGTTGCAGTGGGAAAAAGACTTCATTAAATATTTCAGGGTTTTTAAGGTTTGAAGATATCATAAAAACTTTAGTAGTATTTTTGCTAATAGAACTCTTGAGACATTGGGAAAATTAAGATCCGTTTCTATGGGAAAATGTGCAAGTAACTACAAAAAAGAGCTTAGCATTTATTAACTTCCTGATATGTGTCAAACATCGTGCTCAATACTTCACATGTGTGTCTGCACTCGCTGCTTTTAACAGTCGGTGAAACACGCATTATTGTTCCCAATCTACAGGACAGGAAACTGGAAACTCACAATGATTACATAAAACCTTTAAGCTTAGACAGAAACTGCCTTTCAGTAGTGGACCTGAATTAAAATCCAGGTCTCCTGAATTAAAATCCAGGTCTCCTGAATTAAAATCCAGGTCTGCAGACTCCAAGGCTCCTTCTTCTTCTTCCTTTCTTTTTTAATTTCATTCTCCTTTTTTCTGCTTTTTCACAAGAACTACCATTTACAAAAAGTTGGAAGTGTAATAATTGTAATTTAAATATATCTCTTTCCAAGATAAATAACAACAAACCTGTATATATATGTGTGTGTATACATACATACATATTTACAGCTGATAATATTGTCACCAGTTTATAAGAAAATGATTTTGGAAATAACAGTAGTTTTTGAATTTTCACTTTCAAATGATTCAGTGAGTATGTGTTGCCATTAACATTGGTATCAATGCAGTGTGTAAATGACCCTACCATATCCAACCCATCAAATCTGTCTTAGGCTCAGAGCACAAATTTAAACTGCACTCATGCTTTCTACATGTAAGCAGAAATTTTAACATGTTTTTCTAGATTTCTTGAGGTACGCTTGACAAATAAGTAAAACATGCTGGTTTGCTACACATAGACATTGTGAAATGACTGCCACCATCCAGCTAACAAACACATTTAATGTTCCATATGGCCACAGTTTTAGAGAGAAAAAAAAACCGTAAGAGAAACTCCCTACGCAAGCTTAAGCATGGCTGTATGATTGGCCACAGTCTTCTGCTGCCCCACAGAGATCTTCATTCTGGACAGTTGAAATTCTGAACTTTTTGATCAGCTTCTCTCCATTCCCCAATCCATCCTCCCATAACCACTATTAACTCTCCGGTTTTTGGAACTCCGCCTTTGTAGACATGGCCATATACCTAAGAGAGATCATGGATCATTTGTCCTTCCGTGTTGCCTTATTGTCTTTATCTACATCATTAAAAATGGAAGGGTTTCCTTTCTTTGGGAGTGAGGACTAGACTGAATAATATTTCATTATGTGTGTTGGTATGCCTATGAATTTATCATACTTTTAACTTATCCATCATAGCTTATTTTGATTTATGCTTAGACTCTTGGTGATGAAGAAAAAAACAACAAAAACAAGCAAAGAAAAAGCAAAGTTATTTTTTCCTGTTTCTTAAGCTAGTTATTAATCTCTTATTTAACATTCCATAAATCTAAATCTATTTCTCCACACAGGTTATGTTTATATTATAAAGTGGGTTCTGGTTGTTCTAGTTCAATATTAGAATGCATATTTAATGTGCATGTTGTCCTAGGGTTGATCCTAGTAAATAAACAAATAAACAAGTAGAGAATTTTTTTAACTTCTTTATAAATATATAAAATAATTATGTGAATATTTTATATTATCTATATGTTCATATAAAATATCTACAGATATCAAATATACTTTATATACATATAAATATATAAAATAAATAAAAACAAAGAAAAAATTTAAAGGTGATTTGAAGCCATAATAGGACATTTATTTAATTAAAAAGAATTTGGTTTTGTGAGTGTTGGATTTCAGGGTAATGCCTCCAAACAGTACCCCTGTCTCCACTAGGCTGGGGAAGTGGATGCTTTTCAGACAGAAATCTTCTTTTGCCAGTCAAACACACCACCTTGAGAAGCCATAGTCTTAGGAGTGTGGCTGCTTGAAGAACACAAGCCCATGAGAAAACTACATGGAAAAAGATGCCATCTTGCCTTTTGCCAAGTTCTAAGTTGAGAGCCAATGTTTATTTTTTCTTCTGCCATGGCAATGTACCTGGAGTAGCACGGAAACAAGAGTTCCAGCAGCCTGTTCTTCCTCAGTCTGTCCTCCGGAGTGGTTGCTAATGCAGCAGCTTCTTCAGTGTCACCACCCTGCTGACTACTTTAAATATGGCTGCTGTGACAGTGGGCTCACCCTTCGTGATTAATTCAAGCTTAATTAATTCAAGTCTTAAAATGGAAACGGTGGGATACAATTAAGTTGCTGTAACATTCAGCATGATTCCTCTAGCTGTGTATCACAGATATTATTTCAGTTAACATTTATTTTTCATTGTGGCTATTAGAAAAATTACAGTTGCATGTAGTATGTGGCCTGTGCTGTACTTCTGTCGAGCCATATTATGAGAAGATAGAGCAAATACTTTGAAGTAAGACCACACGGAATTTAAAACATACCTTCTGCCTATTTGGCCACTGGAAACCCACTTGGCTTCAGTAAACATCAACAGCCTCAGTGACCTAAGATAACCTATGTACCTACCTCATAGTGTTATCAAAATCAAATCCACCCATAATTTCCAAGCGCTTAAATACTTCTACAGATTAAGAACAAGATACACTATTCCTCTCTAGATGAGTTCGACCAGAACCTGGCTAATGAATATTCATCAATAAAAGCATCTGCTTCAGCTAGTCAAGGCTTTCTTTACACCAAGTATCAATAACAAACGGGGAACTGGAGTAACTAGACTTTCAGATGATAAGATCCCTCAGAAAAGATACTTATAATACAAATTAATCAAAGCATGAATCTTAATGAAGGTTTAGTACCACCTCAACATATCAAGTAAAACTCTTCACAGAGGCAAATGCAGACCGAAGACCCCATTGTTGTTCCTGTGTGTGCTCTGTTCTCTTCTAGGACTGCTGGGATCCTCAGAGCACAGAGGATTCCCCTGCAGCAGGACTAACTGTGGTGTGCTCTGCCCTCTTCTAGGACTGCTGGGACCACTGGAGCACAGAAGATTCTATGCATGACAGCTAGCCACCAGCAGCTAGTGCAGCTAAATGTTGGCACATGCCTAGTTTACTAAGTAGTATCTCACTTAGGCACGAAAACTAACTGAAAAGCAGTCACTTGGGTGAAATTGTGACTCTCCTTTCAATATATTTATTAAAATACACAGGATGTTAAAGCTTAGCTCAAGAAAGCACATAAAGAAAAGATTCTTTAAATATTTCTGTATACAAAAGACAAACAAGTCTTATCTATGAGAATATATACAATGGGCTGAGGTTGTGGCTTGGTGGTAGGGCGCTTACCAAGCATCCATAAAGCCCTGAGTTCAAAACCCAGCTGAAGAGAATATGAACACAAACACCTTGAACAAACTTCCTTCTTTTCTTTCGAAAAGAATGTAACTAAAGAATGTAACTAAATTCTTTATTTACATTGAATGGGGCTTTGTGAACCTGAGAAACAGGACCCAATCTTTGACAGCCCTTGAGCTCAAAATAATTTACACCTTCTGTTAAAAAAAAGAAATCAGCCAGGTGGTAATGGTCCATGCCTGTAATCCTAGCACTCAGGGGGCAGAGGCAACTGGACCTCTGAGTTTGTGGGCCAGCCTGGTCTACAAAGAGAGTGCCAGGGCTACACAGAGAAGCCCTCCATTTTGAGTAGGCTAAATGGATTCCTGTATTTCTAACCATTTTCTTGGATAGTAATTCAAATTATACTTTCTAACTTGAGCCCTTATTTAGTTATCTCTATTTCACCCTGTTGCTTTTTAGTGTGACTGCAGGTAAAAGAGTATTATCAATACTCTTTATAAAATCTATTTATTTATTTATTACAGTTTATTCACTTTGTATCCCAGCTGTAGCCCCCTCCCTCCGAATCCCTCCCTCATCTCCTTCCATGCCCCTCCCCCAGTCCACTGATAGCAGAGGTCCTTCTCCTGTTCCCTCTGACCCTAGCCTATCAGGTCTCATCAGGACTGGCTGCATTGTCTTCCTCTGTGGCCTGGTCAGGCTGCTACTCCCTCAGGGTAGGTGATCAAATAGCCAGCCACTGAGTTCATGTCAGAGACAGTCCCTATTCCCATTACTAGGGAACCCTCTTGGGTACTGAGCTCCCATGGGCTACATCTGTGCAGGGGTTCTAGGTTATCTCCATGCACGGTCTTTGGTTGGAGTATCAGTCTCAGAAAAGACCCCTGGGCCCAGATTTTTTGGTTTCTGTTGCTCTCCTTGGGGAGCTACTGTCCCCTCCAGGTCTTTCTATCTACCCTTTCTTTCATAAGATTCCCTGCACTCTGCCTAAAGTTTGGCTATGAGCCTCAGCATCTGCTTTGATACCCTGCTGGGTAGTCTTTCAGAGGCTCCTGTCCTGTTGTCTGTTTTCTCTCTTTTCCAATGTCTGTCCCATTTGCATTTGTGAGTGAAGATTGATCATCTTATCCTTTGTCTTCCTTCTTGCTTAACTTCTTTAGGTGTACAGATTTTAGTATGATTATCCTATATTATATGTCTAATATCCACTGATAAGTGAGTATACACCCTGTGTGTCTTTCTGCTTCTGGGATACTTAGGATAATCTTTTCTAGTTCCCACCATTTGCCTGAAAATTTCATGATTTCCTTGTTTTTAATTGCTGAGTAGTATTCCATTGTGTAAATGTACCACAATTTCTGTATTCATTTCTCAGTTGAGGGACATCTGGGTTGTTTCCAGATTCTGGCTATTACGAATAAAGCTGCTACAACATGGTTGAGCAAATGTTCTTGTTGTGTACTTGACCATATTTTGAATACGTGCCTAAGAGTATATGTATAGCTGAATCTTGAGGAAGCACTATTCCTAATTGTCTGAGAAAGCACCATATTGATTTCCAAAGTGGTTGTACAAGTTTACAATACTCTTATGTCTGCCTGAAGAGGGAAGGCCTACATATAAGCACATATATATAGGACACGCCCCTGCAGCCATGTTACAGATACCTGGCTAAGTGAAAATTCCCCCTAATCAAGCTGCAAAAATGCAAAGGGAAATTCGTCGAACAACATTCAGAATCTATTGAGCTCACTTTACTGTCTCAAGAACCCAGTCCTAGCTTTGGCTCCCCCTCGTCTGTGAAACACATCTGTGATGTCTTTACTGACCATTTTCCAGTCTCTTTCATAAAATCACGGTTGCGCTCTGGTGTTTTTCATTTTGAATACTCAGAGCATGTCTCCCAGCCCATCCACCGTCACGTTGTTAAATCTAAAGTGGAAAGAGAGAGTGATCACCCTGGTCACTCTGGCTGGCAGCAAAAAATGTGTTGTTTTCAATTACTGTGGATAAAACTCAGCCATAGGAAAAAGCAACTTTCTCTGGAAGATGTGACTAGAGAAAGCACTGCTGGAAATTCAGATGGAAATGGATGGGGCATTCTCAAACTAGTTACATCTGAACAAACTAGTTACATCTGAACAGGATCAGCTTTGGCTATCTAGTCCGTTGGCTGGATGACCCTGTAGGTGTGGGCTAGCTCTCTACGGGGTGCTATCTGACAAAGGAAGTTCCTTTACCCACCCCTGAGCTCCAGGAGGATGCCTGCCCCTTGCAGTAGTAAAAGTTAACACAATACAGCCTTGCTAATATAAAGGATCTGCGATTAGCACTCCACATCAATTCTGATTTTCCATATTTTTTTAGTAGGACCAGGTTTGCTAATAAATCGCCAGCTGTTAAAGTCACTAAGCCTATTTTCATCACAACCAGCACATAACGCAGCCTCTGCAAATACCCAAGGCCTGCTTTGCTGGCCCCACACACACTTATATTGTTTCTGATAAAAACACACCCTCAGCCAGCACTTCTGGGCCTTCACTGTTAATGACTTAAAATACAGTTATAACTTTTGGTGTGGGAGGGCTGGTACATCTGCAGGCTACATGACATCACAGTCAATCCCCCCCCCCCCCCAGGAACTGGAGAGGTAATTTCTAAAGAATCAAATCTCTCTGAAGAGGAAATCCTACCAACTTTTATAAAGGTCCAACTACTTATTGGCATGCCAACACACACACACACACCACATTTTGAAAACACTGCTTCATCAGAACGTAGGCTAGCAGGGAAATAAGCAAGGGATAGTTGATTAGAGACAAGCAATGGATTGAAAGGAGAAAAGCAGAGCTTTCTCTAACAATTGTGCATAAGGTTATCACAGGTTCGACATCAAGTTTACATGTTGAACCCTGAGAAGAAAATCTCCGTCCTTCACGGGAATCAGATTTTTCTTTCCCCTCTTCAGCATCTCCCCCCCCCCCGTAACAGATGTATTAAAGAAATGCATAACAATATTCTGTAAAGACAGTTGAAGGTTGGGAGGTGATTTAGGGGAGATGCATGCTAACAACCCAGACTTCTTGTGGCAGTGAGCCTTGCCCCTGGGAAAACTCCATTTCCATCACACCACTGTTCTGCTGTAATGCACGCTTTGACAAGCTGTGCTCCTGGTAAAATGTTATTGTTGGCAGGGTTGGCTGTGGGGGACAGCTTCGGGAGGCTCCCCATGAGTGGAGATGTGCGAATTGACTTCAGCACCTGGGGGACAGTCAGGTACCTCTGACCCAGATTTGCTCTGTTTTCCAGCACCCTGTCCCTTTGTTCTGTAATGAGAGCCAAATGTTCCCTTCCTCAGGCCCCTGGGGCCCTGTAATGTGATCCCCAGTGTGCCTCCAAAGGCCTCAGCCCTTTCCACTCCTGGGCCTTGCTGCTACCACTGCCCTGAATTTAAAGGGGGGAAGGGGGGGAAGAGGGTTTAAAAGCCTGCTGCAGCTCGCCCCCTTGAGTGCTCCTTTTCTGTGCTCCCTGAGAGAGGACCCATGCCCTCATGCCCTGTTGGGTTTTGCTCCATGGTGATCCAGAGGTAGCTTACCGGTTAGCTCTGGACACCAACTTTCACTTGTTTGCTTTTATTGGCAGCAAAGTAAGCATTTTTTTTTTAATTGTTAGTTTTGGTTTTAGTGAAGAGAAATTGCTATCTCAAATGCAGTCCAGTAAATTTTACAAAACAGCATAGGACTCCCAGCAGGAAATCCTGCTGATGCTGCTGGGCCTAACTCACACAGGCCACAGCTATCACCCATCTTTTTGGCATTTTTCCCTCTCCTCAGAAAACACAGGTTATGAAGCCAAAGCAGCAAGTTTTGTGATCCAGGGTGCATCTGAAAGTGTCACTGTGTGGCCTAGTTTGCCTCCAGAAGCTCGTCCTTCACTTAAGCCTGCCTGACATGCAGCCAGGGCCCACACACACATCAATCAATCTGACGTTTGCTCCAGACAACTAACAGAAGTCTGGCTCCAGAGCACGGTGTGTCTCAGGACAGCTCTAGAAACAAGCGCCGGGATCCTAGATGCTGCATACAGAGGGCCTCTGAGCCACTTCCTAACACCATGACCCACCCAGCAACTCGCCATGAAAGTTAACGTGCAGTTTTTCCAAATGACTTTTCTGTTGTCACTTTCGATCAAGGCTACAGGAAATCTGATCTCCAGTTTGTCAGGCTGGCCTGCTTTTCCTGCATCATTACCTTCCATCTCTGTTAGCGTGTATATTAAAAGTTAGAATGATTATTGTAATGTCATATTCTTGAAAGATTGCCTTTCTACCAATGCAGTTAGACCGCAGGAAAACACAACAAAAAAATGGGTTTGTGGTAATATTCATGTACTTTTAATCTCTATTGTATTTACGTTTCTTACTCCCTATTTCACCCCAACTCTTTCCTACACCTGAACACCAGGAAGAAGAGAAAGAGGGTTAGTGGGGGGCGAGGGACTAGTTCTCTTTAGCTGCTTCCTGTGGGTTAGGGACATAGTTCCCATGAGGCAAGTCCAAAGTTCGTTTCAGGATATCTCCAACTTCTTCTTGTCAAACTGCAACAACAGCAACCAGGAGCAGCAAGGAGGTACCAGCAGCCTTCTTCTTTTTTCTCATAGCCCACTTTCTCTCCCTGGGAGCTGCCATTTATTCTCTCTCCAGAGTCTCAGAATTAAAAAACTATCTGCAGCTGGCAAAGAGCCCCTCTCAGAGCCCGCATGAGGCAAATAGTTCGTTGCTGTGGACCATCTGAATCAGTCCCATATCCCACACCTGGGATTAAAGCAAAGACATTTTTATATAATGAGTTTTTAAAGACAAAAATACTTCCATATATATATCAAACATATACATATATGTATATGATACATCAAGGCAGTGAAAGTGAAGAAGCAGAAGCAAAACCAAAAGCTATTTGGGAGAAGCATGATCTGCCTGCTTCTTTAAACAGTAGGCGTGGTGCTCAGCACTCTTTGTGCATTCCGCATTATGCTCTGCAACAAAAGCTTACGGTAAATTTGGGTATTGTTACTCTACTCCATAGATGAGGGAGACAAAAAGAAAGATTGAAAATGGAAACGCAAAGCAATTTGCTTCAGGCTAATGAATGGGATTTCCACCAAGTTCCATTTAATTCCTGATAATGCCTGATTCCTAGCTGGAATAATGAGCAAGTCTAGCAGCTTATTGGCTGTACACTGAAAGGTCACATGATAGCACTCTGCTTAGCCTGGATGCTAATAAAGATCTGAGAGTTTAGTGATCTGACCCAACTCCCCTGGTTTATGTGGGTGAGGAGGCTGAAGATTAGAGGTCATCTGATCTACATACTATCATACAGCAGGACACTGGCAGAGTTCAGTCTGGTGGGCAGATCCTTCATGGCTGAGGCTGTGTTTCTGCTCTGTCAATGCTCTTGGCCAGCACCTTAGACCATCTGTATTTTCAATGCACAGCCCATTAATTTCAAAAGTTTGAACTAAAAAGAACATTCTATCACCAACCAACCCTCTTAGTACATAGGAGCTTTCGTCCCTGCTATGTCTACATAGGGATTACTATCACTTGTTGGCTTCCAGGGCACCACTGAGTGACAGCTATCGGGCCAGAAGAAGAAGATTAAAGTATGAAGCATCAACTCAACTAAAACAAATGGTCCAGTTGGCTGGCTTGCATAGAACATTTTGTCCAGAAAGTAAAGAGAATTAGGTGAGACAAAAGAAAGTGTAAGACTCTGCTGTTCCATTTTCCAGTGTTAATTCAGGACATGTTCTTTTTTAGATGCACGTTGAATATTCACCAAGCATTTTTTTTTCGGTGAGGGGTGACTACATTTTCTCTCCTTCTGTATTTCCTAAGTCATCAATATATGAGCCAACCATTCCTTTCCTGTGGTAAGCAAGCCAGATTTCTGATTTAAAAAGAATAAACCATGTTTCCATGAATCTGTTTTTCAAGAGCGTTGGTATTCCTAGCCTATGTTTGGGCACTGTGTTGAGAGAGGTGCTTTGGAGGCATCATTTACTCTCTTAGCATGTCAGTCATCTAGATAATCACACTGGCCACTTGTGATGGTTCGCTTCAATAAGATGTAGTGGGCAGGTGGAGGCAGAAGGCTCATGAGTTTGAGGCCAGCCAAAGAACCTGCATATGAGAAAACATTCTTCGCTAAGTTTGCAGAGCTGGTGATATCCTGTGTGGGTTCTTCATCGTGATACTACTGGCCTTCCAACATAACATGGCTCCTCACATTTACAGCGGTTAACAGCTCCTCGTTCTCTGGGGATGGACACTGCCAAGGAGACTCTCACTTGGCCCTTCTTAGCAGCAAGACTCAGCCTCTATCTTCACCCTGCTCTCTTTGCACGATCATCCAGAAACAAGCACTTTCATGCACACATCCACAGGGAAACTCCAATTAACCTGACTTTCTGTAGCAGTTACAACTGATTTCCAACTTGACAGGACCTACAGTTGCATAGGAGATAAGCCACTGGATACCTCAGTGAGAGCGTTTGTAGGTTGGATGAGCTGAGATGGAAAGGCCAACGCTAAATGTGGACATTACCATTCCGTGGCTGCAAGCCCTGTACTGTATGAAAAGGAGAAAGCGTGTTGTCTTAATTTATTTTCCTCTAGCTGTGATGTAATAATCGGACGAAAGCAACTGAAGGTAGAGTTTGCTTTAGCTGATAGGTCAAGACGCTATCCACCGTGGCTGGGAACTCGAGTCAGTGGGGACCTTGAAGCGGCTGTTCTCACTGTGCCTACAGTGGTGTGCGCTGACTCTAGCTCCTCTTATTCACTCAACTAGCACGGGACCCGGCCCGGGAATGGTGCTACCCATAGTGGGTCGGTCTCCCCACCTCATTTACTACAACAAAGATAATCCCTGGCAGGCATGCTCGGAGGTCCGCCTCCCGGGTGGTTCCAGCTCCGGCCAAGGCGCTGACACTAGCCATCCGGGACCTTACTGATTCCTTACTGCAGATACAAATGTGACCAATTACCTCATGCTCCCTCTGCTACAACTTCCCTGCCAGGACGGACTAACACTCTTAAGCTCTGAGGCAAAATAAACAGTTCTTCCCTCTGTAGGTTGCTGTTGGCCGTTTCCTCACAGTACTGAGAAAAGCAATGAGTGTGCATTCCAAGCTGATTGAGTGCTTACCCCCTTATTTTGAGAACTTCTCTCCTCACCAAACTTACAGCTATTATATGCAGATACTTTGATTTTCACACACTAGTATTTCTCAACTATCTTATTTTTCTTGGATTTTGAGTCATTGGAAAACTATGTGATTTTTCAAGTAGAGGAATTTACAAAGCACAAGAATAAAAAGTCCACAGCCTTTGAGATGAAAGGGACACTTGAGTGTCCACCCCTTTCACAGCACATGCGCTCATTGGTCCTCTTACTCCATGGTCAAGCTTCCTTCCTAACATGGTAGTTGTCAAACACAGCTATAGGTATGCTAAGACCTAATTCTGCATGTTCACTCACCCTGACAAAAGCTGAAAGAATGAACCCAAGCTGGAGGATTCTGACCTGGAAGAAAAGCTTCAATCCACTCCAATCAGAACAAAATATAGTATCATAAATAGTCTTCATATATCAAAAAAGAAAAGAAAATGTTATTCATGCTGACGTACAATATCCACAAGAGAAGTGGCATATAGGTGAACAAATAAAGGAGCCTATAGAACTGTGAACTCAAGAGGAAAATGTTGCAAAACTTAATTTTAAAGTAATGGAGACAAATCTTATTGAACACCAAGCAGAAAGATGTGAGAATGATGTCCAACGGGTCATAAGAGCATCACTGGAGGTCATGCCCAATCATTTTTAGCCTTCTCTTCAGGCTTGAGATTCTTTCCCAAACACACTGGAAGGCTAAGCTGCTCAGTGGTACCAGGTCCAAATTGCCTTATTCTCTTAAGAAGTGTTGCTAGTATATTCAGGAAGGCACTAAAAGGGAGTGGGATTTTACACAAGTGTTTTCTCAAATATACGAATTATACAAAAGCACTAAACAATGTTTCAACCCAATGGGCAAATGGAAATAGCAATACAGAGGCAAAGAGCGAGGAAATTTTATGGGATTCTGGTTGCATGGGGATATTAGGGAAAGTGGGTACATGTAGACACTAGAAAATAAATACTAAAAAGTTCAACACGGGTCTATAGCTATTGGGTAGCATATGGGATTTAATTGGAGAATACTGAAATTATTTCCTGGAGTGTATCAGAAGATACAAATAGTAGCCTATTAGACATGGCACAGACCAGGCACTCACAGGTTTGGTTTGTTCGTTTGTTTATCAGTTCAACAAAAGTAGCCAATAAAGCACCAAGTAAAATGAGAACTCTTCTTTCCAAAAGTCCCTGTTTCTATAAGAGACTGTAGAGAAATTACAAAAGATAGAGTTGTATGGAACAATAACCAAAACGCATCAAGCACAGTGGAGCACAGACAGGAAGTGAATAGTTGTAGAGTATACACTAATAGGAAGTGTCCCAGAGAAGGCAATATAGAAATTAACCTTTCAGATGAAGCAGAGAACTGACATGTCAAGATGACAACAAATGTATCGTACAATATGTTGGGAACTGCTCATAGGAAGCTGATTTCATACACAAAATTGGAAAAATCCATTCCATTCTATTGAATGAGTATTTGCTCAGGATTCATGTCTTCCCATATCACTATATTGGGGATAAAGAACAAGACACTATCTGTAATGATCTAAAACAATAGCTAGGAAAATTAGGGATACACAAATGAGCATATGCAGGAACGATATAAAATAGAGTTAAGTGTCAAAGTCTGCATTTAGACACTGAGTACTACATGACGTCATCCTTTGATACTTTATCATTTACAGTGTTTCTGGGAAGAGAGTGGGGAGGAAGGGTCTATTTTAAAGAAGTATAATGCATGGGAAACTATACAGCTCTTCTAATTAACAGTAGTATATCTGAAATAACCATTGGAAATAAAATGATTTATAGTTTAGAGAAAATCTGGCAATAAAGCAAATCTTACCCAAAGATTATTTGCCAGACAAAACTCAGTGTTCTTACTTTGAATGCTTAGTGTGAAAGATTGTCAAGTCTCTTGCTTTTCCCCAGGACCTAAATGGACTTAGCGATAGATGTCAGGGTCACATAGTCTGCTTCTTGTTGCACTTGCTGTATACTTGAGCAATTTTTGAGGCAGAGCATTAGATGTGATGTAAGTAAAGAGGAGGAGTTCTCAGAAACCACAGCATGCAGCTGTCCCACTGTTTTCCCTGAGCCATGACTTGGCAGAAGACTTCAGTAGAGACAAGGGTCACCTGAGGGCTATGGACCTCCAGAAGAGAAATGAGAGCCATGCAGGGGAGGATACAACCGGCATGGTCAACAAGCAATTATGGACATACCCAGACAAACACCTACATGCTGTTCAATACATATTAGACACATCTTAATATAGAGCTTGTCTTCCCTTCAACCGACTGACTCCATTAATTAATGCTTTGACTCTTCAACGATGTCTAGACAAATTATTATTTTATGAACAAAGATTATTTAGTTCGTAAGTATGTTGAAACCACTCCATAACACAAGGGTGTAGGTGACAAAATCAATAAAACCACAGACTGGTAATATTTGGGTGCCAAGTGACTGCTTACTATAATTAAATAGGGACATCAATAAACATTTCTTCAACCTTTTGAAATAAAACCTAGGTAAGGCCAAAGTATAGGTTTTACCTCTGAGAATATCTGAACACTTAAGGCTAGCACTTGCATTTAGAAGTCTCTTTCTATATTTTCATCCTTTAATTTTGTTGCTTTCAACTTCAGATAAAGTGTGGTTCTCCCCCTCTCCCCTTCTCATTCTCCCTTTCTCTCTCTCTCTCTCTCTCTCTCTCTCTCTCTCTCTCTCTCTCTCTCTCTCGTCTGTTGTATGTGTGTGTGCATGCTTGAACTTGGATCTTTCTGTCTGTTACATAATGCCATCCAAGGATACCTAACTTGCGTTCTTTCCCTAGGGCTTCAACATCATGGCTGTGCTTAGCCCACCATTCTGCCTATGAAACAGCCCTGTGGATAACATCGTTAATGGCCAACTTACTCAAACCTGTAAAGGAAACCTCACCCTTTCCTTTGTGGCCCCCTTGTATCTTGACTTCCCTGATGCCATGACTCTCCACTCTCTTGCACCTTTAACCTGTAAATGCTTCCTCTTGGAATCCAATCCAAGCTATAAGTAACTGTCGAAGAGGATCATGGGGTAGGTAAAGCCAATGTTTATATTCTTGATTGCAAGATAGACATATCGGTGGTAAAATTTCAACCATTAGTCAACATATAAGAAAGAATTCAGATAAATTGGAAAAGTTTTCCCTAATCATATTAAATTATTCCACAACATATTGTCTTTTTCTTCACTGAGAGTCACTAGCTTTGCCTTCATTTATAAAAAGATGATTTTCCCTCCACGTGATAGAAGAAGGAGAAAGGGAAGGAATGAAGGAGGAAGAGAGGGCCAGACGGAAGAAGAAAGAAGAAAGGCAGCTAGAAAGGAGGAAACACAGCAGGCAAAGGGCTGGTAAACAAAAGAAAATTAGTTTATAGAAATTTCTATGATTTATTCATGTGCCTTCATATAAATTCCATGTATTCTTGACTTCCTATCTGACAATTGTTAGACACTCATAAGACATTATTTTTATGTCTAATTAGTCATCATACAAACACACACATACACACACACAGTTTATATCTATTATTAGGTACTGACTGAGGATCCAGGCACCAGGCCTTCCTCTCATATTTGGAATACACAAAAGCTCCTACCAACTTTATTCCTGATGATATCCCTATAGTACTTGCAATGCAGCTTATAGTTCAGGTCAGAAGGGAAATCAGACTAACACATTCAGATCATACAGGCCTTACTGACTTGAGCAACCATGACCCTCAATCTTACCAGCCCACATATGCCTCAGAAGCATAGAAATTTGGACTGGCATTCTTTCTCCTTCTTTTCAAATTGGCATTTACCAAAATAAAGGAGGAAATGAAATGATACAAACCACTTTCATAAACTATTGTTGGTCTGGCACACATTCCCAGCAATCTGCATGTAGGTTCATTTTATGGCTTAAGTATTATGATTATACCTTGAATTTTAATATAAAGTCAACTAACAAAATAAGAGACATGGAGACTGGGAGAAAATGTTAGTATCGTGGGTGAGCCTTCAAATCTGGAGATTTTCAGTGTCCACTCTACAGAACTGAAAATTAAAAGCTCGGGTCTCAGGCGGTGACTGTGGAATGCTAGAATGGAAGTCCTCCCAGTGTCCGGCTGCTCACATTTTGTGGTTTCAAGCAAGAACCCTAAAGTTATTTGGACATGGGTTTTGTGGCTAATGTATAATAAATGGGCTATTACACAAGAGGCCTTGAATGTTTGCGTCAGCTGTGGCAATCATTCAAGAGACACTTCTCTTTTGGCAGCACACACTTCCATTGAGCATTTTCTGGCAGATCTGAGTTCAGAATGACAGAGCCGCCTCCATGTCAGGCCATGCTCTTGATGAATCTTGCATGTGCTGCTGATGCACAGAAGTTCTGGTGAAGAGAATATACAAGCTCCACAGAGCAAAGAGAGCTTTCTCTTCTTTCCAAACTAAAACGGATTAGGTTAAGTTAAATATCAATAGCCACAAACATCTTGAGAGGCTTCAGGGTAAGTTCACATTCTGATACCTAGTCTTTCACTCATTCCTTTTCCTTATTAAGTACAAATAGTATCGCTAAACATCATTTTTTTTTCAATAAGATAATTTTATTTCTGTATTTTTCAGTTGATTTCAGAAAAAAAAAACCTTTAAACTCTTAAGGTTCACTTGACATGCTCCTACTGCCTTAGCATCCTAAGGATGCTAAAGCAACCTAAAGAATAAAAAGAGGTTGTGATCTCATGGGTTTTAGAACTCATCTGTACCCAACTGTAAGACTGTTTTTGTTTTTCGGGTGAACATATTCAAAGGGATGGTGAATATGGAGCACCCTTTTTCTTTGCATTAATTTGGGTCTCTGTTTATCATGGCTTCCTTGTGTTTTCCATGATGAAGGCATCCATCCTGGTGGCTGTTTCTTCACCTTTTCAGCAGCAGCAAACCCTCTGCTCATGCAGTAGCTGCACTGCATGTAGGTCTCCCGACATGTGTTTTTACCAGTTCTAGTAACAAAGCTATTGGATACAGTGCTGTTTATGCCTGCTCTGTGCGTTGAAAAGGAAGGAGGGAAAATTTTATCTACTTGACTATACATTATCATGTACAAGGAAAATTTCATTAAAAAAAATCAGTCTTTAAAGTGCTTGCCACCTGTGGTCCTGAGCTCCGATCACTCTCCTCAGTGTAGGAAGCTAGGAATGGTGACTTCCCACTTCAGTCTGACCATGGCCCTCACTGGGCAACACAGACCTAAAGCACCTTGAACACATAAACTCAACAAAACCACATCCATCTTCTGAGTGAAGAGCCAGCTGATAATTAGAATTTCTATAGTGTCTAAATAAGTTTCAGATAAGAAAATTTAAGTCAAATCTCACTTTGGAATTAATACATGAGATAATCCAATTTAAATCTTACCCTACATGATCTAAGAAAAATTAAATGAAAAACCATAAAGTGATAAATGTTCTGTTATAGTTCCCCATCATTTACTTTCTTTCTATAGTGCGAATAACTAATTATAAAGGCATTATGTTGTTGTTGTTGTTGTCGTTGTCATTTTTGTGACAGTCTCTCACCCTGAAGCACAGGCTAGCCTCCAACTCACACAGTGCTCCTGCCTCAAACTTTCAGGGCCAAGATTACAGGTGTGAGCCACCATACTCAACCATAAAAGTGTTTTCAAGTGTGGATTTTTGTTGTTGTTGCTATTGTGATCCAACCCTTGCCACCATCAGTGCAGCCACTTCCATTGATCCAAATGAACATGTCCGTGGAGAAAACAAGGACCTTTCACTCACATTCGTGTTACGGTGACGTAGTCAAACTGCTCAGCCATAGCACCACTTGCTGGTACAGTTTGGCAGGGGCAGACACACAGTGAAACTCACCAGAGCCTTCTAAAGCTCGAACCACCCACTTCTATAATCGTGTGCCCAAACATTTTCATTTTGAAAAGGTGATTTATTTGTTTCTGAGGCAGCTAATCTTGCATTCACATAAATATGTCCTTAAGTTCTCTTCTGACACAGGCATGGGCACCTCAGAGACCACAGTGGGTCAAGTTTATACCTAACTGCAGTGGAGAGGGTTTTCAAAGTGATATTTTTCTATTATTGAACTTTTGTTTGTTTAAAAACCTGTATATTTCTTAGGGAAACTGTAAAATGGTTCCAAAGGCAAGTCTATAGAAGCTGTGTCTTATCCCTTTGTCTAAACTGAGGATAAAGGTTTTTCATGGAAACAAAGCCTCTTCCAAGACTGTGTTAACTTTCCCATCATGCCACTTGGGGTTCTAGGACATATTCTATTGTGTGCTCATGACTTTCTTACAAATGCTGAATAGTTGTTGAAAGAGAGGCAGCGAGTGGTGAGGGACAGCTGTGTAAGAAGCATGGGTTAGCTGAGAGGACTGTCCCAAGCCTGACACATACCACAGGACCCGACCAGCTCTAAGGGCCTCAAGTTTCTCATCTGTAAAGCGTTGAAGTGGGAAAAAACAAAAACAAAAACAAAAACTACAACCATTCTCCTATTTTGTGAACTACTAGTGAAAATACTTTGAAATTTTGAAAGACTAATCACAGTTTAAGTAACTAAGGAAGGTTCAAATTTGGAAAGAACCTAACTTTGCAAAAGTAGCCCTTGCCAGGTTTTCAATGTGGATATCAGTGAGCTGCATGTGTGTGTGCAAAGCCTCGGACGTTTGGTTCTGGGGCTGCCACTAAGCTCCTGGTGAATTAAGTTTTGATCTCATCACCTTATCCAAGTCTAACACACAAAAAGAAAAAAAACAGCAAGTGAGCTCTTTGTGTCAGATGTATCCACTCTATCAGCTCACATGGGCATGGGGAAAGCCATAGAACTGTTATAAATGTGTACTTCACAGAGAACAGTAAAGCCATTTAGCATGATGAGAGAGAACACATATACCTCAAAGATCTGCAGAACACAGAATTGTGTCGTATACAGCGAATGAAAAGACACTGTTTTCTTTTTTTAAATATTTTCTTTTTTGAGATTATAATATAATTATACAATTTCCCCTTCCCATTTCCTCCCTCTATGTATGTAAACAACAATTAATAAAAAAGGATATTTTTATTTTTATGGTGCTCATTTATATGCTAAAATGAGAAAAGAAACAAAGATTAAATTTAGTACCTTTCATTTCTTAGATCAGTTTTTCCATAAAGTTTAAAGGTGGTTAGTTAAATTCTGCTTTTATTATTTTAAAGATAAATAGTCATCATCTACTAAAAAAGAAACTGAAAGGTAGACAATCTACACACACACACACACACACAAGCAGAGTATCTTTAACTTCTTCATAAGATTTTTGATTGGGGGTTGGAGGGATGGCTCAGTGGTTCAGGGCACTGGCCGGTGTTCCAGAGGTCCAAGGTTTGATATCCAACACCCATATTGTATTTCACAGCTGTTTGTAACTCCAGTTCCGGGGACCGAATGCCCTTCTGGCCTTCTTAGGCATCAGGCAGGCTCATGGTGCAGACATACATGCAGACAAAACACTCATACACATAAAAATTGTTTAAAACATTAAAGATTTTACTATGAGTGCAGTTTCATAGCTGTAAGATCTAGTGAAACAGGCCTGATGCACAACCTTAACCCAGAACTGGCTGACAATGGGGCAAAAGAGATGAATAGAAGTCCCTTCCTTTCCTTCTCTGGAAAGCTCTGCTTTTAGAGGCCACATTTATAAGAAAGGCTTGTGAAAAAGATGATCGCTTTGTTATTTCTGAATATTTAAGTATTCATAAATATTCAAATGACATAGGCATCCATCAATTCTCCTTTCTTGTTTCTTTTCATTTGATAAATTTACATCATAATTAATTGCACAGTAATGACATTGGTGCTAAAAAAAAGATCAGATTGTATCTTGGCATGCCTAGATACATAGCCATGTATTTAAATGTCTATCATTCATCATTTTTTAAAAACATATAAAAACTTTTTAATTAAAAGTAATACATTTTACTTGACAACAAAACACTGTACAACATATACTCTATATTTTATATGAATTTATTATTCATATGTGTGTATTTTAAACCAGTCTTCCCCAATTTTATGAGAAAAAAATTGTAGTACAAATATAATTTTAAACAAAATGAACCATTGAGCAGCTCAAAAATAATGAAAAGTAAAAATATGCACACTGTGCAAAAACACAGTGACATAGGTTTTGCCTTGTATAAACTTCTCCCTGCCTATGTGGGTTTTAACGTATTTCCGTGGCTTTAAATAGGAAAACAACTTAAAGCTCAGCCCATGGGAAACCCAAGCTTGATTAGTTTTCCCTTTTACTATAGCCTGGATAGTGTAAAACGCAGCACATCAGAATTGAATTTGTCATCTCCAGACCTCACAGGAATTTTAGGAACTAAATAGTTAGGAAGCCATCCTGGCCCTTTGCTTTGCTTTAATCAAAGCCGAAGTTTCAATTTAAACATTCAGGAAATCTCCCTTATTTAAAGCAATCAGCTCATTGCTGACAAGGTCTGGCCTTGCTGTGTTTAATTTTTTGGCATGAAGCAGAAGTTGATTGGTCACAGCCAGTGCAGGAGAGGTCCTCTACTTCTCAGAGAGAGCGAGTCTAGATCTTTGCTGCCTTGAACACAAGCCTAGAAGTAGTACATTCTCAAATCAGCAATATGTTGGCATATATTTCAAGGGAGAAAAATGGATTTAATATATAAAACCTAGGTGAAATTCCACAGTCCAATAAGTGCCCCAGCAGCAAACTGTCTAGCTTTAAGTGGATATTCCCAAACAAAAGTGGCTGCATTTCTTTAGCCCTTCAAATATTTCCACTTTTTTGGTCATACTCTTTGAGCTATGTGGCCAAAAAATAATCTGCAGTTGATTTTCAAGATGTCAATTTACCGCCGATCCCAAAAGAAAATTATTTAACAGTATGTAAGTAGGAATTAGAATGGACCAGAGAAGTGTATCAAGGGGATAGATTCATGGGATGGACAGGTAGATGTGATGGACACATTGGAAAGAAAGAGAGGTATTTCATTACTCTGGAGAAATATGGAAGGGAAAATAGCTAATAAGTAAGCCAATTATGTTAAGGTTGAAATAAATGATTAACAGTCTGAAAAGTAAATCATGCAGTCAGGAATTTGGAATGGTTTCACCAGTTCTCAAAGCTTGTCTCCTTCTATTGACTTCTAGAATATGAAAAACATGACGTCATGCTCTTCAGGTTGTATTCCTTATGGAGATGGCGCCAAAGCGAAACTAAGAATCTTCCACGTGTGGAAACAACTCGGAGCCTTCTTACCCCTGTCTCATAATATTTTGATGCTTTATCTTTCTTAACAACCAACCAAGAGACAGAATGTAATCATTCTACTGTAAATCTAGGAGTTCTTCTGACATTCTATAGGATGTTCCACACTGGAAACATTTTGGACATTTGAAAATACAAACTTTGTAATAAAAATTAGACAGTGAAAATATTCCTTCCTGTCAAGACGTTTTAGAACACTCAGGTTTTAAGACGCCTGTAAAATTCAACTCTAGACAGGATTCTACTAGTTCCCAGAATAATTCTTCAGCATCTATACTAATGTGGGAGCTGCTTTAACGAAGCACCTCACTGAGAAGCTTAAGCATTCTGAGTCTATTTTATCACAGCCCTGTCTAATCTAGACAGCCAAGATCGAGGTCTGGTAGAGTTGGCTTCTTGGGAATGTTTCCTTCTTGGCTTAAAGGTCACCTCTGACCATGTGGTCACAGCAGCCTTTTCTTGGTGCTCATTTGTAGTGATTGAAGAGCTCTCCTTGCACCACATTACTCTTTTCATCGGAGGAGGCCATACTCATGATATCATTTAATCTTAGCTACCTCTGTACAGACTTACTTCCAAACCTCTGGGGTTTAGGCTTTGGGATGAGAGAGACGGGGCAGAGCACAGCAGTCCATTAACAAAGCCACAGACAACTGTGCTATTTATAAACCCGTTATAATTCTGTCTCACTTGAAGTCACATATAGGCATACTTGTATCTATTTTATTGGGGTTGTTATAACTCTTCTTCCCTTCCAACCCTTAACTACCCTAATACCTTCCAACCCCCAACACTAGGTAGAAGGATAAGAAGGTTAAAGGGGAAGGGGTGGTGTATGTCTCTTTACTACTTCCTGTTGTTTAGGGACATGGCTTCCTGGGACAGTTCCAATCTTCACAGTCAAGATATCCAGCAGACCAGCAAACCAGCAAGCAGCAAATGTGGCAACAGGACAAACCTGCAGCAGCTGTGGACAGCAGCAGGAAGAGCAGCAACTGTTTCAGGCCCTCTCTGGTTCCTGGCATGTATTCCCTATCAGAGTCCCCAGAATTAAACTAGCTGTAGCTGGCACAAATCACACCCCTGCTAGAGCACAAAATGATCATAGTTAAAAACTATGAATAAACTGGAGCAGCCCCGTATCCCACAACTGGGATTCAAACAGAAGCGTGTTTACATAATAAAACTGAGCTTTTAAAGAGACCAAAACTTCCACTACACTCACGCTGTCACATACACCCTCTCTCCTGGAAAGCCCATGTGTTTGTCCCCAGAAATTAAACTCCATTCTTGGAAATGAACCCACACCTCTGTGCTCAGTGCAGAACTTTGACACAGTTTACTAAAATATTTACTGCTTCATTGCTGCCACTGAGGAGCAGAAAAGGGAGATCAATTCACTCATTAATTCTATTCATGTTCCAGGCAAAAATCAAACGGTAGAAAACAAATGTTGAGATATTCAGACCTTTAAAGGCAGATTATTATTTGCAAAAGCCCCTGACGGTTGAACTGAATGACCTCACTGTTTGCACAGAAATGCTTCTTTTTCTCCCCCAACGATAAATGAAACAGCACAGACATTGCTTGCATGAAATCTGAGGGAAGGTGTTGCTCATTTTTCTGATACAATCAAGAGTGCGCTGTATTTTCATTTGTCTACTGTGGCATACCACATCTCAAAACCCAAGGGCCAAGAAATCCGTTAACTAAGATGCATCCCGTACATCACAAAAATGCACCAGCCTTTCCTGAGAGACGATGTAATATTTAAGGCGAGTGTATTGTGTTACTTAGTTTTCCGTATTTTTCCCTTGTAACTGTCACCATTTGGATGTGATAAGTGAGGACAACTATTTGATATACTGTATTTTATTTCCTCCTCATGTATCATTGAAGCTAGAGCTTCTCGTGAGTGTGGTCCACGGGCCTCTGGGGTCTTCTGGCTAGTCTATAATGCTCTGAGAGGAGGAAAAACTTGACTAGGGGTACTGAGCAGAGAGAGTGAAAACAGTGCAGAAAGCCAGTGAAGTCCAGATAATTCTTATTCACAGCAGGCAGGACAAAGAGGAGAAGCCTGACCACACTAAAATGTTAGGGATTTATTCCCTCCACCCCCCCACCCCCCACCCCCCAGACACCACGGATGGCTGGGGAACATGACTAGTAAGCCACAGATCACTTTCTTTTCCTGTCTCTGAGTTTTCTCACTTTTGCAAAAGCCTCGGGGTCTCCACTTCTCCGCAGCTCCATGATCCTTGTTGTATTATCACCGGCAACCCCACCCTCACCCAAACCTTACAACTCAGTCCTCAAGGTCCTCCTGGCGCCCTTCCCTATTATCAGGAATGACTGAGAGCTTTTCTCTTTCACCTGGGTTTCAGACAACAGCTGGGAAGAAAAGCAGAGAACTATAGTAAAGCCGCAGATGCTTTCTGATATCTCCAGATTCATTTGCCTGAGATGGTAACTGCACTTCAGCCTTGGCTTGTGTTTCTAGAGCAGAACTTCCTCACCACCACACCACCAACAACAACCCAGGACCACCAGCACCAGCAGCACCACCAAAAAAAAAAAACAACAACCCTCCATGTTCCCACCCCCCTGCAACTCTGAAAGGAATCTTAGCAGAGGAAGCATTGAAAAATTCCTCTGGAGTTCCCATCCCAAAGCAGGTATTTGCATGTCAATGTGTTAGTGATGGATGAAGCTGTGGTAAATGGTCTGTGTCCCTCCCTAGGAATTTCCTCACAAGTATTTAATTCACACACTGCTTAATGTGTATTATTTCATGGTGTGTTTTTTTTTAATTGACACAAAGTAAAAATGCTCAAACATTGAAATGGACTTTTTGAAGAATGAGCCCCACTCTCCTCACCTCATCCTCCCACTCTCCTCACCTCATCCACACAACTCTCCTCACCGCATTCACCCACTCACGTGACCTCATCCACCCACTCTGTCCCATGGTCCACTCTCCTTCCTTCCCAGGTGTCCACTGAAGCACATTACTCCTTGCTACATACAAGACAGTATATACATTACATAAATCTATAACATAGAAGGATTTATTGATGCGTACATATTTGTGTTTTCAAGGAATGAATACATATATGCATGTTTTTATTTTGCATGAAAATGAAACATTAACACACAATTTTAAAAGCTTAAAGGGGACAAAGTGGCTGACTGGGTAAAGGAACTTGCTGCTCAGGCCTGCTGACCTGAGTTCGAGCCTTGGATCCCTTGTAAAACTGGGAGGAAAGAACTGACCTCTGAACATTGCCCTCTAACCCCCACGTGCATGTCATCGCACATGGTCTTACACACAAGTACATGCACACACACAAACCACATACACACACGTACAACATACACAGAATAATATTGCATGTTAAGAAGAATCAACGGAGTAAATACAATCAGAAGAACAAGCAGCTCACTGTAAAAGCATCTTTTTTTCTATAGAGGCAAATGAAAAACTCCAGCTGAGGTAAACTCCCTCTGGTCCACTACACTTGGGAAGAACACAAAAACACATTCCCAGAACAATTCCATGCTTTTGAAGAAACTGAGGTCACAAGACTCTTATTTTCGCTTAGAATTTTCTCTCAAGCTCTCAGAATTCTTGTTATAAATCTCCAATCTTGGACTGGGTTCCAACAGACTATTTCATTTACACTAACAAATTCAACCCTCATAACAAACTGTACTTATCAGAGCCACATTACAGTAGAAAACAACAACAGCAGTAATAGTAGGCTAGAGCAATGGCTCAGCAGTTAAGAGCACTGGCTGCTCATCCAGAGGACCAGGGTTCAATTCCCAACACCCTCTTTGGTGGCTTACAACCACCTGACTCCAGTCTCAGAGAATTTGACATTCTCTTCTGGTCTCTGCAAACACTGCACATACATGGTACACAGGCATACATGAAAATTAAACACCCACACACATAAAATAAAATTGTTGGGGTCGTAAAGAAAGTTGGGATGGATATTGTTAATAACCTGGTGATCTTTTTTGTCTGTGGAAGCAGGCCTCACCCAAATTCCCTAGAATGTCTATACCAGAATCTCCCTCCCTAGACCTTTATCTTTAGCTTCTAGTTACAAAACCCATCCTCAGGGGTGATGTGGCATGTACATTACAGCCTGCTGACCTCTGTGCTATCTGTCAGCGACTACACCAGATCCTAGCCCCTAAGCTATAGAAACTGTCTTCAAGGTCACATGTACTTGGCAAAGGAGTTCCTATATAGTCACATCTTAAGCTTTGTCACGCACCTGGAATTTTTTATACCGTCAAGTCTGTGCTGGTGTGAATAAGAACCCCATAGGCTCATAGAATTATTTGAATGATTGTTTCCTGGAACTGTTTTTTCCAAAGTCTATTTGTCTATTTTCCAAAGTCTATTAAATACACCTACAATAAACTGCCTGTAGTTTGACCCAGGCTGATGTACTCAATCTGAATTGAGCTTTCATTCTCATCTCTTAGTGGGTCATTTCCCTGCCTGCTGTGACGACTTCAGGAACCCCCTCAAAACATGTAAAAACAAACAAACAAACAAACACCTAAATCCAAGGCCAGACATGTTGGTTTATCCTTATAATTCCAGTACTTATGAGGCAGAGGCAGGAGGATTGGAGATCCAGGTCAAGTCTTGGTCACTTGGTGATGGAGAGGTGAGCACAGCTGCTTTACATGATGAGTTTGAATCAGCTTGGGATTCATAAGAACTTTTCTCACTGAAGAATAAATCCCAATGAACTAATAGCTAAAACGTATAACGTGAAAATTGTATACGTTTTAAAGGCATTTCAAAACTCGAAGTACAGGAAGATTTTATGCATAAGTAGGTTTAAATAATCTATAAAATACTTATGTATTTGACTACATTCAGGTTATCTCCACTTGATAAAGGGTGTGGTTCCATGAGCCCAAATTTCTTCAAGTGAAATACGCATGAGCAGCAAGCAGGCTCTTCTGCAATAAGGTCAAACAAGTCCCAGGGCAGGATTTATAAGATTATAAATGGAGTCTGAGGTCATACATTGCAGAGTTCCTGAAAAGGTTGGTCCCAGTTCCAAGGTACCAGGCATTGGATGGGTCTGGGAAAGAGAAGGGCTGATAGGACATGATCATTGACTTTCCAAAGCCAGTCCCATTTCCTTCCTGTTCATTTAAATATCTTTAGTAGTTGTTTTATATTGCTTATCTAATAAGCCCAGTATTATTAATTGATTGATCTTTCCACTGTAACTCATTTAGACTTTATAAACTTTGATTCTGACCGCTTTGGTGAGCTGTAACCAAGGGAAAAACAAATGACAACCTAAATAGGTGCTTTCTTCTGGAGAATAGTTATGTCTGATCAGTCTCATTAATTTTCTTTCATGTGTGCCCCACGTGTTCACTGAGGTGGAGATGCATGTGGAGGAGCATGGATGTGTAGGCCAGAAGTGAACCTGAGGTGTAGTGCTGTCTACTCATTTTGCCTAGGGCAGTCATATGGTCCAGGCTGGAGCCCAGTAAGAAGGCTGGGTTTACAGGACAGCATATCCCAGGAACATACTATTGGCTCTTTCTCCTCAGCACTAGGATTATAAGATGTGCTATTTTCATGTGGGTTCTTCAAATTGAACTCAGGTCCTCATGAAGTAAGACAAGCAGTTTACCAACTAAGCTTTTTCTCTGCCACCTTATATTTGGTTATTTCAGAAGCAAACAGGTATTACCGGCTTATGACATCTTTATGTTCTGGAAAGTTCTTGGATTAGTCCTAGAGTCCTTGATTTGTCTCGCCTTGCCCTTGGCTGAAGACACAGCTTCTCAGTTTTAGTATAAACATAGGCACTTCTCTTCAAAACAAAGCCAGTTTTGAGATTGTTTATAGTTCCATTTTCAGCACATATTTTTGTGGTTTTGACTTGGAGTAGAAGTTTCTTGGGAGGTTTCTTCAATTCCTGGGAGCCCAAGAATCTGATTTAAAAAAAAAAATTCTCTGTGTATACTTGTTTTTGTTCTTGAAGTCCCTTCAGGATTTCTGGTCTGACAAGCCGAAGCCCTGGGTACACTGGTCTGGATGAGGCTGGGCAGGCTGCGGTTGCTGCCCTCGAACTGGATCCAGCCTCTACCATCTCTCAGCCACTTCCGTATCTCCAGTGTAGACTTCAAGAATCTTGCGATGTTCTCAGATTAAGGAGATACTAAAGATTGCTTCCTGGGTGTTTCTCTTTCCCTACAGCTACAATTCTTTCTTGTTTTCATCCTAAAGGGCAAAAGTAAATGAAGTTGTTCTGCATAATTTGCACCTTAATCTACTTAAATTTATTTCACTAAAGGAGAGCAGGGAAAGCTGATGGCCATCCTAAAGTGTAGCAGTAAAAAACACTGCTTACCAAATTCCAAAACAGGTTGTCATTCTGTTCTCATTTTGCAATTCTGATCCATAGCCAGACAAATGAAAGAAACTGCTATTAGACGTGAGCATGGTGCACTCTTTCTTTAAATCACTTATTAACGGGCTCCAGTGGGTGACCATGGCTTCCCTGTATTGCTCTTCTTCTAGCATATGAAATATCTCTTTGCCTTGTTTCTTTTACATCCTGCAACCTTCAAAGTCTTAAGGATTTGTACTAAGAAAACACAAGCTGCTATGATGCCTTTCCTGTTACCCTTCACACGGAAACTCAATTGTGCATTTAAAATTCTGGTTTCCTTCAGCACCCCAAAAGACACTTTAACTAAGATCCAACATTTTCCTTCTCTCTGTGGCCAGCTAAAAACTATTTTCTAAGATTTAGGTAGCAGTGACTTCTTTGCAGAGTTTAACTATGTTCTAATTGGCTTTAATTAAGGAAAAGATCGGTGACCAATACAACCAGAATGAGGCAGATAGTAAGGGAGGTCAAATGCCTAGGACAAAATTACCATATAAAACAAACAAGTTGGTAAAAAGAAGTCTAGATATATACCCCCAGGCTAGCCAAATCCAGCTGGTCCTATGGCAGAAAACTTAAAATCACTCTAGACTGTCTGAGAGAAACTCATGGATCATTAAAATAAAACAAGATACTTGTTAGTAGAAATTTACCATGAAAATGAGTCATGAAGCTATATGTAGAACTACATGTAACAGACACAGCACATGTGGAAAAGTCTATAGCACCCACAATAGACTGAAAAATGCTAAAGTAACATAAAACTCTACAACTCCTTATAGAGTGGACTTTGGACACCTAAATGTTCTCTTTTCTTCAGCCCACTGGTGGTCTCTTTTGTGAGTGAGATCCTAGTCTCTCTAGTACAGAATTAAAACAAAAACTCAGAAGGAAGCTCTGGGACTACCTCATTAGGGTTTGAGAGAAAAACAACAGGGCAGGCACGCTGTAGGTCTCAGCAGCCTCCAGGAGAAGGGAACTGGCTAAGTCATGCTCCTTTGACTTAGGTCCAGGAAATCTGGCATGTTCAGTGGAGGTCAGCAAGGAGTTACAGAAGGAGTTCAGGGATCTTCAGAGAAACCATAAGAAAGCCGAGAGTAAGGGAAAGCATGCTTCGGCTTCGGGGCGATACCTGAATAAAAAAGATAGATGGAAAAGCATGAGCCGTGATCCTTGAGTTCGAACCCGGAAAATCAGGCCGACTGCACAGAGCAGCATCATGAAGTTCAGGGAGACGCTTCTGGAAAGGATATATTATGTCCTTAAAGAACAGCTATTCCTCCCCTCTCCTTCGCAGGTTAAGCAGTTTCCCTGTGGGCTGTCTCTAGGCGGGATGATTGACAGACTCAGCTGAATTAGCTGTTAAAGGAGGAGAGGACAGTATATAATATTGTAAGCCTTGAAACAAATCAGAATGCCGTATCTCCACCCAGGACCAGAGGTCAAAGTCAGATTCCATTTGTTTAACCAAAAGGATGTAGATATTTCTCAATGGGCCTCAAGAAAACCCTGATATCCCCACCTCTTCATTTGCTATTTTAAAACCTAAGGAAGGGGCAGTTGCTGTCAACTGTTTCAAAGAAAATGAGAGGTGGGTCCAAAGCCAACCATGAAGAGGAAGTCCATATTCAAACAGCCTTCAAGGCTGCTGACTCCCGTCTAGCAACCTAACATTAACTCCGTTTTGTAAATTATTGTATTTATTGTTTAGAAAAGTGCATGTGTACATGAGCGCACACACATTCTGAAAGAATCAGACTAACTTTGTAACCTGTTTCCTTTAATTGCCTCATAACTTCCATTTTCAAGTTTTAGGCCCATGTTAATTAAAGCCTCTTAGTGCTTCTCCAGAGAACAGAGGAATGTAAAAGTTCCTGACATTGACCATCTTCGAGAGCAGAGATAAGGAAAAAAACAAGCAGAGGTCTCTACTAGGTGGAGAAAATCACCGGGCTGGTGCCTGTGAGATAAACTTTGTTTTGGGAACTGGCCCAAATGGCCCTGATCTTTCTCCTAAATGGCTCCTGACCTTTGACCAAAAGCCTGCAGCCCCTCAGAACAGACACAGAATGAGTTAATCACTCTCCCACCTTTAACTGCGGCTATATCTCATATGGCAGGGAATTCCAAACTGACTTGAAGATCAGATATCCTCTAGATATTTATGACAGGGCTGACCGGACCTAAAGGTGCCCAGAACCAACCAATTATTTTAAAAGTTAAATACCTCATCCAATCCTGGATTGCCAAGACTGCATCTGTGGGTCGCATGTGCCAGCAAGAACGCACACGGACACCAGGATTCTTCTGCAGCAAGCGTTTATTTCAGCAGTGAATGGAGGAAGACCCCAAGCCCCAAAATGGCACGGTTTTTATACCCTCTGGGTGGCGTGTTGGTTCCTGATTAGCAGAGGCCAGTCAGGCCATATTACGTACCCGAATGGCGTGACTCTGGGGCTCATTTCCAGCCCAGGCGCATGTGTAATGACAGTTGTTTACCAGTCAGCCGGCTGGCTGCCAGCGCCATCTTGTAATGGCGTTTGCAGGCTCCCTACATGCATCCCCTGAAAATTCCCATGCTTTGACTTTTAAAAACCCAAGGCCTTTGTCTCCCGGTGCCACTCTTTGCAGCCCAGCAGGGGTGACCCCATTGCACAATGGTTAAAGTAAACCTCTTGTGGTATTGCATCGATGAGACCCGGTGTCCCGACTTCTCTTCATTCCTTCAGGTAATTAGGCTCATGCTGGGCCTAACAATTCACGTACACACATGGCATGGTGCACATGTAGAAGTCACAGTACAGTTCACAGACATTGGCTCTTTCCTGCCACTGTGTGGGTCCTGACATCATCTCTATCCCTCCTCTATGGATCCAAGCATTGGCTCTATCATTCCTCTATGGGTTCAGACATTGGCTTTTTCCTTTCACTGTGTGGGTCCAAACAGTCTCCACTTCTACTGTAACTGTATGTCTCTGATCAATATTGTGTTAAGGGACACAAGAAACTGATACTCCTTCAGTGATTCCCTCCAAATCTTCTTATCTGTCAAAATAAAAATCAGAATAGAGAACTTTACACCTCATGGTCTCCTGAAAAAATCTGGATTGTTATGAAATAGTTATAATTGTGGCTCTCGGCATTAGCTACACTTGAGAAGAGGAAGCAGAGTTCATTCTTCAAAAGCCAAATTTGTCTGCTCTCACATAGGCACAGACATGTGATCGTTCTGAAAGAACAGCTGTGAGGCAAAGCCAGGTATTTGACAAACTAGCAGATTCAGGGACCAAGAATTGTCCTGGTAATTCAGTAATTCTCCTTGCTTTTCTTTCACTATTCCTCTGGGAACATTGGTGAAGCAGAAACAAAGAGGCCTTTACAGGAGCTGAAACTTGGCTTTAAATCACAAAACTTTCTAAATGGGACTGAACTGATCTCAGACTGACAGTTCTGCCCAGATATCTGGAAAAGCAAACTTATATCCTTACATTGAAAATTCTAAAAGAAATTTTACAAAATGAATTCATGATCTACTGTGAGAAACTTCCACTCACAGTAGCAGATAATCCATATACAAGGAAATCAACAGAAACAAAAGCAAGAAGTAAATGTTGGCAGTTTGTTCCAGTAAAAAAATACAATTTATAAAATGACCATGCTTTTGGAGAGGACCTAAAACCCCTGCTAAGATGTATCCCATAGACTCAGTCTCTGGCAAGAACTCAGTGCAGGTTCTCTGACCACCTCCCCCAGGGTGTGTGTATGTGTGTGTGTGTGTGTGTGTGCGCAGCCTTACAGGCCACAGAGGAAGACAATGCAGCCAGGCCTGATGAGACCTGATAGGCTAAGGTCAGATGGAAGGGGAAGAGGACCTCCCCTATCAGTGGATAGGAGGAAAAGAGGGAGGGAGGGAAGAAGAGATTGGGAGAAGAAGAAGGACCACAGCCAGGATACAAAGTGAATACATTGTAATAAATAATTAATTTAAAAATAGCCATGCTTTTAAAATTATTTGTTTACTTCTTACAATGTATTCACTTTGCATCCCCACTGCAGACCCCTCCCTCATCTTCTCTCAGCACCACCCACCCTCCCACTATACCCTTTCCTTAGTCCCCTGAGAGGGGAGAACCCTCCCCTCCCTTCTATCTGACCCTAGCCTATCAGGTCTCATCAAGGCTGTCTGCACCATCATCTTGTGTATGGATGGCATGAAATAGAGACTTCCATTCTGAGCGTTGGCATCCGAATGTCCCCACTTTTCTTTAACTCTACCGTACAGAGATTCACAAATCAGTTATCTTCACAACGTGCTTAAATGATTCCCATTTGGAGACACTCATGCAGTCGACACTCACATCACGTCATCAGGATCTTGTATGACTATAAACAGTGTTCACTTAGGTTTGACACATGTTTGTTCTTCTCATTGTTTTCTATTCCTTTCTCCAATTAGTATCTATTTGAGTTCTTTTCCTTCTGCCTATTGTCTATCCTGTAGTGGAAGTCCTTGGGAAAAGTCTCTCAATTTCTGTTGTCTAGGCAATATTTAATTACCTTTTCTTCTTCAGATGCATTTTTTTCCTCTTTACATTTCTTATTCACATTTTTGAGGTGGTTCTGTAAAGATAATCGAGACGTGATTACTGTGAAAATTCACCAAGGGGAATTTGGAAGAGGAAGAAGTGAGGATGGGAGGAACACATGGAAGGCTCTCTGGACTCCGGAGAAGTGTCTACTGTTTCCAAACCATGATTACAAGTGTCTCCGTTTTGCCATAAGCCATTCAACATAGCTTTTAAAACACTGGTGGGTTTTTTTTTTCTGTTTGTGTTCACATTTCATAATCCCAAAGTTTAAAAGCAAACTCTCACAAAATTAATAAAATGAATTTCAGCTTGAGAAGCATTCTGTTGTTCTTCTTCTAAGGCTCTGAGGAGTGGAGAATGATATGAGAAATGTGGAATATTCCATCTTGAGAAGACAAATTCATATACTATGTGTAAAATAGAAATCTGTGTCTGGGTTTGTTGTTGTTGTTTTGATGTTAACTGTTCTTTAGGAGTCTGAGTTTGTTGGTTTTTTTTTTCTTTTTGAAGGAGGCATTGTTTTATTTCTTTTCTTTTTATACTTAGAGAATGTACAATGGAAAAAAACCAACTTCAAAGCATCAATTGTTATACAAAGGCAATGGAAGTTTCAGGTGAGAATGTGTTGACCTCTCCCTTTTCCTTTGTGGGTACTGAGTGCAGTTGAGTTTATACCTTCTGTCTTTAGTTTTTACCTTTCTTCGTGTTACGAGTATCCGTCCAAAAATTTTATTCAAACGTCTTTAATTATATGTTGAAAAGTATGCTTTCCTACTTTCTATGACTTTAAATTTTTCCAACAGCAATGACCTCATTGCTATTCCGAAGTTGAAAACCACATGCAGAGCTACTAATCCATGGTGGATTGGTGCCAGAGGACACTCCTGTCCTACAAACTCAAGATTATCACTGATGTGGTTGTGATAATTAAAATCCCACCAGATAGAAAGCCTCCCCCTGTTTTGCCTAGCTCCTGTCCAATCCTCTTTTGCTCAAGAACACGTGTGCTTTTCAGTTACCCTGTGTGTGCACAGGCTGGTCATGTTGACACAGTACTTCTGTGTACACTTTTTCCTGGAATATAGAGCTCTCAAGTTACTTTACAAATAAAACTGCTGTTCAAATCTGTAATCTATGGGAACAAGTATGAGGATTCTGATGCCTACTAAATAATGCAGTAAATAAATCTCCCACCCCACTCTACACTATGTAATTGTAACTAAATCTCATCAACCATCTTTCCTGACAAAGGCCACTATCACACTGTCAAAGCTTGCTAACTTTCCACAATGGGAAAGCTAGCAAGTTTCTTATTCTTCTCCCTTCCTTGAATCCTGACTCCGTTTTAGCTCTACAAAGTAAAAAACGTTCACTCACTCAGGTGTGTCTCTTCCTTCTGAAATTTCCCAGTGTCCTCAGAGCCAAGAGCAGTTCCACTCATGACCCTGTGACCTCCGGAGGCTGTTCTGTGTCTAACATCTTGAGCAATGCTCCTCTCCTTTATCCCATTCCTATGCCTTCTGTCCTCTCTGGGCTTCCTGTGGATCATAGCACTTTCTTGTCCTTTGAGTCTCAGCTCAGACAGCAGTTTTTGGGGGGTGGGGGATTAAGTAACAAGAATGGATCACATATTCCCACCATGTAGCTCTGTATTTATAACACTATCACTTGAAATTAATTTACTGTCTAAGTCACAAGCAAATAATTCCTTAGATGGCAGAAGGTAGAGCTGCCATTGGCCAGCACTGTGCTGACACAGACCGTGCAACCTGCTGTTGTTATGAATGATAATTAAATAATGGATGTTAACATGGTTCAGCTAATTATGGATTTGATAAAACTGTTCAGTATTAGGTATTAGTTATCAATATGAAATCATAGAAAGAGAGGGCAAAATAGATAACAAGATATCACTGTTTCATGCTGGACAGAATCCATGGTTTCCTAAGCCATAAACAGGCTTACCAAATGTCAGGAGAGGCTGAAGGGATAGCTCTATGCTTAAGAACACTTGCTGTTCTTGCAGAAGACCTGGGTTCTGTTCCTAGAACCCATATTGAGGCTCACAAGCCCTCTCACAATGCCCTCTCTGACCTCCCCTAACTTCAGGCATACATGTGGTATACATACATTCATACAAGGCAAAACACTCAAACACCTAAAATTAAATTAATCAATCAATAAATGTTTTGTGGGTATTTGAAAGATGTGTTGCAAGTATCTTGCCAAAGTTTGAGAAAGCCAAACCACTGACAATGAAACTAGTGACACCAAAGCACTGACAATCGAATCAGTGGTGACTAACCCCGTGGACATCCGCTCCAAAAACTGAGTTTTTAAGCTTCAAGTTAAAATATGTCATTGACAGGTCATTTCTGACTTCACAAATCTACTTAGACCTAATTTTGTAAGGTTTCAAAGTAGGTCTTATTTAAATCTGATGTGATGAACTGTCCCTTCCTGCAAAATAAATGACTTAGGAATAGCAATGTGCTCAAACTCTGAAATGCATGGTTTCTGAATATTAGTTGATCTCTGTAGAATACTTTTTGGTGAGAGAATGAAGAGTGGCATTAAGTTAGGTAGAAATCGACATAACAAATATCAGAGTAGAATGAGCTACGGAGCTGACTTAACTCCATAGTTGAATTTCCGCTCAACTTTTCTTGTCTTTTGCCACACCTGCTTTGCCATCCCCCGCTTCCTCACAAAGTGACAGATAAAGCTTTTTAGTTGAACACTTAGAGGAACACAGCCCACAGAAGGGCTGGGCCCTTCTGTATCAATCATCAGTCAATGCCCCGTAGACTTTGTTTACGGGCTAATCTGATAGAGGTACCCTCTCATTTGAGATTTCCTCTTCCCCAAAGAACCTGTCTTGCGTCAAATTGACAAACAGCTATCCAACGCTCTCCTCTGCTTCTGGGGATTGAATTCAGGTAGGCAGGATTGCATGGCACCGACTCTTACCCACTGTGCCATCTTACTGCCTCTAAATGTTTTATTGGACAGTATGACAGTATACAGCAGACATTCGGTATTTTCATATATTAAATTGAAATGAAATGCTATACTTCTTTTATATTCTGCACATTGGCTAGTGTATGTGAGTGTACACATTTGCACTCTTCTTAGAAGATATTCAGTGCAGATCGGTGTGAGGGTACACACCAGTAACCCCAGCGCTTGCAAGGCAGAAGCAGAAAGATGACTGAAAGTTTGAGGCAACCTCCAGTCTGTAGTGAGTTCTGGGACAGCTAGGGTGACTTTCCTAGGGTCTTCCCTTGTTGTTGTGATAAAATTGCCAACAAAAACGACTTAAAGCAGAAGGGTTTTTGAATGACAATTCCAATGCATCATTGTAGAAAAAAAAAAAAGGTGTCAGGAACTTGAAGCAACCAGTCACACTGTGTACGTAGCCAGCAGCCACGGCTGATGAATGTATGCAAGCAACTTGGAAGAGTGTTCAAGTCTCGTTCTCTAATCTTATATAGTCGAGGGAATCCTTTCTAAGGAATGAATGTCAACTACTGTGGACTAGTCTTCCCATATTGATTAACATAATCAAGATAATCCGAACAGGCATATTCACAGACCAACCTAATCTAGACTTCCTTGAGATCCCCTTCGTAGGTGAGCATAGTTGTGTCAAGTTGACAGCGATGACTACCACCGTGATGTATGAGATGCTGTCTAAAAAAATTAAAAAAGAAAAAAAAGGAGGGGAGAAGAGGAGGAAAAGGAACAGGAGGAGACAAACTGGTAAAAATAAATTTAGTGTTTTCCTGTTTTTCCATGCATAGAGTTCACCAAAGTCACCCCACCATGTGAGACGGGCCTGGCTCAAGAGTAATTTTCAAACTGTGGGAACTTGTAGCTTCTTTCGGTGGCTCTAAGCTGCACTTATTGCCAAGGTCACTGTGGTTTCCAGAGCCTCACTTTTCTAAGACTGAAAATATTTTGTTACTTAAAAAATGTCACATTATTTACATAAATATAAATAAATTATGTTTATCATATAATTTAGATAAAGAGGGCTTAGGTCGAAATCAAAATAAAAAACAGGTTATTTGCACTGAAGTCCCCATCTCTTAGGAGAGCCTGAAGGTATTTATAGAACAGTGCTCTTTCTTGATGCTGCTCCCTTGGACTCCATCTCTCCTCCTTGGGTCTTCAGCCTTGTTTATTCTATTTCCAGCTGCCTTGATCCATCTACACTTCTATAATAGGATGCCACGGGCTGGGTAATTTGTGAAAACAGAAGTTGATTTCTTCACAGATTGGGAGAGACTGAGAGGCACATGATCATAGTCCTGCTATCCAGTGAGGGCAGTCAGACTGTATCCTTGGTGACAGAGGGCAAGAGAGGACAAGTGTCATGGCCTCCCTTAGCAGGAGAGTGAGGGTAGATGCCAAGCCTGTTTCCGCAGTGGCGATAAGCCATTCATGAGGGTGGATCTTTCAGAACTTACACACATCCCCTCAGCCCCAACCCCAACCCCATTGCATTGGGCATTAACTTCCCAACACTTACATTTTGGAAGAGGCATATTCAAGCCTTATCATCAATTGTCACATTTTTTTACCCACCACACTAAAGAGAATCTCTGTAGAGCTTCCCAGGTGTCTAAGAAATGAAGGATGAGTAAAACAAAGTATTAAAAATTTAGTCTGCCGTTTAAGAGGCCCAAATTTAAAACTTAGCGTAAAGTTGTTTGTCCAAGATCATAAAGATAAAAATCCCAATGAACTTAATAGATATAGAATAAATTTACTGCCCAAATCTGTAAAGGCAAATATATTCTTTTAAAAAATTACCTAAACCCCAAATTAAACACATGAAAGAAGTAAGCATTTCTAAATGCTACTCACTATCTTTCATAAATGTATATGTCAACAAACAGCCTTGAATTTTTACTTTACCCACCTATGCATAACTATTCTTTCCCTCACTTCAGCATCACATCCATTCTTTATGCTTAGACCACATCAAATCTCATCTGATCTTGCGTGTTTAATAGTCTCAAAGCTAAAGGCCTCTGACTCACTGACCTTTGCATATGACCCCATAACAGCATGCTACATTAAGAAAAAATAAATAAAGACCTTAGCGACACTCTGCTGTTGACAAGCAAGTCCTCATAGGTTTTTTGTCAAGCATGTGGTCAGAGGACTGTGAAAATTCACTCTTATCTGCACATGCAAGACAAGGCTTCAATGTGAGGTTTCAATGTGATTTGGAGGGAGGTATGTGAAGTTCTGCATGCTACTTTTGGGAGACAAGTTTCCTAAAGTAGAATGGTCTTACCTATGCCAGCATTAACAGCACTTGAGACATACAAGTTAAATTATAGTTTCTTTGAATCAGATGTCATCTACCATGTTCCAGTCGCCTGCATATCCATCTCTATTTGTTATCAATGTTCATCTCCATGTCTGATGAGTTCCCTTTCCACTGGCCTCCTTCTAATTTAATTTTCCTCTTCATTTTGTCCTTAGCTGTCACTATTTGGCTCTTACATTACTCTGCTCCTACTGTGAACTCTACTTCCCAAGGCTGAGAGAGGAAGATCAAAGCAGTTAGACTTTGAACCATGTAAGTCATTGCCTTGCTTTCAAATCTTAAAATAAAATAAAATAAATAAAAATTGAAATGATTGCATTTACACAAAGCAAAATTCCACGTCATATTTATATGAATTAAGGATGTATAGGAGTATCAAGAGGTCTTTGAATTTGCCTCTCTTTTAATTTGATTAGTAGGTATTTTTGAAATGTAGAGAATAATGATACTAAACTGAATAAATCATTGAAAGTATTAAATGTTTTTCTTTGTCAGTGTGATTACAGTCAATTCAAGATAATGTGTTAATTTGATTTAGCTAGGCTTTCTCATAATAATCAAACTCTTTACTCAAGAGAAAATTATACAAATTTAAAGACATCTATATAATTCTGGCCCAAAATTTATAAACACTTACATTTAATCAGAATACAGTTTGCATATAAGAGTCTCTAGTAAATGGTTTCATGCCATGTTCAGGAAAAAAAAAGACTATTCCTAACATAAACATATTTTAATAGTGTTGTTTTACTGTAATGTGTTCCACTAAAATAACAACTAATGAGTCATATGAACAATCCAAGAAATGTTGGGATGATAGCATTCTCATATCTCAGCTCTCGGCCATAAACTAAACTCTGTAGATAGGGTTCATTGTCTTTATTAGATGAATTTGATACCACTTTGCAAATAGAACATTGAAGAATGGTAACACCAAAATGAACAGAGCCAGTACACATCTCTCAGGAAAGTAGTTAAATTACAAAACAAAACAAAAAACAACTCAATAATGTTTGTAATTAATAACACCTAAGTGAGGAATGTGCTGTCTCCAGAATCCAAATTGGCTAACTAAACTTTGTGTTTCTTTCTTGGTGGTGGGAGGGGTCAGATGCAATAACTCACCCTTCACTTTAGAAGGGGTATCTCTGCATGCCCCACATCACTGGACTCCTAAGAATTTCACTGAGGTAGATAGTCCTTGAATATTGGTTAAATTTATTTCTCATCTTTGAGGCACAAACAAGTCCAAAGCTGGTGCAAACTCCTGCTCCCCTGGTCCAGTTAGCATAATGTCATCAGTATAGTGCACCGATGTGATATTTTGTGGAAGAGACAATCAAGTTCCCTTCTAACCAAGTTATGGCACAGGGATAGAGAGTGACATATCCTTGAAGTAAAAGTGTAAAGGTATACTGCTGGCCTTGCCAACTGAAAGCAAATTGCTTCTGGTGGTCCTTATGAACAGGTGCTGAAAAAAAAAGACATTTGCAAGGTCAATAGCTACATACCATGTACGAGGAAATGTGTTAATCCGCTCAAGTAAGTCAGCACATCTGGTACAGCAGCTGCAATTAGAGTCACTGCTTGATTGAGTGTTTGATAGTCAACTGTCATTCTCCACGATCAATCTGGTCACATAGGAGAGGTAAAGGGAGATGTGGTGGGAACCATCCCTGCATCTTTCAAGTTCATGATGGTGGTACTAATTTCTGAAGTTCCACCAAGGATGTGATACTGTTTCTGATTCACTATTTTCTCTGGCAGAGGCAACTCTGAAGGCTTCCATTTAGCCTTTCCAATCATAATATCCCTCACCCCACAGGTCGGAGAACCAACATGAGAATTCTGCCAATTTCCATGTATATTTATCCCAATTATACATTTTGGGACTTGAGAAATAACCACAAGATGAGTTTAGAGACCCACTGGGCCTACAGTAAGCCAGACTTCAGCCAAAACTCCATTAATCACCTCCTTAAGACCCTACTTTAATGAAGGCCAAAATGGTTTTTTTTTTTTTTGAGGTCTCCTGGAATCAGCATCAACTCAAAAACAGTTATCCATTAGACCTGGAAAGTCTTCTTGTTTCCTTTCCCTCAGTGTGGAGTTACCCTTGTAAAGGGGATGAAAGATGCTCTGGGGAAGGACGAGAGAAAGACGAACAGTAAAACTCTTAGGAACTTTATCAATGTCCTTCTTCAAGAAAAACTGGCCATCCCTTCATAAAAGGAGTTCTGGGTCTTCAAACTGACTCATGTCTGGAAATTGGTTCACAGGCGAAGATTTCCTTTTGCCATGGTCCAATGGAGCCCTTCTTTCATTTGTTTGAGATGTTTTTTTTCCTGCTTATATCAAACAAACAAAAATGCAGTAGGCTTCCTATCTATTTAATATGGGAAACACCGTGATTGATTAGCCAGTGCCACCACTGGCTAATTGATGAGCCACGCCACTACAAAACTCACCTTGTCTATGCTGACCATTATGGGCCAGGCCATTTAGAGTATTGCCTTCTCCACGCTACCCATTTCTATAACTATGCTCTTTTTGCCTTTAGCAGGGCAGGGCTGCTGCCTGACCTTTGGCACTTCAGGGCCCAATTAAACCCACTTCATTTGATTTGTCCAACTAGGCAATGGTGTCTCCAACCTTATGGTCTGGCACAAGAAAAAGGGAGACAAGGAAGGTCTTCAAATATGCTGGTACCCTCTCACCATTTGTGTCTCATAAGATGAGTGAAGGGCATGTCTTCTGTGACTTCCCATTGTGGAAGGTTAGGTTTTACACAGCATACCCACTCTAGCATTGCAGTTTCTCTGAGTCTTAAAGATCCCTTCATCAAAACTAAGCCAAGGGATATCAGGCATCTCCAGCTCTTTTTTAGTAGGCTGTCTTTTGTCAAGGGCTTCAGTCGACCTTTCAAACAATCTTTTGCCTTCCTTTTTAACTGTGTGAGCTTCCATATTAAACCTAGAATCTCTAGTCCGAGGGCCCATATCAATAAACTCAGACTGATGCAGTTTTATGTTTCTTCCACCCTGGAAATCCATTCCCATACATATTCCCCAGACTTCTTGAATGAATTAGCAAACTCCTTAAGCCCTTTAGTAGGAAGTGTGCCTCCCCACGGACTATACTTTTTATCTCCCCTCTAGGCATGTGCTTAGCCTTAAGTCAAGTTGTTAAGTCTGGATGCAGCTATTGGTGGACGGAGAGAGAGATCAGTATTGTTTTGCCTTGCATCTCCTTTAGGGAAGGTCACTGCCGATTTAGTAGAGAATGAAGGGTTAATTTCTTCAGTCAAAGGCAAAAAAAAGTAGTATTTTAGGAGGTAGGGGTGGGAGGACATCTTCTGCTGAGGCTGGAGAGAGTGCATCAAGTGAGAGAAGCCCTTGAGAATCTGTGGGTTTAATGTTATCAGCTTCAATATGGTTCTCCCACACATCCCCATCCCAAGGTACAGAATCCCCCTCTCTTCCAACTGATGCCCCCACTTTAACCGCTGACACTCTCCAAGGTTGAGATCTAAATTTTCACTGTAATTCAGCCAAACTTATAATTAGGGCTTCAGTTTAATTTTCCTGAAACTCAGCTTCTGGTTGCTGGAGAGAAGAGTCCTTTCCAAGGCACACTTAGAACACTTTAGTGCACATCCAGAGCTGGTCGATTTTACCAAGTTCATTGTTGTCCTTCACCATATTCTGAGATGCTAGAAGTTGGTCAATTTTAGCACGAAGCTCATTTTTGTCCTTTGTCAATTCATCGAGAGATGCTAGAGCAAATGACCAGCATCATCGTTTTCCTTATTTTCCCCAAATTGTCAAAAAGTTTATATCCAGCATCTACAAATTCATTGCCTCTGACAGCTGTTGGATAGGGATAATCACATGCACTTGCCCCCTTAAACTGGTGAAGCACCTCACAACATGAGCTTTCAGTATCCTCTGAGCTCCCAGGAGAGGCTTCTGTGGCTGGATAGGCTCCTGTAACTGTCAGTGATGGCAAATTGAGAAGCCTAATCCATATACTAAAAATGTTCACCCTTATACTTTTGTTGCTCTAGAATTACTTCTGGAACCCAAATCTGTATTATTCAGGGCTCTCTGGAGAAAAAGAACTTATAGAAAAAAATGAATATATATAAATATATATATTCACTTGAATATTCAAGTGAATATATATATATTTAACAAGTCATATATATATGACTTGTTAAAATGGCTCACAGGCTGTGGTCCAGCTAGTACAACAATTGTTATCTACCTATGGAAGGTCCAAGAATCCAGTAATTGTTCAACACACAAGGCTGAATGTTTCAATTGGTCTAATTGGTCTTTACTATACACCAAAATCCTGAAGAAATAGGCTCTAATGCCAGAGAAGGAATGGACTTTCCAGTGACATTGAATAAGAAGAGCAATTATAGAAATGTGTCTCACAATCTCTCTGTTTTGTCCGACTCTCTCTGTGGCATTTGTTAGAAAAATAACCATGGCCAAATTGTTAATATTGTTATTACTATTGATTAAAACTGGAGGAGAGTCTAAGATGATTTCATTTTATAATTCGTCTACATCCCAATTACTTTAAAGGTTTTTTGTTCTTTTTAATATAAACACATTGAAGACCTGAGAAATTGAGTCCACAGTGAAAGCCTTGAGAAACCGAGATATGATATCAGCAAAATGAATGAAACACTAAAAGCATGTTCGCAACAATAGGGTAGACAAATCGGAACTTGAAAACAGGGTAAATGACTCGCCAAGTAAACTGAAAAACAGGGCTGCACAAAGCAAGGCTTTTCCCTGTGGATCTTCTGTTCCTATTGATCTTCTGTTCAAATGCCACCAGGAGACACTGCCCACATTTAAAGTGGACCTTCCCGTTCCAAACAATCAGATCAAGAATACTCCTTACAGATGTGTCCAATGGCTTGTCCCTTAGTTGATTAAAGATCAAGTTAACAACTGAAGTTGTCAAAAAAACTTCATCAATTTCTGTTGGCTCTTGTGCTTTGTTGATACGTTCTCATTAATTCGTCAAGAGTCCACGGGTTCATTCTGTTTATTTTCTTCCCCAGCCTTAGAATCAGCTGTGTGTCTAGGACTCCCATGATCTCTCTGTTAGAGACTGTTTAAATGATCCTGTGTGTAGCCACTTCTGTCTTCGTCAAACCCAATAGGAATTTGTAGGGAATGCCTTGAATTCTGAAATTCGCTAATGACCCTCATCCTTTCCTTCTATGTTTTTGTAGATTTTTGCCCCGAAAGTGATAAATATGGCTTCCGGTATCTGCCACTCGTGCACATACCTTTCCGTTCCAGCCTGCATGTGCGGTACTAGCAGAGTATCTCTTTTCCATCCCCCTGGAGTCAGTGTCACCAGCACTGTGTGCAGTTCCTTCTACACTTAGTCCAACACTTAGTTCTACTCATTCCCAAAGCTGCTAACCTTGTACCCCTCCTCACAGCTTCTCTTGCATTTGTAATACAGAAACGTTCATTTTACAATCAACTACTTTCCTTGGGTTTACTTACATTAAAGTTCACACTCTCTGCTATGTCTTCTAAGGGTTCTGAAGGAATCTATCACTACAGTCTTCCAGAATAGTTTTGTCATCCTGGAATCCCCTGTGCGTCACCTGTTTGTCCCTTCCCCTCTCTCCCAACCACCTGCAAAAGATTGCTCACTTCCCTCCTCTCCTTTTCCAGCATGCCACAGAATTAGAACAGCACAATACATGGAGTTTTCAGACTGGCTTATCTCAGTGAGTATAAATTATTCCAAAATAAGGAATTCAGAGACAACTGATTTAAAGTTCAGATAGGGGGACATAAGTTTTGAAAGTGGGTTAAGTTTTGTTTTGTTCGGTTTATTTAATTTTTTAATTAGAATTTTCTATACTTACATTGCTTCCACCTCTTCCTCTTCTCATTTGAACTCCTCTCAGGCATTCTCTCTCAAATTCATGACCTTCATTCTTTAATTATTATTGTTATGCACACACACACAGGACACAGAGCACGCACGTATGCACACACACACATACATCCTATTAAGTCCTTTTAGATTAAAATATGTAAGCAGCAGATTTCAAATAGTCTTGTAGCATTTGATGTCACTGAGACTTGATAAGAAATACCAAGTTACTTTTATGAAAAAAATTACTTCTATAACCTATAAGACACATAAGAACTGTCAGTCTCAATTGGTAGATTTGTCTGATCTAACAGAGAGCAGCTGCCTCGAAGTAATAGAATTTACCCACAGCTAGGACTCAAGTCATTTACAGGATATGGTTAAGAGAGTTATTTTATTCTAAATTTATTTTCCCAATAGCAGACTTTTTGAGACACCATATTATGTTTAAAAACCAAATACCCATAGGTAGGATACAGCAAAAACTATGCTCCACATGTCTTAATAGTGTGCTATTTAAAGTACAAAAATTATACCACACAGAAGCTTGAAAATGGAATGTAATAATCGGGTGGTTAAAGACTAAGAGTTCTACTTACAGACAAGCAATTGTTTAGACAATTGTAAGTGAGAGTGTATTTAAGACCCTAGAAACTTCTTTGTTGTTGAATTAAAATCATTAGGTAGAGAAATGTTATTTCAGCTGCTGCTACCCCGGAGGCAGATTAAAAACATGTCTTGATGTATTCAGGGAGAAGATGCCAACTCTTGGCTTTAAAGCTGGGTGCCGCATGCTCACTCTCCAGCTCTGAATCATGCTTTTGTGCTGTTCCTGTCTAAAGCCAAAGCCAGGAAGCCCCAAACCAGAAATCCTCTGTAAACCCTGTTCTCTTTGAGGAAGTAAAACTCAGTATAGTTTTGCACTGGATGTCTGGATTTGGGGACTTCTTAACTAAATAGAGCAAACTACTAATTATTTGGGGGCTTTTGAAGAGCAATTTCAGTAGCGAATAAGGATCATTATATTGTTTAAAATTTTATTAAAGCTTGTGGATTTGAGTAAAATAATCTAGATTTGGGGCTCCAAATAATTTTTTTACATGAGTTTGAAAACTGTTAGCCAGTTCAGACTAGACATATCTTTCTCAAGTCCTTTAAAACATCTTTGCTAAAATTATACCATCACTTTAAAAATGACATTCCCCTGGTAATTATTTAAATTCAAAGATCTGAGAGAAATGAAAATTTAGGGACCTAGAAACACTTGTCATGGTCTCTAAGATTTTGCTGATTTTTAACCTTTGGAAATTAGTTAGTCAATGGAGTAGGAAGCTCTTTATAGCATCACTTTCACCAACTATGAACTGGTAAATATTTTTCTAGTTATAGTTCAGTAAAAGCATGAATGTGGTATTGAGGTTCCTGCAGAAACTCAGATGTTGAAAGCCTGACCTTCAGCTACTGGTGCCAAGGAGGGGAAACTGATCATGAGGGTGCTAGCGTCATCCAAGAATCACAGAGGATAATATTTTGATCAGTAAACTGTTGGGCAGGATGGGATCTAGTTGGAGGAAGTAGGTCACTGGGAATTTACCTGTGAATTGTTCCATTTGTCCCAGGCCTTCCTTCCTCACAGCCCCTCCCCTTCCCCCTCTGCTTCCGGCCTGTCGTAAGATTTCCACTATACCCTCCTACCTTGCTATACCTCACTAAAGACCCAGAAAGGCAGTCAATTGACCTTTGACTAAAGGGAGAGAATAGCACTCTCTTCTTCCATTTCTCTACTTTCACCTGCCACAAACTAAGCAATTATTACACCACCCCTCCCCCCAAGATGGACTGAATCCTCTGAAACCACGAGCCAAAAATAAATCTTCCATCCTTTAAATTGTGTCATGTGTTCTAGTCACAACAATGCCCACAGATTACAAGGAAATGAACACCTACAGTTTAGCAATGAAGAAGACTTAAATAACCAATTTCTTTAAATCCGTAATCTCTATTCAGTGAATAGATCCAAGGATTCGTTATAAGGATATTCAAAGATTATTTATGAAGGCAAATATCAGAAACATCAACATATCAAGCAGTATGTACTGTTTCATCTTAGTAAATAAGAATAAGTAACAGATAAGTGACCCTTTTACGTTTTTAACTCTTCCAATAATATCAGATAGTATTGCTATCCACGCTGAAGAAATTTAGATGCAAAGAGATTAAGCAACTTTCTTGGGTTTGTATATTACTTCTCTTAAAATAACAATGCCCAGTTGTATCCATTTTCTTGCAAATGTCTTTATTTCATTTTACTCTATGACTGGATAAAATTCTAGTGTGTATATGTAGCATGCTCTTGTTAAGTATTCTTCCGTTAATGGACATCTGAGCTGGCTCTGTCCCCAAGCTATTGTGAAAGTGTTGCAACAAACATAGATGCGCTATGCGAGGACCTCCGTGGCATGCTGACATACATAGATGCGCTATGCGAGGACCTCTGTGGCATGCTGACATGAACAGTCCTTTGGTTTTACACTCGGGCTACGGTAGTGGTGCTTTTAGGCTTTTCAGTTCTCTTCATTGAGCTCCATGGGCTGCTCCAGCTTACAGTATGCCCCCGCTAGAGCATAGAAACTTTCCTCCTTCCTCTGGTCCTCAAAATTTGTTCTCATTTGTTCACCTGATGTTGGCCACTTTGAGGTGAGAATCTCAAAATAGATTCCATCTGCACTTCTCTAATGGTTAACAATGCATTTGCAAATTTTTATTGGCCACATATTTACTCTGGGGGAAAATATTTAGAGGGATTATTTGTGTGTGTATAATTTTTGCAGTTCTTTGAATACTCTAGATACGAATCCCCTGTCCGATGTATGGTTGGTAAAGATGTTTTTTTCCCATTGCTTATGTGGGTTGTTTCTGCTATGCTGATTCTTTATCCATGCTGTACAGCTTTTAAACTTATGCTTCTATGTTATAATATCTTGTTTATTTTTTCCTCTAGTTCTGACTTTCATGTCATACATTAGGTCTGATTTTTTGCATTGTTTTCTGGAAAGAGTAAGAGTTATAGATTGAGTTTTCTTCTTCTAAAATTGGGCATCCTGTGTTTCCAGCACCAGTCATTGAAGAAGCAATAGTTTTCCCAATGTATGTTTTTCCACTATATGTTTTGTCAAGAATTAGGTAGAAGGAGTTTTAGGAGGTTTGTTTTTCTTTTTTTTAATTCTCTCTGCTATTCCAGTGGTCTATATGTCCATTTCATGGCAATAATATGCTGGTTTTGCTCCTATGGCTCTGTGGTTATTTTATAAAAAGGTAATGTCATGTCTCCAAAATTGGTCTTTACTTACGATTGCATTAGCTCACTATATGGCTCTAACTATGCAGCCCAGCCTGAGACAGAGTTAAAAATTCTTTTGCCATAGCAGTCCAAGTGCTGGGATTATAGGTATGAACTATACCTGGCTTTAAGCAGCTTTTTTTATTTTTTGGTAGACTTTTTATTTTAAGGAAGTTGCCCTCTTCTAGGTTCATCAAAGTTGGGAAGGGATAGAAATTAATTTTCATTCATACTGTGTGTTTCAATTACAGAAATGGTGTTGGTATGCCTTTCCATGTTTTTATATTTAAGTTGTATATATCATTTTTAATATTGATTTTTTTCCTTTTGCTTCTTGAATAGACTGTACCTGAAAGTAGAAACTAAAAACCTCTGTTTCAAGTTCCACAACATGTTTAAATGACAATTGGTGACCTCTAAAATTGATGTGTTACCATCCTATTCCATCATTTAGCAAGATGCTTTATTCAGCCCAGAATATATGATCATTCATCCTATTTTAGGAATATCAGGACAATTTTCTTTAAAAAATGTCTGCATTTGAGAAAATGTTATAAAGCAGAATAAAATAAATAAAAGCTTTTCTCCTCAAACTTTATCTTAAGCCTTCATTTCAGCAAGCTCAGTCATTATTTAAAGTGCTTAACTTTTACAGTTACACCAGAGATACATGCAAAAAGAAAGTTTTGAAACTAAAAATATTTTGAGAATCAAATATCAAAGCTTTAAATGACCACAGTGATAAAATGATAAAGCAAGGAGATGGATGAAACCTGAAGAGGAAGCAAGCATGTCTGCATCAATAATTGTTCCTGAATAAAAAAAATAAATGTCATGATGTCATGCCTCCAAAAGCCAGGAAAGCTGGACAGGAGTGAGCAGATGAGAGAGATGGAATTAAGTGTCCTGTATAGGATTAAGTTTTGTGTTACCCTCCTCCATTGTTGGTGGGAATGTAAACTCGTACAACCACTTTGGAAATCAATCTGGCCCTTTCTCAGACAATTAGGAATAGTACTTCCTTAAGATCCAGCTATACAACTCCTAGGCACATATCCAAAATATACTCAGGTATACAAGAAGGACATTTGCTCAACCATGTTCATAGCAGCTTTATTTGCAATAGCTAGAATCTGGAAACAACCCAGATGCCCCTCAATTGAGGAATGGATACAGAAATTGTGGTACATTTACACAATGGAATATCACTCAGCATTTAAAAACAAAGAAATCATGAAATTTGCAGGCAAATTGTAGGAACTAGAAAAGATCTTCCTGAGTGAGGTATCCCAGAAGCAGAAAGACACACATGGTATATACTCACTTATAAGTGCATATTAGACATATAATATAAGATAATCATACTAAAATCTATACATCTAAAGAAGCTAAGCAAGGAGGAGGACCCTGGATAAGATGATCAATCCTCATCCAGAAAGGCAAACAGGACAGATACTGGAAGAGGGAGAAAATAAGGAACAAGACAAAAGCCTACCATAGAGGGCATCTGAAAGACTATACCCAGCAGGGTATTAAATCGGATGCTGAGACTCATAGGCAAACTTTGGGCAGAGTGTAGGGAATCTTGTGGAAGAAGAGGGAGATAGAAAGACCTGGAAGGGTCTGGATCTCCCCAAGGAGAGCAACAGAACCAAAAAATCTGGGCACAGGGCTCATTTCTGAGACTGATACTCCAACCAAGGACCTTGTATGGAGATAACCTAGAACCCTTGCACAGAGATAATATGTGAATAAATTGTAATAAATAAAAGATATTTTTAAAAAGTCTTGTGCTATATTGGATGGCATCCTAGTTTGCTCTCTATTATTCTGATAAAACACTTGGCTTACGGTCCCACAACTCTGTCCATCACGAGGGAATTTAGATCAGGAACTCAAGTAAAGACCATAAAACAATATTGCTTACTGGCTTGCTTTTCTATTGTTATTACAATATATTATTATCATTTATAAAACCAAACACCTTTCCCCTAAAGGAAAAAACAAACAAACAAACAAACCACCACCACCAGCAGCAGCAGCAACCTGTGGTAGCCCTATAGCTCAGAAACCTAGCAGAGAGCCTGTCAGGATAAAATCAAGATATTACAAAGCCTGTGACTCTTTCTGAAGTCTCTAGAGAAAGATAAATTTCCTCACTTCATTGAGCATAGTATTCTGTCTTCTGCAATTATAGGATGAAGGTCCATTTTCTGCATCCCTTGGTTCATGGCTCTTTTCCTTCATCTCCAGAACTATATCAATCTTCTCTGGCTCTTATAATTCTTTATTGTCTTCCTCTCATCACAAGCAAATGTCCTTAGAAAGTCAAATGTCATTTGCTTTGGAATTAGTTTGCCATCCACTTCACAGTGTCCTAATCCAAAACATAATATGAGTAGCCCTGATAGATTTGTTGCTTTCCTCTGAAAGTCATGTGCCAGGCCTCTATTGCCCACATTTCTCTTAGTGTTCTTATTGTCTAAGCTCCCTCAGAAAATCCCATTAAACTCTCAATACTCAATGGCTTTTCCAGCACAAAGTTCCACACACTTTCACAATTCTCCCCAAAACAACATGATCAATTCCATTGCAGCAACCCCCTACTTCGGGTACCAATTTCTGTCCTAGTTTTATTTCTCTTGATGTGATAAAATATTGACCAAAACAACTCAAGAGGAAATTACAAATTACAAATTACAGTCCATCTTCGAGGGAAAAAAGCCAGTAAAAGTAGTGTTTCTCCATGCTTTCTGCTTCAGTTCCTGCCTTGAGTTCCTGTCTAACATCCTTCAGTGATGGAGTGTAACCTTGACGCCAAATCACCCTCTTCCTCCCAAGTTGTTTTTAGTTAGTATCTTAACACAGCAACAGAAATTTAAGTAGGACAGGTGATGATTATCTTCTTTATTGTGTCATTGTCATCAGGAGGGCTTTCTAAGAAACACACTTTTGAATCTACCAGTGACTCTAACTCAATAGTTCTTGATGATTCCTAATAATTTGCATATATGCCAGGCACATATGCAAATTATCTACAGCATTTGTTGTAGAAAGGCACATTTGAAGCCACTGGAAAGCAGAACTTGTCTCTTATTTCCTGGTTGTAACTGTCTGTGTTCAGTGTTATACACTTACTCTCCTTTATGTCACTGGATTACTGCCTTCCCCCTGAAGAACAAATGGGGTACCAAGATGTCCTCTCCAGCCTTGAGCATTGTTCTCTTGCCTTGGTCCTCAGACATGGAAATTAATAGTGTTTACTGCTTTAACTTTGTATTCTTTCCATGATTTCTTTCTTAACATATTTCCACATTTTTATACTCTTTTTTCAGAGTCATCAAATTGCTATTCTCAGTTGACCAGATGTTTCTGCCAGTATCCTAACTAATATAGTAGGCTAGGTTGCCAACTATAAATTATTTTCCTTGTATCCAGTGTGCCTCAAATTAGAAGGCCTGCCAATATACATGCTGAGTTTTTGCCACCTGTGAACTTGCCAGCTTTATGTGTCCTTTTGAAGAATGAGAGTAAAATGTTACGGGAAGCTAAAGGAAAGAGACTTCCTGTGAAGTGGTAGACTTCTATCTGTATTATTACTATATCACTGTATCCTGCATTATTCTGAAAACCAGGCAATATACTAACTAAATATCCCACTTGGAATTTCACTGAAAGCACATCACTTCAACAGTAAGTGACAGCTGGTCATTCTGAACCACAAATCAGAATAGTCAATGAACCCCTCATGTATTTCTGGCCCTTTTAATGCATATATAAGAAAACAATAGAGATAAGGTAAGTGAAGGACTATCAAGGAGCCCAGGGGTCATTAAGATTCAATATTTCTGACCTCTACAAATGACTAAACTTAAGATATAGCACACTGTTCATCTGATGGAATGAGTTCTGAGTCATTGGATTTGGGTAGAAAGCAATTTGTAACTCAGCAATAGGTAACTAATTTGATGCAATATACAAGACACTGTAAGATAAATGATAGCCACAGACCCTGCCCACACATTTCCTGGGCAGTACTAGGTGTAATTTAGAAATCCTGGCTCTAGCTAAAGTACCTGGCCTCACCTTTCAACATGACTAGACAGTTGGGCTAAATTTTTATGTTAGTTAATTTTGCATACTTGTGGCAAAATCCCCAACCAAACTTAAAACTTAAAAGGAAAAGAAATGACTTGGGTTCATAATTTCAGAGGGTTAAGTTCATGACTGCTTGGATGTATGTGCTCGAACAAAACATCATGGTAGTGGGAACACATGTCAGAGGGCAGCTGAGCACATCATAGCAGACGGAAAGAGACAAACAGGGAAAAGGAGGGATAATATGCCTGCAAGGACCCATGCCCTGTGACCTACATCTTCAACTTTGGCCGTGAGGTGTCTAGAACTTCCAAACTAGCAGCATCAGCTGTCAAGCCTTGAGAACATGACAGGTCTGGTACCTGTCTTGATATTTTTAGAGCTTAACTTTATTATGATTTACAACCATATGTCTCTGTATAAACTTTTTGTTACTACAAGTTCTTACTGATTTAACCCTGGTATTTATCATCATCTGCTAGTTTTTTCTTGTGATGAACTGTTTCATTGAGTGTGCTTATGACCTGAACTCTTTTGTCATCCCCAGAGAATACTGAAGATGTGTTTTCAAGCAGAGTTACATTATGTATACATTATTATTAAATTACACAATTATCATAAAACTAGTATACAAAGTGGATAATGTTATTGCTCCGGTTTATTTTTATGTTTTCCTCTTTATGAAAGGTCTGGTGTAACTCAGGCTGGTCTCAGACTCACTATGGATCACCTTGAAGTTACGGTGCTCCTGCATTTCTCTCCAAACACTGGAACTAAAGGCATGTGTTACCACGCCTGTCTATTTCGCAGACATTTGGCTTCCAGGCCCTGTGGAGAGAGTGAACTCAAGAGTCAGAATCACAGAGCAGCAGAATCATGGTTACAATTAGCCAAGGAGAATTTTCTCATCCTAACCCAGGTCCAGACCAACTCCCATATCACCTCCCTGGGATAGCAGGCAATTTGTGTCCAGTCAACCATCGCATTGTATTTGAATTCCTGGCTGCTGCAGTTTAGGTCTAGAATATTCCTCAAAGGTCCGCTGTGTAACTGCCTGGTCCCTAGCCTGAGGCTATTGGGAAATAATGGAGACTCTGAGTGGTGGAGTCTACTGATAGATATTCCCGTTTTTCGGCCTGTGCGCATGCCCCTTTTCTGCCTTTCTTACTTCCTGGCCATTCCCTCCCTGCCGTGAAGTGCTGAGTCGTCCAAGGCCCCAAAGCAACGTGGCAAATCACTCACAGACAGAAATCTACGATAGTTCGGGCCAAAATAAGCCTTTTGTCTTCGCACATTCTCTACAGTATTTTTTCTAGTAGTGACAGAAAGCTAACAAATTGACTTTGGGCAGAAAACTGAGAAATTATATCTCAGAGCAACTCAAAGCTTAACGATCTGGCTCAAGGGCATCTAACAGCCAAATTCTTGGCTCTTGAGATTGAAAGATACTCCCAGGAAACCAGACAAAGATTCTCTCTTACTGTTCTGGTTTTTGTCCCCTCTTCAATTCTAAATCCTAAGATTTTTTTAAAAGATTTGTATATTTTTATTGCATATATTCACTGTATATAGTACTAGTTTTCATAAAGACATTCTCATGTAAGTATGAACTGGGCTTTGTCTACGTCCTGAACTATACTTTGACTATGTCCTTTGACTATGTCTTTTATGCATGTATATATGTATTTAGGCTGACACATGAGGCTGTTTGTGTGTGAAACACCAAGTAGATATTAAGCAGATTTTGTTAAATTGATACAGTATTTCCAGGTAGTTTAGAAGACCTTTCAGATGGTCTTATCTACAATGTCGCCAGCAATGGCAGCCTTCTCTTTTTTCTCTGCCTTCTTTTACTTTATTGTTTCTACCTCCTCTTTTAAATTACTCAGGCTTTTCCTTTTTCATGGTCCCAGCAACAACCATATTCTCCTTTTGACCTTAATATTATATTTCATAAATTTCACTATTTATATAGCCAAGAGAAAGTATTTCTCCCTGCCAGTGAGCATTGTATGTTGTTTTAAATTAGCTTTGCGTGGAGGAGGAATACCACACTCATCATTCCACAGTTAGTCACTCACCACATCAGTGTGACCATTTATATACAGGATGGACACAGGCTCCATGCACAAGGCAATTTACATAATGTCTGTAATTGTTGAAGTACAATTGGCACTCCATAATGACTTACATTGTATTTGCATTGTTAAATAAACTTCATGCACAGACGATTTAAAGTGTGTGGGGAAGACACACATGCTCTGCATGCCATTTTATATAAGGAACAAAAACATCTGTGGCTTTTGATATTCAAAAGGTACCCAGGACCAATCTCCATAGGCACTGAGGATGACTGTAGTTACTATGATGTACACATAAGCTCCTCACCACTGTGAAGTTCAGGGGCCTGACTTACACACCAAGAGCTCTCAATGGCACTGTAATATACCCGCTCATTCCATTTCAACCAAGTCTAAGCTGATGCCAAACAATCTTGTACCCAGTCTCTCCTCTTGCTCCTGTTTGGTCTTAGCTAAAGTCTCCCTCTGAGTAGAATTTTCTCAGACTCCAGAGGGTTCCTACAGTCAGTGTGTTTTTGTTGTCATAGATTCCCCACAGCTAATTTAAGACCATAAATAGAATATATATTATATATATGTATATTTCAAACATGTTCTCATTAGGAAGTAGGTAGCGGTTAAAGCCACCTATCAGCATTTTCACTAAGACATCTCAACACATTTATTTCAACAACTGGAAGACATTTACAAATGATCAAGCATTTGTATGATCAATGCTGGATCATTTCTAAATGCACACTATTTATCAATGGTTTACTTTCATTATACAACACCTGTATTATCAGCATTTACAATATGAGTAGAATTATTAAAATAAAATTATAATCTGGGTGGTGATAGCACATGCTTTTAGTCCCAGCACTTGGGAAGCAGAGGCAAATGGATTTTAAACTCAGGCCAGCCTGGTCTACAGAGTGAGTACCAGGATAACCAATGCTGTTACACAAAGAAGCCCTATCCTGAAAAGTCAATGAAATCATAAGCTGGGTGTAGTAGTGCATACTTTCAATCCCAGCACTTGGGAAACAGATGACCAAGACAGCCTAGTGTATACAGCAAAGAACAGGTCAACCAAAGATACACAGTGAGACTTTGCCTGAAAAAAAAAAAAAAGTAAAATAAAAATTAAGTCATCAACTAGTGCGTTCTCTTTGGTAGGAATCCACAGCTATAAAATTTATTTTTTAAAAAAATCAGGGAATACAGAGGGATTCCGAATTTATGAGAGGATAAAGGGAAGGCTTCAGGGCACAAATAAAGCAAGACTATAGAGCTGGGTAGCCAGTCCAGAACAGTAGTCTCAGAGGTAGCAAGGACTAGCAAGAACCAAAACACCAGGATGGAAATAGCTAGTCATTAACATCCTGTCCTGCTCAAGATTAAAATGTTAAAGAGGAACATCTCATTGGCCTAGACTTGCCGTCAGCTAGAAGGCATCAGGCTTTTTTCTTATCACAGGAGTGAGGACACTGATCATGGAAAAATCTTCTAAGAGTCAGAGGGCCAGGATTTCTGCTGTTAGATATTTCCCTCTTGAGCTGACAGGGAAAATGTTCCCATGAACTCTCAGCAATAAGGTGGCCTGAAGAAGACCAGCATGAAGACAGCACCATTGGCATGCAAAGGCAGACGGGGAAGTCCACATTGTCCCACCTCCAGATGAAGAGCTACAGCTGGGAAAGTGTTGCTGAGAGAGGGGAATCAGTTTCTTCCAATGATGACATCCCACATGAGTTTCCAATCCCAAACGGTCAGCCCTGGACAATATGTGCACATGTAAGCAAAGCTAAATAAACTCAGTAGTATATTGCGTGTGTGAGTGTGTGTGCATGTGTGTGTGCGTGTGCGTGTGCGTGTGTGTGTGTGTGTGTGTAATAATAATACTTAAAGGATAGATCCAAAATTTGAGGACATGAAAAAAGTTAGATGGGAATAAAGTTCTCAAAAGAAGAAAAGAGAGAGAGAAACCACAAAACTAGGGCTAAGTGTGGCAACTAACATCTTTAGTCCCAGTGCTTGGGAGGTTGCAGCAGGAAGATCTCTTTGAGTTCAAGGCAAGTGTCGTCTATAGACTGTGTTCTGGGCATCCATACATAGGGATGCCGTGTCTCAAAACAACTACAACAAAACTTATTTTAAAAAATTTTTAAATCTCTTAGAAGGGAAGTGAATATGGAAATCTCACATAAAACAAAACACAGCCCATATGTAACAGGCTTGGAAAACAATGCTTTTCTGTCTACATTTTCTTCTTACAAAACTAAGAACAACATACTGGTATGAAATCCTAAACACAGGTCTGTACGGAAGGTCAACACACTGTTTTCCAAGTGTGGCACACAGACAAACCTCCGATTCACATGCAGAAGCTCGGCTGATAAGAATAGTATGCACCTTGGAAATGTCCCCAGCTTGACAAATACACGTACACGTTACACAAGAGACAGGAGATTGGGTGCTCGCCTCCTACCTCCACAGCCTCTGGTGAAAGCCAGGTTACTGTGGGGTTCAGTTTCTCTGTTTCTTCATGCTCTGTACTGACTGTGCGAGAGAATTATGAGAAACCTCCAGAGCAGCATTGCTGCCAGAGAGTGGCTGGCATGGGTGGTCATTCTTGAAGTGCCACTGACGATGATGTGGACTCTTCCTTGCCTCAGCAACTTTTTGTAACAGGTGCAGCCAATGAACTCCCGCCACTGTCTTTCTTGAATGCACACAAACAGAGGGTTACCAAGTCCCGGAGGTGAAGCCATGCCTACTTCCATGAATCATGCTTTGTGTACATGACTCTGAAACTGGGAATTACTCATTTAGATGTAATTAGTTTCTTCAAAATAAGAAATACTGGTGATTTAATATCCACATTCAAGTACACAGATATCTTCTAGAAAAGTGTTGACTTAAACACTTAGCCTCAAACAACAAGCATATTTTGTTTCCACTCTGCCATCAGAACCCCAAGTGAACCCTGGGTATCATGTGCTGAAACTGACCAGTCTCCTGCATTTGTGGCAGGAAGATGTGGTATTGATGATGTGGACACCAGCCAAGTGCCGGAAAGACCTCATTCATGGACAATGGAAACAGAAACAAAACATGCTCATGAATCTTTGAAAAAGTGTATTTATATTTGATAATGTTAGTAAATTTAGACCAAATGACAAAACTGCATGTCACCTGTTCTTGTTTAGGTAGCCAAATCCCAGCCATAAAGAAGCAAGTGTGCTACCAGAAATATACATGATTTTTTTTTAAATCTGATGGGTTTGGTTTGGGTTTTCTGTTTTGTTTGTTTTGTTTTGTTTTTGGAACAAATACAAGTTATCATATGTATGAAGTGTGCCCTATCCTCCAGTTTAGTTTAGTTACTCCTTGTGTAAATGAAAGTTAAAAAAATTAATAGGAGGATTATCTAGATACTTTTTAAACCAGCTGTAGCCAAGAAGCATATAATGTTCTATTTTGTTGTAAATGAAGGCAGCCTGTATGCTTGAATTTCCAGGCAAACCAATGACACTTTGAATTTTGACTTTGGCTTAATTTAAGTGTTTATGTCATCTCCAAATGTGACTTGAGAATATGTTCCAGAAACAGGTATTTGAAGCTGATTAAATAAACAATTGTTTTAACATCCACTAATATGGATGCAATAATTGAGCAAATAAATCCCAATATAATTTTTAAAGTGAGAAATACATGTTTACTGGTTTAAGCTAAAAGAGCCTTGAATGAATTGTTGCAGAATATTTGTTCACTCTGTGAACTCAGAGACTGTGTGCTGGAAAACCCTGTCTAGTTGTGGTGTGGCTCAGCCCTAGCACACACCTTTAATCTAAGAGCTTTCTGTAAATAGAATTAAATAAAGTCAACCATAGGTCAAGACGTGGAGCAAGCAACCAGTTGACAGGAAGCTGAACATTAAAAAAAAAAAAAAAGCATAGAGAGTGAGAGCAACTCCTGAGGATGACAGATAAACACACAGGAAGTAGAAAGGAGAGACATCAGTTTGAAGGGTTTTTAAGACAGCATGGAAAAAAAGGAAGGGTTTTTTCCTTCTGGAAGGCTGGCTCAGCAGGAAGGTCGGCTGGGTGCCTTTTCTGCTTCTCTGAGCTAGTAGGCTTTCACGCCATCATCTGACTCCTGAGTTTTATTGGTAAAACTGAATGTTTGGGATTTTGTTTAAAAACAACAATAAATGGCATATAATGAATACTTTATTCAAATATTAATATATAATGATATATAAAAATTACTTAATGTGACACCTGCTAGAAGGGATAGTGACATATGCCACAAGTGGACTGGAAAAAATGGGCCTAGTCAATGAGAGCCTCCATGGGACAAAGTACCAGGAGACAGAATAGTGAATCTGAAATTGAAGAGCCATGATAAAAGTAAACAGATAATTTATAATGGGCTAAGATAAAGCAAGAAAAGAGGAAGTAGTTTAAAACACTTGGTAAAGAAAAGACTTGATGTAATAAATCTTTAGGGCTGTTTTTGGTTCTGATGGTTTCCTGGTCCAGTTTTAATATACAACTTCCTTAAAGTCTCTTTTGTGCTATTAGATTTCCCCAGCACTTCTGGTATAAACCATGTATATTTTTCCATGATCATAAGAGCTAGAACTGGCCAAGGAGTGTCCTTTCAATTATTCTGGGAGATACAATGTTTTGGAAACTCTGCTTGAAATATAAAGATGAATTAAACATAATACTTTCTTTCAATAGATTCACATTATATTAGAAAAATTACCATATGAAAAATTGAGAAAGAAAATATAAAAAGGCTTAATAGTCTTAGAAAAAAGTGCTCTATAAGAAAGATTTTTAACTAGAGTAATCAGAGATGAATCCATTAGCTGAACAGAATAACAAGAATACATATAAGATTTCATTAGGTAGGAAGTGATGAAGAAATTTAAAGATATTATATATTATATATTCTTTTGAATCTGGCTTCTTTTCACCAGCATAGTACATTTTCAACTCACAAATGAGTATATCTGTAATGTATTTCATTTTTATTACTGTGAAGTGCTTCATTTATAATACAAATTTCATGTGAATACGTCATGTAGTACTTACCATTTGTCTTAACTCAATCTGGCAAAACAAAACAGACTCAGTGACATACAAGACAGAAACTTATTTTCTCTGGTTTTAGAGGCCATTGAGTCCAAGATGAAGAGGACAGCACAGCTCATGTCTGAGGAGGGTTCTCAGCTTGGGCTGTAGATGATCAGCATTCCACATGTCCTTGTACAACCTTGTTGCCTGCCTCTCCTTTTCATTATAGGGCACACTGGTCCCACTGTAAAGAGTCCATGACCTCGGCTTCACCTTATTGCAGTACTATCACTTTGTGGTTTAAACTTCAGCATGAGTTTTGAGAAGACACAATCTAGTCCACACCACCTTCTCATCTTGGAGCATTTTCATAAACCGTTAAGTGGGCATGACTCTGGTGTGTGCTGTATGTCCCTAGGATCAAGGGCCCAGTCACTACGTTTAGCTTCAGAGGATGATTACAAGTAGTTGCAAAACTTTGAACTCTCAACTCCCCAACAGCTAATCACTTCAGCCGCTGTGTGTCTCTCCTGCATTTTGTATCAACCATGCCTTCAATTTCCATTAAATTGGTTGTGTCCAGCCAATTCAACAATGTTGGTTGTGTCCAGCGTTGTTTCTAGTGATTTTTATGTGTGTTTTCATTAAGGACCGTGATAGGATTTTGTGAAATGCAGACTCATCCTCCTCCTCAATGAATGGCTTGCTTGTATTGTCTTTTTAGTCATTTTGTATTTTTCTTAGTAATTTCAAAGTTTGTTTGTTCCAGAATGATTTCCCTAACGCATATAAATGAAGTTAATGTCTTTTCTCAAGCTAAAATTTCACTCTCATGATGATATCTTTGGTTTACCATATAGTCTTAATTAGTTAATGAAGGTCAGATTTTTTAATTTGGTTTTACAATTGCTGCTTGTCTTATTGTTTTTAAAAATTTTTGTTACTCTTACATTTCTTATAAAATTTTAAGAAACTTTACCTTTTAATCTTTCATATAATTATATCTATAATTCATAGTGTAACCTATAATCTACCACAAATTATATTTTGCTTATGACATAACCACCATTATTTATTTATGGCAATAGTGGGAGTTTTTAAATTAAGTTGTCAGACACATGTAGACTGCTAGGCTCTATCTTATTCCACTGCGTCTCCTGTTAGCTATTCATATCATTGTACCAGAGCATGCCATGGATCTTTAAATATGGCAACATAGAATTCATCATATGTTCGTCTTTCTCAAAAGTGTATTGTATAATCTAGAACTTTTTATACTTCTGTAACTGGACTGACAATTTTCACACAGAGTACATATACACATACAATTGGAATTTCATTTGAGAATGCATGGAATCCACAGGTCAGTTCAGGTAGAGTTGGAATCTTAATAATATAATGTCTTATAATTCTTGAAATGGTGTTTCATCATTCATTTAGGTCTCTCAGCAATGTTTTGCAGCTTTTAGTGCATGAGTCAAATACATCTTTTATTAAATCCATTCTTAACAATTTAATTTTATGCTACTAAAAATTTTATTTACTTTATTTTTAGAACATGTGGAATAGTTTTAATAGAGTTTTATATACAGTACCTTACAAGTAGAACAGTGTGTTTTGCAAATTTAAATAATATCTTGAATGTACAGTAACATGTTTTTTATCAAAGATAGATTCAAGTTCACTATTAGTTCTAAGTGCTTTTATACAGATTGCTAGAACTGATAACCAGAATGAGGCAAACATATTCAAGTGTAATATCATCAAACAGCCTTAACAGTCTTTTCTTCTCCTTTTAAAAAAATTTTCAAAACCTATACATAGACATTTAGTTTTTAAAAACAGACCATTGAAAGGTAACATGTTATGGTAACCACCAACTTGTAGAATCTATAGTCATAAAACCAGATATGTGTGACATAAATATGTGTTGATTATGTACATATGTGTGCTGACTACTTAAACAAGCACACTCACTTACACATACCTGTGCATGTCACAATGGAGGTACACACAACTCGAACCAGGACTGGCAGACAGTAGGACCTAGGCTCAAAAATCCAACAAGAGCTGAGTGAGGATCTTAGTTGGCTTTGGTTGCATAAATCTGTCCATTTGTGATCAACACTAAAATTTGTGAGTGTATATTTATATTTTAAAACGAAATTTGTCTTCAGAAATGAAGCTTTTCCAGTATCTCACTACTAGCAGTTTATATACATATATATGTATGTATGTATGTATGTATGTATGTATGTATGTATGTATATCTCCACTCCTTATCCCAGCTGAGGTTTATAGTTTTTTTTCAAAAGGTAAACACCAAGTGTATCCAGGATCAAATGTGTGCTGAAACTGGAACACCACCACTCACCTACACAGAGCACACTCAGCGTGTGGTATACAGATTCATATAGGTGACTTGGTTTATTTTGGTATATTTATCTTGTTTTAGACAACTTTGTTAGCTTGTTTTGTTTGATTCTCTTAGATTATCTTCAGGTGCTTTAGGGTTCTTTTTGTACAATCACAAGACCTACCTTTTCCTTTTATTTTGACATTTTCACATTATATTCATTTTTCTTGCCTCATGGTATAAGTTATTGTCTTAAAAAGACCTTGAAAAGAAAGAAAAAGAATATGGTTGGTTACATGAGGATTTTTAAATATATTCTGGGAAAGGTATAAACTATTTACTGAAATGAGATATAAGGCTTATAGAAATGAAATTCAATAAATTTATATAAAAATTCAGGAAAAGACATAAAATTCAAGAGAATTTTAAAAAAAGAATGTGAGAATATCACATGACAATCAGTTATGGGTACTGAAGTCATTATACAGGGTAGCTAGACATGACACAGAATAAGACACATTTCAAAAGAAAGGAAATTACTAATTTAAGAAAATATAGATAATAACACATTTTGGAAACTTTTATAATCAACTCATCACATTTTCAAATCGTAGAAACTACAGCAATAGTTTTAAGATTCACATAGGTTAGCTATCTTTCTCACAGAAGGGAGAGATGAAAGCCCTGGTCATTGCAATTTGAATCCTATGTGATACCTTTTCTGTAAGGTGTGCATTTTAGACATTATAGTGCAACTTTGGGGATCTGGTTCTTTTAAGTAACCTTAGTTTTCCAACTCTCTTATCATAGTCTCAACTCTTCTTCAGGCCGAAACCATCCAGATTGCATAGCTAGACTCTTGCCGTGAAACATTAACTCCAATTATGAAAGTAACTCTCTTTTCTTACAGTAAGTGCCATAAGGTTAAGGAATTCCTTCTCATGGAATGAGCAGCAGTGGAGTGTTTGTCATTAAAGAGAGTATCTACATCCCTCCAAGGCAAAAGCAACATCTCAGAAGAGGGGGTAGAAACAGTGTAAGTGTCAGAAGGTTGGGGGAATCTGAAACAAAAACACATATTGTGGATATGACAAACTCATGAACACACTGAGGCTATGGTTATCTACATAAAACCTGCCCAAGGTTGGGCCTGTCAACATTCATCACAAATGGAGAAGAACGGCCTCCGCCGCCGCCGCTGCTGCCAGTACTATTGCTGCTGCTGCTGCTGCTGCTGTGTGCCTGCCTGGGAGTCTGTCTGTGTGACATACCGGTGAAAGCATATGGAATTTCGTGAGGATCCAAGATGGCTGCCACGAGAGAACACTGTGTCTGAGGAGTAGGAGAGCAGAAACAACGCAGCGACCAGGAGACTGAACTCTGGGACCTAAAACGCCAGCATTCTGAGTGCCAGGTGAGCGGAACTCCTACGGTGAGAAAA
>CM053767.1:9554189-9581791 GCA_028658305.1 Pachyuromys duprasi
CATTTTCACTATATTAATCCTATCAATCCATGAGCATGGGAGGTCTTTCCACCTTCTAATATCTTCTTCAATTTCTTTCTTCAGAGTTTTGAAATTTTTTTCATATAAGTCTTTCACTTGCTTGGTTAGAGTCACCCCAAGGTACTTTATTTAACATAATATTTTAACATCAATGCTTTATGGACTATCAGTTGCACTTTTGGTGTACCCTAGAATCAAATGTCATTTAGTGTCTTTCCCACAATGACAGTATGCCATTCTGGATCCTTTTTCTGGAGAAAAAAAGACAACCTCCTCTTTTTTTAAAATATGCTGCAAATTTTATGATTAGTTGCAGATATTTGGTCCACAAAGTCCAAAGTGCTTTTTCTTCTTTCTTGTGTCATGTTCTTGATTAGGTCACCCAAAAATGTCAGTGCCAAAAGCCATTAGGAAGACAGATATTTAAAGGAATTTTAGGATCAAGCTCATGGAAAGAAATATAAAAAGAAAAATCCATATAATATTCCCTACTAACTGTTTCACTCTCTTTAGACCCAAAATTCTTCTTTTAATAACAAAGGTAAAAGTGGGGGCAAATTAAATGTTCTTGCTACTATTAACCATTACGTGTCACAGATGAATTCATAGAATTCTATGAATTCTATGAATCTATGTCATAGATTATCTAAATTTTCTACCCTTCCTAGAAAATGGCAAGGACATAGCTCTCTCTTTCTCTCTCTCCCTCTCTCTCTCTTTCTCTCTTCCCCTCTCTCACACACACACACCAAACATACAAAGTAAAAAATGACAATAAAATCATATCACCAAGTAGAATTCCATTATACCTTATCTTCATTTTTGGCATTACAAAATAATGGGTTTGTAGACTCAGAAAAATGAAGCAAGAATTTACCCTGCTGATCTGGACTACAGAAACAATTAAAACTACCACTCGTCAGTCATCGTGGAGAATAGCAAAGTTTGACATTTATATACTCTCCATTTGAAAAGAGCTGAGACAGAACAGATCTTGGATATCAACATTCTAGACAAAACACTGGAAATATGTTAAAACTCATCACCACTCAAACTAAAAAGCAGAAATGGAGAAGCAGATTGATTGCACTAAGGGAAACTTTAATATGATGAGTGAAAAGAGCAAATCGAATCAACACATCTAACAACTCACAGGAAGAAAATGCGACTGGTCACTGGCCTACCGACGAGGCTGGTGTGTGGCCCCCAGAGTGCTGAAATGACTGGCATAACGTGAAGAGGCTGATGGTGTCCGGCTGTCACGTAGGAAGAGTGGAAGCACCTGCGTCACTAGGACAATTAAAATTAAAATCCAGAAATGGCCTCAAAGAATATCACACTTTTACTGTTTGCTTCGATTTTTAAATGGCATGGTTTTTAATAGTAAGCCAATGATTACCCTTCATCTCAGTTAATATTCTCGAGTTCTTAGAGAATATTTATTGGAATGTCCGAGAAACCACTCTGCAAGATTCTTGTAATTTTGGTAGCACACCAAGAGAAGGTAGACTGTCATGTGCGGTGTTTCTTAATAATGTAATAGGTAGAGAAATCTCTAAAGAATCAGAAAGGATAAAAAACTCAAGTGACAACACATGCTGGAGAGGATGTGGAGAAAGAGGAACCCTCCTCCATTGCTGGTGGGAATGTAAACTTATACAGCCACTCTGGAAATCAATTTGGCGTTTTCTTAGACAATTAAGAATAGTGATTCCTCAAGATCCAGCTATACCACTCTTAGGCATATATCCAAAAGATGTTCAAGTAAACAACAAGGACATTTGCTCAACTATGTTCGTAGCTGCTTTATTCATAATAGCCAGAACCTGGAAACAACCCAGATGTCCCTCAGTTGAGGAATGGATACAGAAATTGTGGTACTTTTACACAATGGAATACTATTCAACAATTAAAAATGAGGAAATCATGAAATTTGCAGGCACATGGTGGGACCTGGAAAGGATCATCCTAAGTGAGGTATCCCAAAAGCAGAAAGATGTACATGGTATATACTCACTTATATAGACCCATAAGATAGGATAAAAATACAGAAATCTATACACCTAAAAAGATAAATAAGAAAGAGGACCTGGGGTAAGAGGATTAATCCTCACTTAGAAAGTCAAATGGGAAAGACATTGGATGTAGGAGAAAACAAGTAGCAGGACAAGAGCTGGCCACAGAAGGCCTTGAAAAAGCTCTTCCTAGCAGTGTATCAAAGCAAATATTAAGAACCATAACCAACCCTTTGGTAGAGTACAGGGAATCATATGAAAGAAGAGGAAGTATGACCTGGAGAGGTCAGGAGCTCTGCAAGGACCAAATATATCAGGGCACAGGGGCCTTTCATGAGATTGTTTCTCCAACCAAGGACCATGTATGGTTATAATCTAGAACCCCTACTTGTATGTAGCAAATGGTAGCTCAATTCCCAAGTGAGTATACTAGTAAGGGGAACAGAAACTATTTTGGACATGAACTCAATGGCTGGCTCTTCCACCTCCCCATCCCCCGAGGGAAGAGTAGCCTTGCTAGGTCACAGAAGAGGACATTGTAGCCATTCCCGAAGAGACCTGAAAAGATAGAGTTAGATGGAAGGGAGGAGGTACTACCCTATCAGTGGACTTGGAAAGGTTCAGGGAGGAGATGAGGGAGGGAAAGGAGGGATAGGAAGGGAATGTGGGAGGGGGCTACGGCTGGGATACAAAGTACATAACCTGTGATTAATATAAAATAAAAATGAAAAAAAAGAATCAGAAAGGACAGTCTGCCATATTCAGGGCTGTGCTGGAAAGCACAGTGTGAGGAGATGTCAACACCGTTCTCAGAGCAGAGAGAACTGGGCTATCTCCTCCTCCCTGGGGTCAACTTTTCTGTCCCAGAGCTCTCTTCAGAGTCATCAGCATACTGGAAAGTTGTGACGGGATTCTTCATCGTGGATGGTAAAGACTTAAAAATAACAAGAAAAGACAGAATGAAATGTCACTTTAGGAGGTGGCGTTTATATGACATTCAGAAGTTTCTTGGATGCAAAAACTTCCTGTCTCTGTAAATAACAGGTAATAAGCAAAGTATGGGCTCAGACTCTCAGTGTTTGTATGACTGAAGAAGAAGAACCTTGCTGGACGGCCTGAGATCAGGAGGATGGAACAAAAGACTTCAAGGTTCTCCCTCATGAAAGCTGACTTGGAGGTGACTTCAGGAAAGAAACAGTCTACTGTTCAGGCTTTGGCTTATCTCAGGTGACTGGGAGGCTTAAAAAGAGCCAAATAAAAGCCGTAGGTCACACGAACTCATAATGACAGTTTAAATGCGCTCACATCCAAATCTCAGACGACGTGAAAATTCTGTTTCTACTGATCTCATAGCCACTACCCGCCATCCTCGGCAAATTCAGCAGGGTGTAGTCCTAGCACTGAGGCAGGGGTTTCGAGTTACTGATGAGGTCTTCTGTCTCTTTAAAGGTGGTATTAAGAGTACCTCAGAGTTCTGAGCAATATCGTCCGTTTTTAGATCTGTCCATTCATCATGATCCCTTGCCAGAATTTGTTAGGTAAACATGATTGACAGACAGCCATCTTCATCCTTTATATGGCTGGAGGTCAGCCGCGGTGGAAAGTAATGCTTTTTTAATTAGCTGTTAGGGGATCGAGTTTCCTTTGTGTGGCTGGCATAAGGTTCTCTCAGCGCCAGCAACCAAAGTGGATATCTCTTCGGCCTTGCATGTTCAGTATAAGTCAGATGACTGAGGAACAGTCATAAAAAATTTATATATTGAAGCTGTTTTCTAAAAAAAAAATGCACAGCTGGCAAAAAAATGTTATGGAGAAACATTCTTGAAATAACAGAGTTCTCTGAAAGGAAAATGAGCTGCATTTTTAAAGGTTGTCCTGGCAAATAGTGGATATAAAGAGAAAACCCTCAGGCCATTTTTTTCCGATTGCGAAAATAAAACAAACATAGTTTTTAACTGTAATGTACAAAATATAATTTCCCTCCTAGGAATTGTTTCTTCCATTGAAAGGTAAAATAAATCCCTGCAACAGTTTTGGTTTGGCAGAGTTTACAAAAAGTAAAAAGAAATTCACACAAGGCAAGCACTCGTGACTAATTGGAGGGCACCAAACCTCTGCACTCCTTGTCTGTCCTTAGTGAGGCGGGGTGCTCACTTCAAAAACTGCTTATGCTTCTGGTGCCTAAAACAATTAATTTTAGTAAAATGCAAAACCACCGTGAAATAAAAAATGGGTGTATTCAGGGTATTAATACACATTTAAAACACATGTTTTTCATTTGAATGTAAAAATTATTGGGCTACAAAAGAAACACTTTCAAACTCCCAATAAACTCTGAAGTAGTTTGAGAGGACAGAGATTAGAGGCGATGTAAGGGCTAACATATTGAGATCCAGAAATGAATTTTCTACATTATAAATCAGAGAATAAAGCCAATGATTTGTGTACAGTACACAAATGCACAGCCTGTCTCTGCTCCCGAGTTCCACGTCTAAACTGGTCTATACTTTGTTTTCAATTCCATTCATATCTGCCTTCATCTTTTTGTGTCTTGGGTTCATTATACCTAAACACGTTTCAGTTCCTTCAGGTGAAGTTCATGTTTGATCTGGTATCCTTCCTTTGAGGTCTTTCTTCCTCATGGGGATTTTTTTTCTTTGCTCCACATTTATAAGAGCCAGAGAGGCTTAAAAGAGTAGAAATCAGGAGCAAACTGGCTGCATGTAAGTCCTAACTCTCCCATTCACAAGCTTCACAAACTAAAGAAAATTACACACGCTCTTTGGAGCTCAGTCTCCTAATCTGTTAAAAGGGTCTGAGGTAGGTTTGCTTATTAAATTGTCTTAAAGAATTAATGAGAAAATATATTTGAAGATGCTAGGGATTCTTTGCAACACATGGAATTCGCAATGGTCTCAAAATGTATGTAGTTACCAAATACACTCTATTAAAAATAAGCTGAAATCCTCTAAGTAACATACCGACATTTTTAAGTGATTTGGTGGGTTTTCTTTTTCTTTTTGCCTCCCTTATATAAACAAAATAGTGGAGGAAGAACATTTAAGAGAGGAAGAACATCCATTTGTGAGTTAATAACTTCTATAAAATCCATGAGGTCAATAACCTGCACACTCTGGGTAGGCCCTCAAGACAACATTCTGTTCATGTCAAAACCTGATTACTTATGCCTTCTTCTTGTTACATAATTAGGCTCCAAAAAAATAAATTCATTGGTGAGTTGTATGTGACCTGGAGGTTGTATTGTTTAAACAAACAGTCCACGGAAGGAAATAGTTCTTAAAAAGAAATGACTACAAGACCAAATGAAATGCACACTGTGAAATAATAGATGTATTTTATATAATATATAGTATATAATCTAGAATATATATAATAAACACATTATATATGTGTGTATATATATATCAAGGGAAACATCTTGAGATAAAGCCCATTAATTAGGCAGGCCAATGCTCTCTTCCTGTCCTGAGCAACTTTAGACAGAAAGATTGGTCTGTACAACCCAAAACATGGACCCTATTTGATGTCACTTTCATTTTTAGCTTGCTACGGTTGAGTTTTTCCCACAAAAGGATCATAATCGTTGTCAAAAAAAATCCACATATAAAATTTGTTTACCACGGTTTAAACAAGCCATTTAATCTAGAGCTGGTCTGGCACCCTGTGACGAAGCGGAGGGAAGCACCAGCAGAGTTACATGGTGCTGTGGTACAAATCGTGCTTTCTCTCCAATGTTAGCCAAAACATGACATCTTTGCTTTCAGTGAGTATGTATGTGAGTGGTAGCCAGCAGCTGTGTATAAAGAAACTTCAAACAAGGAGGGGAGAATCTATTTATGCCCGAGCGTGTGTTCCACACCTGATCTCATGCTAGGTAACCTTGCAGCCTACCTTATTTGATGGGTGGAATGAAAAACAAAATTAGGAAGGCCTTTCAAAGCAAAGGCTTCGGACAGGACTGTCTGGCTCTTTCAGGAAATAAGCCATTGAAAAACATATTAGAGACAGACAGACAGAGAGTCAGTAGGGCAATATCATGGTTAGGGGAATGCTTGCCTTCCAGGTGAGAAGGATAAAGTCCAGGATCCAGTCCCTAGAACTACAAGAAAAGAAAATAAGAGCTGAGTGACCATTGGCAGCTGATGGCTGCTGAGGGAGGGAGAGCCGCTTGATGGTGGAGGAAGCTACTGGTATGTTGCCCATACCCCCCAGTCGACGACCGCACACCTATGGGCATATGGAAGGCACTGACTGGACTCAGTAGGTAGTAACAAGAAAGAAAAGGGGGTATGAGGCTGGGAGGGAGATGTGTCCGAGGGTGCTCTAGGGCAGTTGGAAAGAGCAAGTGAGGGCTATATACACTGAGATACATTGTAAATGTGTGTGAAGTTTTGAAAGGCTAAATCATTACTTTAAAAAAAGAAAATAGATAAAATGGTCCTTTGTGTGCCTGGGCCTTTCTCTTTTTGGATTATATGATTATTGTGCCTTGCCTGAAGCAGCTATCATTCTCACTGTGTATAGGCCCACCCACACTCAACTACCAACAAATATACAGAACTGTTAATACATTGTTTTAGTAGTTTTAAAATCCTGATGCCGAAAAAAGTTTAGATTGTGCATTTTTATTAAGCCTAGCTCCTTTGGCTGCAACCTAAGATTTGAAGAGAAAATGATGCTGCTCCAGCGCTCCATCTCATTATATTATTCTTTGGAGAAAGGTTTGCTACAAATGCATAAACACACGCTGCATTCTGGGTCTAATTGCAGGGAGAATACCCGTATAACTGGAGTCTATCTGTCACAATAACCCGCCCTTCCCCCACCCACTTATATAATAATCCTGGCTTTCAGAAGACTAATCACTACACACCATCTACACAGCATCTAATTTCCTCATCAAATTTCTCCGCTGGGTTTAGCCATGCTTGTCAAGTTCCCAGCTCCCTCTTCAATAACTGGGTTTATTCTTAGTGTCTCACCAATAAACATTCCTATGAGCAAACCCATGAAAGAATGAAGTGCAGATTTCTTTATCGCTCCCTCTTTCAAGAAGGGTTTTCTGCTCACGCTCCTGGGAAAGGTCACAGGTAATATTGGCTGGTCACCTTGGGGTGGCAGGGAGCACATTGGGCTCTTTTGTGTGACTGTCTCACCGACCACCAAGAGAGGCTGTAAGCTGCGGGGCAACCACTTAGAAAAGCAAATGGACCATTATGCCCGACTCAGTTTCCCTCCAAGCACAAATTAAGTTGCTAATATTATATTTCAGAACAGATGTAGGTTTTTCTCTACACACCTAACTTCTTTTTGTTTGTACATTACATTTTCCCATATGTTCACAGAGAGTTTAACGCATCTTTTTGTAGTGGAGAAAAGTGCTATGAATGGCTTTTCATATTATTTTTACAATGGAAGTTCATTTATTTACATCTTTTCCATCTTGTCTGGGATTGGAATTCGGTGGTAAAGCACTGGTGTAGCGCATGCAAAGTCATCAGCAAATCATATATGCATATGTATGTATAGTGTAGCACTTTAGAGCCCATCATATATACACATACATATCCCAGTACAAAGCGTTTGCCTTTCTAGGTGCTCAAAAAGAAAGGAGACCTTCAGGAAACCATAGAAAAGGCACAATTGCTGGGCTGATCATTTCTAAAATAAGGTTAGGAGGGCTTGTGATAAATTTTAATGATAGAGTGCTTACCTAGGTTCAATTTCAGCATCCATCACACTTCTAAAATAGTATTGGCTTAAGGCACTAAAGAGGTTGTACTATGTTGTCTGTCCAAACAAGATATGCTGGAGTTCTAATCCTCTGCCGGCACTACTTAGAGAAAGAGCTTTTACAGAAGTAGAGTATTATGTTGGAATCATGAAAGTATCTGTCTAATCCAACATGGCTGGTCTTTTGTCAAAAGGGAAACTTGGACACCAACACGCACAGAGAGAGAAACCATTGTATGTAGATGAAGGCAGACATTGGGGTGGAAAAGCACAGTAAATGCTGTTCGTAAAGAAACCAACAAGTGGTAAGAGTGATACAGAAGGCAGATTTATCCACAGGGCTAATGGAAAACCAGGCTTGCCCATACCTTGAGCGTGGACTTCCAGTTTGCAGAATTGTGAAACAAATTTCTATTGTTTAAGCCTACCGCATGTACATTGACTGCTACGGTGCCGGAAAACTAGAAAAATGTTAATGATGATCACAGTGCATTAGAGAGAGGCTAGACCTGCTTCCAGTTATGTTAGTATTGTGGTAACTTTCTTAGTGTGTAAATTAGATGCGTGTCCTCTTGCTGGGTACAGGGCCTCTGCACCAGACAAGTGTTTCTGTGCCCTCTGAAGCCGGCCAGGCCTGAAAGCCGAGCTTCCCATTCCCTCACTGTCATCATGGGTGGTGGGGCTTTCCTGGGCACCGTACCACGTTCAGCAGTGGTCCAGTTCACTTGTCTCTCTAGATCTTCACAGCTCTTTCTCATGGGTGGTAGCAAACCTTCAGGTATTTTCTGTTGACCCACGGGGAGCAAGGCTACTGTTTAAAGACACGCATTCCGGAAGCACAAAACCGTGAGTTGTGCTTAATAGTCTCTAATCCTCCTTTTTCCTGGCCATCAGAGACTTTTTCCAAACTCTCAAGAACAATAGCCTTTTATTTTACTTCTATAGACAAATAAACAGTATTCAATTATACTACCAATGACTAAAGGCCAGCCAGTGTCATCTGGATCAGGATGATGTCTCTTGGACATACAAATCTTACCTCATTATCACAGTCATGAGACTGACCTCAGAAAAGTGCCTCCCTCTGTGGCTAAAGGGTAAGTCATACTGTTCAGTATGGACTCCACTCTGCTGTTGATGTTGAAAAGCTTGTGTGTAGATACCATTGTGTTGGAAGGGAAGGAGGGTCTTTCTCAGAGGCTAGATGTCTTGGCACGGATTTACTGGATCAGTGAACGGCTCTTGTTCCTAAGAGAAGGAAGATAAAAATATTTTTATTTATTCTTCTCTAATGTGTAACATCCACACTGCAGTTTCTCCTCCCTCCATCCCGCCCACTCTGCCCCTCTTCCCTCTTCCCCAGACCCATTCCTCTTTGTTTCCCTTCAAGAAAAGAGCAGTCCTCACATGGATATCAACCAAACATGGCATACAACAAGTTACAATAAGACTAGGCACATACCGTGAGATCAAGACTGGAGGAGGGAGACCAGTAGGAAGAAAAGAGTACCAAGAGCAAGCAAAAGAAATGTACTTTCAATTCTACGTTATGAAATTGGTTCCAAAATTTCAAGAATTTCTTATTTTTGGTTGCCATGCCCAGGATGCTCTCATGTTCTTATCTGGATACATAACAGGAATGTGTTGTTGAGATTCTAGACCCTGGATTGCAGAGGGCTGGACTTAACAGATGCAGCATGGAGCCATCTTCTGAGTGTTCCTAAGTCTGAGCCAGACTTCTAATCTGTAATATGGTAATGCTGGATACAGCTATTATGGAGATAAAGAGCAGCTAATCCTTATCAAGAAGTTGGTTTGGTAGTAAGAGCATGGTAGCTAATTACTCCTTTACTTGTTTTCCAAACTGGTCAATATAAATATTTTCTCTTTTTAAGTCTTCATAAATATCTCCTGCAGAGATATTTTGTAGCTCTTTATAATAAAAACAAATGAAGTCTTTCTAAATTGACTCAGTCACCTTTTTCTATGAAAGAAACGGTCTTATTTTAGACTTTTTAAGTCAATGATGTTTTCTCAAATACAGGCTTCTGCCCATTGTAGAATGCAAGTAGTGATAAATACTATGCTATCAAATGATCAACACTGTGTTCCAACAAAATCTTGCTGACTGAAACATGGGAATTGTTAGGGTTTAGCTGTTAGTAGCCAATCTCAGACTGTAATAAAGATTCTGTAGTGGAGAGGGGGCTGCATGTTTTCACGTATCATCCATTTGTGTTTTTATGTTATGCTTTATCTAAAAGAACTTCACAGAAAAAAATGCTGATCTTTTTCACTAAAGTTTTATAATCCTGATTGAGAACAGTAGTAGTTAAATTGAGTTTGTCATTCGCAGGGTGACATCAGGGCTGAAGAAATCCATGATTCACTGCTGGTTGGATCTTACATTCCGTTCTGCTCAGAAGGACATGTAGGACATGCCTGGTCACAGGCTTGCTGCATCATCCCACTCACGGCGTGGGCTGCCAAAGTCTCTGTGGGAGCCTGTGGGCGTGTGTGGTTTGGCCCTTCTCTTGTTGGTCTTATGAACAGCACATGGAGACTGATTTCTTGGTTAGCCTGTCTACTGCCTCAGAAGCTCTTCTGGTGAAGCCTGAATCAGATTCATGGTTGTCAAGGGCCCAGTGCTGGAAAATACCTAGCCATCTAGAAATTATACTCAATTCATGATTCTAAACCTTTTTGTTTTATACTCTGATCTAGAGTATAAAATACTCTAGATTGTATCACCAAAGAAGTTTTATCACCAAAGAAGTTGTATCACCAACGAAGTTTTGAAATAACCTCAAGGAAAAGAACTTATCTCGAGGAACAGTATCCAAAAAACAAAAGCAGCTTTGAAAACATTGAAACTGTCTCTGTTTATTTCGGTTCTTAGCAAAGTAGAAGGAATATGTAAAGTAAGGAACATTGCTTCAAAATCCTGCTTTGCTAGGTTTAACTGGTGTGAACTCTAACAGTAGCAATTAATTATATGTCAGAAATTATGGTGATTTTGCTTTTGGATCAGCAAAGCTCTCTACTTTCCTTACAAATTCTCTGCAACAAAACCCCTACCCTGTGATTTGTGCCTTCCTTTCTGTCTAGCTGTTTATTCCAAAGCCAAACTTCAACCTGGTGGTAAAGCAGGCTCCCCCTTAGAAGGCAATCCCCACAAAAGGCAGGGTTTTGGAACTTTAAATCATAATTCAAGCTTCTATCCTTCCTGAGAGATGAGAGAGCGGTTTCGGATCTAAGCCAGAGAAGAGAATGAGATGCTTGACAGGAAAGATGCAATAATCACCACTACCATTTGTAATTCCATGTCCTTTGTGGCACTCACAATGTGGGCATGTTCCCTGCTTACGAGTGCCAGTCTTGTTCATGTTCAAACCCTAGATGTCACCTTCCAGGTGAGTATTTAGTTTTCTATTGCTGCAAAAAATTTACAACGTGCTTCACAGCCTGCATCAAGTGCCCACCTGTCACACGCTGGTCAGTGAAGTTACCGCACCAAGTCTTACAGATGGGAACCAAGATGTCCGCCATGGTCCTAGCCCTCCACATCCTCCAACAACCTCAAACTTCACCCTCTGTTTCTCTTACATTGACAGCCTTGTTTTCTTCCTGAGTGCCAGCTGGGGGCCTCCTAGAAAGTCCTCAGGCTCACTGGCTCTCAAATGTGTGTAAGCACACATTTATATATAGAAGATTTGGACATTTTGCTGCCAGTGTCTTACAGTAGTCTCTAAGATGGCTCCCTGGATTTCTAACCCTAGAATACATACACACTGTGTGTTCTCTCACCTCCTTGTGTGTGGGTAAGGCCACACTCAAGTTTCAAAAACATCAGGAAAAACTCCATGACTTCAGGGAATCCTGCTTTTATAGAGCTCACATAATTTGAATAGTCTCCCTTTTGATTCACGCACTGTCAAGAAGTGAAAGAGGGGCTTCAATCACACCTTAGTCAAATTTATTTACCTGTGAGTATAACATAGCATCCCACCTTAGTCACAGGCCTTACCCACACTCAAGGAGGTGAGAGAATGCATAGTGTGTGTGTATTCTAGGGTTAGAAATCCAGGGAGCTATCTGAGAGACACTGTCAGTAAAATGTTTCAAATTTTCTGTATACAAATCTGTGCTTACATACATGTACACACACACATACATACCTGTGTGCCCAAGTCCATCAAGGCCAACAAGGTCAGAGCTCCTAATCCTTCACCAACAGCAGACTGAGCGTCATAACTATGAGCATACGGAGGCCATTCTCTCTGGAGCCACTGCTTTATGTAACTATTATGAAGTTTAATTTATAAGGGAGGCACAGTCGGGAGGCAATGCAAGCTAATAATAAAGAGGTAGAATGTTCTAACAATGTACTGGAGTAAAACCGATTAAAACATGTGAGTTGTTTGTTTCTGGAAGTTTCCGTTTAATGCTTTCAGATTCTCGTTGACCATAACAGATGTAGTGGAAGCCAAGCCGCAGGTAACAGACATGTCCTCCATCCACACACATGTACAGATACCCTCACGACCCACTTTGGTGATGAGCTCCAAAACGTTTAAAACCGTGCATGTGCCATCAATACTTAGCAGCTTTACTGTGTATTTGTCAAGGCTAATCCATCAAGTTGTATTCACGGGCTGCTGCCTTCCTGTCAAAAGAAAACCCCCAAGTCACCCTCTTGATTGGGACAGAGACCCAGAGGGGCCTTTCAGAGAAAGCATTGCTTTTCCCTGGAAAACTACAAAGTGAATTTGAAACTATGGGCAACACCATGGCAGTAGCATGGATAAGATTTTTTTTTTAAAGAGAGAGTGAGAGAGGAAGATCTGAAATATCAGGAGCCTTTAGGCTGTTTCTAAATTCCAAATCAGCAGAATGTTTCTGTTGGCAATCCCCACCCATTCTCAGCAGGAGATGTGACAGAATACCTCCATACCTAACCCATCTGAGCCCCAGATCAAGAGGAGAGTATTTGCATCAACAGAATCCTAGAGACCATGTCACCTCTATCTTTCTTTTCCTCCTTCTCCCCTCTCAGCCCTACAAGCCAGTCGGATTGAGTTTCCCCGGGCTACCTTCCATGAACATCAAGGAACGCAGCAGAGACGAATGTTACATCGACACCCACAGTGCCACGGCAAGAGAAAACTGTTTGTACACTCTTTTCATTTCTCAGTCCGAGCAAGCATCTGAAGACTTTGCACCTGTTCTCGTTAGCCCTGGCAAATGCAGCGCGCTTTTATATTAATAGAATGATGTTTTCATAACAGAATGGGTGTGCAGCGATCCTGGCGCACACTCTGGACGCTCTCCTGAGTGCGCAGATCGGGGAGGGGTGGCTCTTACATAAAGTCCCATGGCAGGAGTACAAGACCTGGGTTCCCAAGCTAGATCCCCAGAAGGGTTGGAGAAGTTTTTCTGGAATGACTAGGCTCCAGGCTTAGAAATCCAATTAGATACTTGATGAAGAGGAAAATATGCTGTATACAAACGGGCTTTTCATGGGTATCTCAAGGCTGGGAACTCTTTGGGGCTCCATCTCCTGTTTCTTTAATCTGAGTCTTATCTCCCCAGAGTGGAGCTGCGAACTGGTGAGGTCATATTTGGCTCAGTTCCTGAAAGTTTGTTTTGAGTCACTAGTGTAAATATTGCCCACCCAATCTGTACATTTGCACAAATTAACTGAAACGAGCTACCCAATTCCTTGTTCATATTTGTATCTTTTGATTAAGTCTGACAGCTGTAACCTCATTAGTCCTCCTCTGGTCATGGCAGAACAGCTGTCAGAGTAGGAGGAAGTGGACTCCTTCAAGTTGCCTCTCTGGACCAGGCACATTAAAATCGATAGGCTCTCTAAACGGTTCTGTTCTGCTTCTAATTCTGATTTATGTTGAGCTGTGTCCTTTCACTTAGATCCACAACGGGAGCCTAAAGTCAGCCAGACATTTATGGAGAAGGCCATGGCTCTTTCTTACAGTGAGAATATGGGTTTTACCTGAAGATATCAGATCTGCATTCTTTGGAATGGGGCTTTAACAGGCACTGTAACACAGACAATTTTAATATATTTTAAAATATTAGTTCCTAATGTTTTTTTTGGCATGAGAGATTTTGTTAGTTTTGACAGGGGGCCAACAGAGTCCTAATTATGGAAGTAAAAAAGACCGTGCAGCTGGTGCTCGTGGGAGATGGAGATAAAAAAAGTGAGGAAAGAGTTAGAAGCCTTCCAGTAGGAATGTGGCTTTTCCTCAACAGGACACAAAGTCCTTGGAGTGAATCCGGTGAGTTTCTGTAATAGTCCGCATGAAGGAAGGAGGCAGAGGGAGAAGTTCTCCACCTCGATTCACTAAAATCTGAGTGCTGAGGGGGGGGCGGGGGGGGGGAAGACTGTGCTCTATCCACACAGGTGTTGAAAAGGACAGCAGGCTAGAACAGATGCAAGGCATGGCCTTGCAGCTTATTTACTGGTGTTGGCGGAGGGGAAAGAAAGACAACAGGGGAAATACTCCGGGGGCAGGGGGGACGAAAGGACCAGGAGACCAGGGCTCTGGTCCATATTCTATCACAGCTCACCCTACCATGAGGAAGTTTTGGCAAGCCCTCCCAGTTTCTGCCTCTGTAGACTCATTTGGAAAACAGGGAGATTTGCTAGCTGTTGGCAGTGGTCCTATTCATCCGCGGTGATCAAAGACTTTTTGTAGCATCCCACTACTACACAAAGATACTCCACGATGGTGAAAGGTGGATTTATGTACTAATTGTCTAGCTTGGGGGTAATTCTTTTTCTACTTTCTCAGGACCCCATTAGTCTAAGACGCAAACAGGTGCTGTCCTTTGGCACCCCCTGGTGGTGGCAATGGCCGTTACAGCTGTCTGAACATTACAGCCCTTGAAGGTAAGAAGGTATGCTGTGACCAGAGAGCGCAGGTTGCAGATTGCTATTTACTCAACAGAAAAATACTCCAAGAACTCCTTTCTATTGCCTCATAGCTTTGAATCCACTGGGTCTTAGAAGCCCAAGTGAATGTGATTCTTCTACAAGGAAGCTGTATCATTGGGATCAAAATTACATCATTGGCACCAAAGTTAAAGCATAACACACAAAGCTGAAGGATTTACCAAACAGCAGACTTATACTTTCAGCACTGTGAGAAAAATAATAGGAAATATTGAAAAATCAGGGCAAGCCAAATGCTTCTTTTGTGTGTGAGCAGCTTTAGAATTTCCAGAAATATCGAATAACACATGCTGACATTTCCTTAAAAAACGGGTAGTGGTGATGAGAAAGTATTAAAAATTTCCTGAGCTCCTTTCTGTGCCTTTTCTCCAATTTAAGAATCATTTGCAAACAAAACTTTGAAACTCAGGAGTCAGATAGGGAAAAAAAGGTGAGTTTCTGTTACGGAGTAAGAGGTAGGTATATCTAATTGTTGTGAGTTTGTAGAAATAAAGCTATCTCCATCGTGGTGGTAAACCAGGTACATTGTTTGTATAACCACATTAACCCCTTGTTCTGTTCACAATTATATCCTTTCCTTTTAACTCTGAAACCATATTGAAACCTAGTTTTTTTTAAATGTGTTTGATTCATTATAAACTCAGCTAATGACATTTCTAGGTTAACGGATTTCAATTGAGATGATTTGTTATTGTCTAGAGAAAGCAAGCAGGCACGCTGGAGAGAAAAGTTGCTTGTTCTCAGTGACTAGGATTGCTGGTGTAGACCATACTGTGTGAGGATGCTAAGTGCTTTCCAGACTCTTTCATTCCCAGGCATTTGGTATAATCACAGTAACTATAGCTGTTGCATGTAGCTTTGAAAAGAAACAGTCATAGGAAAAAGAAAAGTCAATATTCCCTAAAAGAGAGAAAGAAGTTTCTTTGCCTGTGCTTCTGGTAAAGGTTTTTAGCAGTTTTGTCGAAATGGTTCAACCAGGATTGAAATATACATGTTGTGTATGTGCATATAGACATACATGCACACACATCTGCATCTCAGAGACTTGTTCTGGAAAAATCGGCTTTTGTTTCTAATGCTTTGTCTCTTCTCAACCATGTTTATAAGCATTTTTGAACTCTTTATGGGCACTTTGCCTGCCCCTCCACGCCCCTAAATATTCCCCTTTGTTCCCTATGAGCAGCCATGTTTTCAGCCTTGGTTGGCCAAAGAACAAAACATTAGTTCACCTCAAACACTGCCATTAAATTTACCTCACTTATTGGCCACCAGGAGCTGCACCCACTCTACTGAGGTCAGTCTCAACTACAACGCTGTGCAGATCCTCAGAGCCCCTTACCATTTCCCTGTTTAATGGGTGAGGGGCCTCTTGAGCCAGGTAAATCCTCCTGTTGACATATTGGTACTGTCGCCCTTACGTACCTTTGACCCACTAGCACACTTCCTCAGTTTGAGGATCTATTATACTATGTGTTAAATAAAAATAACCAGGTATGAAGAAGGGAGGGAAACGCAGCTACTGCAGGAAGAATAAGCCGTTTTTCCATCTCTGCAGTAGGTACCAGCACTCCTGGACACTCTAGGAAAATCAAGCCTTGATTACTCTGCCGTCTGAGGGGAACCACGTTGCCTCCGCTGCCCTAGAGTGGCCATGAGGGACACACCAGCTCACCAAAGCTCTCACTGCAGAATGACATTCCAGCTGGGATTTGGTTGCTTTTCTTCATCATCGCTTTGTCATTCAGTAAAAATGTGAAGTAGCTCGGCACAGGGACAGATTGCAATGATGTTGAGATCTTGAACACACTGCTACATAGTACCATGCCTGGAGGATGTGCTTGTATTTTTAATAGGCTGATAAAAGATCATATTCAATATAAGGGGGGGATTTCCTTGTGTTTATTAAATTAGGCCCGTAAAACTAAGACAGATAGAAAACTCATAGACTGTCAAATGGCATCAGGCAATAACCCCTTAACGGTTCCCATTTTAAGGCACTGTCCACGTGCCTCCCTCAGCCTGACCTGGAGTGACCAGGTTAGATGGTCAGAGCGCTCACGCCTGAACGCTGATTCAGGCCTTCGCTCCCTGCTGCCAATAATAGATCATCGAGGTGCCAAATTTAGTGGTGGTTTCTTATGATGCAGGTACCTGTCCAGCAGGAATTGGAGTGCAACCACAGCCATTTTCTTTAAGCCACAGAATAACTGTCAGATGGTAATTGCTCATACTCAGCTCAGCAGCCGGCCAAGGAAGGACTCCCATGGCCCATGGCCTTCCCACAGGGAAGGCAATTTTTCTTAGTACACTGTCTTCCAAAGGGGAAAAAATTCAGTGTTTGATCTCCAAGTCTTTGAAAAATCATTTAAACAGGACAAACAACAAAATTTACTTCTTTTCTTCTCTACAGCTTGTGGTTTCTTTCTTTCTTTTTTACTTTTACATGAATAATTTTCTGTCTTAATATATTCATGTGTTTTATAGAAGCCATATCAGTAGGGACCAAATGTTTTAAGATCACAAATTCTGGTCATGCATTACCTTTTTCTTAGATGAAGGGTACTTTATAAAACCTGTTACTTAAAGTCATTTTCTTTCACAAGGAAATAGTCTCCATTTTCTTCTCTTAGAGAAAAATCCATGACACCAGAGCACACTGCTGTACAGAAGGCATGCCAGTAGTCATCGCCATAATAATTCAGGGCCACTGGTCACTTCGGTCTAGAGTCTTTTCCTGAGTTGAGTGCAGCCAACTTGAACAATTTGTTTCAGGTTAACAAGACAAACAGGTGTTTACTGAGTAATTCCTGGGTCCTAAATAGAATTTTCTGGAAACCTCAAGTTACACAAACATGGAGCATTTTCATGCACGAGAGTACCTGAAAACATTGATTCTTAAACCACAAATTGGCATAAGTAATTACCTGGTTCAAATAATTAACTAAATATAAATGCATGTACATATTTATCTTGTGTGCATGGATAAAGGAAAACAACCAAATGTATAGTCTTTCTCTAGTATCTGTCCATGAGAAACTGGTTCCGGGATCCACCTCAGATATCAAATTTCATAGGCCCTCAAATCCATCAAAAAAAAAAAAGGTTGGTATTTGCATTTAACCTATGCACATTATTGTGTGTTCTTTAACTTGGACCAAGATTACTTACAAAACCCTGTAGAATTAAATGGTTTCTACACCATATTATTTAAAGATGATGAAGGAGAAAGGGGCTATATGTGTTCAGTGTGGATGCATTTTTCTGAATATTTTTATCTGCAGCTGGTTTTATCTGTAGATTTGGAGCCCAGCAATATGGAGAGCTGACTCTACAAACACACGCACAGAGGCACACAGGCACACACACATGGGCACACACGCACAGAGGCACACAGGCACACACACACGGGCACACAGGCACATACATGTGCACACGCACACAAAGAGAATAGTCAAAATGTGTTTGTAGTTAGAGTAATTCATATCTGGCTGTGAAGCTTAACACACACTCATTGGTGAAGGGAAACTCAGTCATCTAAAATTTCCCCAAAGCGCAAAGTCAGATGATTGATGATTTAGAAGTTATTTTATTTCTGTTGGCTCTAAGTGAGTGGCTTTCCTGTAATTTTTTTTTTACAAAAAAATGTACAAACCTTTTTCATGTGAATGAATTTGAATTCTATGTTTTAACTTAGACTCAAATATGCATTTATATTTTTTACACAAGGCCATGAGCTTTCATGTGATCTAACATTCATCTTACAGAAGAAAGCAATGACTACCAGAGGGGCTTTGAGAACTCCCTCAGGTCACACAGCTTGACCCATCCATGACACTGTATAGACGAGTGAACCTCAGACTGCCTCCGTGGCTTTTTGTTTTGACAACAACACAAATGCTAATCTAAAGGTCTGTGTGGCCCTACTTAACATCAGTGCAGCTTCTTCTCTGCCTTATCCTTATAGAAAACCCAATTCAGAAAAGTTATGAGCAAGCCCACTCATTCCGTTGGCCTGTAAGACTGGCCACCAATGTGCTAGAACTAATATTCACCACACAGTCAAGTCGCCTTCTGAGTAGACTATTCCCAAGCTCTTCACATTCTAAATCTCCTAGTGTTCTCTTTACCTGAAAACACTGACCCAACATCATAGGAAAATAGAGCAAACTAGAGACTAAATCACCTTTTATGTCTGTTTGAACACTAGGGATGGGTTCCCAGGGACCCCTCTTTATCATTCCGTCATTTACCAAAGAATGTTTTATAAAGAAGTGAGTTTTTTTTACCAATTTCTAATAATCATTTCAATTGTTACATTTCCTCATACCCATTTTGAAAAATACTTGAAAGAAGAGCCACATATAAATTTTCTTTCCTAAAAAGAAAGCCTCACTGGCAAGCATGCTCTTTGGTCTCTGTGGAAATGGCATGGGGACCATTGCCATTTTTAACATCCTTGTTTTGTTCTCGTCTTAACCGACAGTAGTAATTTGAGAAATGTTGAGGGCACCACTGAATATAGATTTGAAGGAAAATAGCTCTTCAAACTATATTGTTATAAGCAGGATGAACATTCAGTCAAAGATGAATCAAAAAGTTTAGAAAATGTATGGAGCCATGTGCTTCCACAATATAGTACCTCTGTGATGCAGCGTCCCCAAGAATCACATTTCAGTTTGTAGCCACCTGTGGCGTGTGAATGATGACTCTCCTCCATACTCATTCAAAGGCCCCCTTGTAAGATTGTTGAAGTTTAGGGATAGAGACAAGTTCAAATGCAACGTTTTGCAGAAAAGAACGCTGAAGTGGAAAGGGGCAAAGCTCTTTGTCTGTGCCTGCAGCATGCATTACAGTTGTATTGAAGACCAGATTCTGAATGCTTAGCTAGTCGATATTTCTCCTCTTCAAGAGGTTGGTCTGCCTCTCATATTCATGTTTTCTTTGATGTTTACAGAAAGTGAATTATTTTTTAAATCCATTCCTTTCCTTTCTTCCCTCCATTCCTTTGTTCCTTCATGCTCTTCCTCCACCCTTCCATAAATATTCATTTCTTATATGTCAGTCATTGTAATGAGCTCTGAAATACAAAGAATTGAAAATGGCCATAGCCCAACCACTTGCTCACCTTTTGGAAAGTCTAGCATGGCAACCAAGATGTTTCAGTTCTAACAAGAGAAATCTGGTCTTGTATCGCCTGACCCCTCAAGTTATTGTTCTTCTTAAACTCTTTATTCTCCAAACTTATAAGTCCCTTGGACTCACTGAATGGATTTTTGCCAATGGGCCGTCCTATACTCCTGGAAGACTATTTCTGCGCTATACTCCGGTGTCATGCTACCCTTCAAGTGACATCTGAAAACTTATTCTTAAAAAACTTTCTAACGCACTGAGAGATTGTATTTTCCTGATAACGTGCAAACATTTGCATGATTCCTCTTCCTCTCTTTACTGCTGAGTTTAATAAGGACCGACTTGCTCTTACATCTCAAATTACCTAATTCCACCCAATAGGAATTCAACTATGTTTTTACTTGTGCTTATCAAGTAAGAGAATACTTAGCAAACAATAGGATCATAAATGAGAGCAATCAATTCTGGAGGGCAGAGCCATCAAAGGATTCCATCTGCATTCATGACGTTTTTATTACTGTGATGAAATACCATGACCAAAGGCTACCTTAGAAAGAGAGTTTGTTTGGGTTCATGGTTCCTTCCAGAGGAAGCTTCATAATGGTGAGGAAGGCATGATAGCAGAAGTACCAGAGAAGGAAGCCATGAGGTCACATCTCATCTCCACACAGGAAGCACAGAAAGTGGGAGCGGGAAGGCAGGCAAGGATATAAATTCAAAGTTCAGCCCCTGGGGTAGTGATGTACTTCCTCCTAGAGGTTCCATAAACTCTTCAAACAGTGCACACCAACCGTTCAACAAGCGTTCCAATCTGTGAGCCCCTGGGGGCTATTTCTCATTCAGTCTCATGCATGTCATGCTCATTTTTCCGTCTTTCTGTTACTGCAAAAAATAAAGTTGATAAGTAAAGTTAATTTTGATATCTACTATCTGTCCCTCAATCACAATAATTTTTTTGTTCCCCCCCTTCAAAGGACACATTCTAAGATGCCAGTAGAGTCTGAAGTCTCTCCATAGGACCATATCCAACCCCAAAAGTGGCTGACTGCTGGGTGACCATCAGGTGGGGAGTGGATGGCACATTCCAGAGAGGATAGAGTGATTGGCCCAAGATGAAATCATTTTCCTCATTACACTGCACAATTCAAAACCATTACATTGGTTATTTCTAGAACTTAACCATGTAATTTTAATTTTGTTCTGTTTGTGTCTTGGTGTGGGTTTTTTTAAAGGATCAAATCATGTTATCCAGTCTTCTGTGAAACCCCTGAGGACAAGAAACCCTCCTGCCTCTAGCTCTAAAATGACTGGTAATGCAGGTTATGTGCCATTATTCTGGGCTTCTGTTGATAATTTTTAGGTGACAGTAAACCAAGGCTAACTGATACTCCTGAAAGTAGAAACATGGGTAAGAAAAACTGCTGTACTTTTCTAAGAGGCTCACAATCTTTTGTCACAAACCTGCAATATATATATATATATATATATATATATATATATATATATAAAGAAAGAAAGAAAATGTTTGAATCATGTGGACAGCAAGTCCAACATTGCTGATATGACACATTAGTGTTTATCCTACTTTGCGTGAATATCTATCTGTGCCTTGCTACAAAAAAAATCTGTACTTACTCCATTTTCAATGAACGTGTGTTTACTACAAAAATGTTTGATTTCAGAACTCTTTCAGGACATCGTATTATTCTAACTTGAAACATGTCTGAAGAATTTCTGAGAGGGGACTGTAAACACATACTGATTTTTCTAACTTGTATAGTATGAATTTAGCCTGTCATTAAAGTTATCTCTTTTTCCTGTTTTCTCCTTGATTAAAATTGTTCCCTACTGCGTATAATGGAGGTAGATGTTAGGAAACTCTAGAGACCTAAAGCCCCAATAAGGGGAAATACAATGTGGCGTGCCTCTGGGACTCATGTGACCCAGGACCTTGAACTAAAGTCTGGAAATCACAGGTCCTCCCTGATATTTAAAGGCTAGTGAGGAAGAGTAACTTTACCCAGCTGCTTTATTTTATGGGAAAGAAAATTGAGGCCCTGGGAAGCCAAGTATTTGTCACTTCTGCTGCTTCAGAGCTAAGGTACGCCTGGAACATGGTCACCTGGATTCTTGTTTGGTGACTGGGGCTTTCCTCAGTTTTGTCCCTCAAAGAGGAGCGGAGCAGAATAATCAGCAGAGTTCAAATGATCAGGAATCACAACAATGCTGCAGCTTCGCTACCTGCGTTTGCGGGAACATTCTATTGAACAGCAAGCCTAATGATGAGGCGCCAAATAACAAGAACAGCCAGGAACATCAGCCCCATGGTCCATTTTAAGAAGACTGCTGAGGAGTCTGAGCTAAAGAGGTCACACACTAGGTCCTAGACCATGCGAGAGCCTGGAGAACCCGGGACTACAGAATTAACATAAGAAGGCTTTAACTATTTCAGAGCCAACTTCCCATCCCAGCACAAGCCACTGGAAACCAGAAGTAGTATAAATGAGAACACGGACCTAAGATGAATCATGCCACAAAGCTTTCCCACAACTTTTGACTCAACACATACACACACAAAACCACACACAAGATAGAATGATAGTCAGGAAAATCCTTGTTGGAAAATTTTTTTGAAGAATACTATTAAAATTCTCTACATTGGAAAGCCAATTTTAGATATTGTTTCTAAAAGAAATGTGTCATCTACTTGAGATAATGGTGCAAAATCTTTTTCAGAGACTGGGAGATGAAAACTGGTTTCTGAAAATGAGTGATCTTGAAGATAAAAAGAAATGGAATGTGAAAGGTCCCCAAAATAACTGATGCCCCACATGAACAAAATGCCAACTCATCTCTCTTTATGAACTCAAGAATCTGGTGATACATGACCAGGAGGTAAATTGAAGCCCGTTCTGCGGCCAAACAGAGCAGCTGAGAAGGAGAGGTCATCATAGTCCCAGTCAGAGACAAGCTTTGGACATAGGGTTTGCTTGCCAGAAGCAGACCATGTCTGCTAGGTTCCTTTTTATTGTCTTGGAGAGACAGCTCATAGATAGGAGATCATTTTGTGACACCGTGGAGATGGCGCAGTGGATACCAGTGTCTGATCTGCAAGCGTGAGAACTCCTGAAGAATGGTCAGCCGTCCGTGTCTGTGCACATGGGTAATCCATGTATTAGCATGGCAAGATAAAAAGTGGAGACGAGGGCATTCCCAGAAGCTCATATATCCAGCCCCCAAACCACAAAGAGACCCTGTCCCAAACAAGGCAGAAGGCAAGGAATGACAGCTGAATTTGTGTTCTATCTCCACAGGTGCCCAGTGACACAGGAGCACTCATACATCACACACATGCACACATGCACACACGCACACACACGCACACACACACAGTTAGTGGAGGAGAATATTTTTGTCTTTTCCTTATTATTTTTCAATATCTCGTTGGGTTAAAATAAAGAAATGGGGAAGGGGAAATATTTTTGGAAATTGCCATAAGGCAAAAAACAGGCTAAAAGACTGTCAATATTTTTAGGCCTTCAGCTGTCTCCTTTCAACATAGAACCTGAAAATAGCCACCGTGGCTTGTGTTACTTGACGGCAGTGGCACTGAGTGGTTCTGACCACACGACTGGCCAGATCTCTAAGAGAATGAGTCTGATAAGACAGTCGTGCAAACCCTCCTCTCAGTTACCCACACTGAGTAAGTTTCAGATTTTGGTAGGCAAACATAAGGTCATTGTTAAATTAAATGGGAAGAAGGAAGGGAGCCCAGAGTAGAGAAAGGAATATGGTGAGGGATGACTAAGCTAAAGGACTTTTGAAAAGCAATACGTAAACCTAGGAGCTTTCTAAAATGCATACTCAGATAGGGAATTCAAGGAAGGACAGCACACCAAACAGACATCACATACTACCAAATAAAATCTCTAAGTGGGCTTTTGAGTCATTGCACAAAAGGGTCTCATAGACCGTCCCCCAGATATTATGGACTATTACTAATGTTATTGAGTACCCTCCACAACCTGACAGTAAGACCCTACTGCTAAAAATACCACATTCGTATGTCATTGAGTGTCAAGAAATTGAGCTAGCACTCAACAAGAGGTTTCACCTCTACTGTCTGCATTTGTAGCTCTGGAATGTGTTATGCATGGGGGGGGGGGAGCATCATCAAGGTCATCCAGCTGTAAGCACTGCAGCTGTGAGAGTGACCTGCCTACTGCACACAGACATGCACACACACACCACACACACACACACACACACACACACATGCAAATAATGGTACAAATGTTATGGTGGTAGCAAAAATTTTTTTTAACTTAAGGCCAGCTTTATCAGATGGAACCCATACCTGAAATGGTTGATGAAGACAAGAACCTAGAACTAGATAGGTCATGGCTCCCAGGGGCAAACCCATTGCCATTACTCTGCTAAGTGAGCATACCAGTAAATTGAGCCCTGATGACACTCTGCTATGCCTATACATCGGGGCATCACTCTTCCCTCATCAGAAAACCTTCATCTTACAATAGGTGGTAACTAACACAGAGAGGGTGTGCAGAGAGTGAAGGACTTTGGAGCGCTCAGCCGCTACTGGGATGTCTTTTCCCCCCCTCGAGACTCAGGCATCTATACAGAAGTGAAGGCAGAAAGACTGTCAGAGACAGAGGTGGTAGATGACTCCAAGGAAATAACAATTTCATGACATGACAGGGCTAATACACACATGAAATCAAAGACACTGTAACAATGAGCACAAAACCTGCCCAAATCCCAGCACAGAGAAGGGGGAAATAGACCCATAGTCCCACCACTAACCAAGAAGCTATTTGAAATTGAGAGTGGCTCAGAGAGGAGAAATTATTCTCTTGAAGGGATTGACAGTGGATATAACAACCACACTTCAGGACAGGCCTCATGCACGGGAGCAGTTGGCCAATATGAACAGTTTTTATTTGTTTGTTTGTTTGGGCGCGTGTATGTGTAAATAGAATGCACATTTTCTTTTCTTTTTGTTTCAAGAGAGAAAGAACATGAAGTTGGGTATGTTTGAAGGGAAGAAGAGTTGGGGGAGGAGAAAGAACACGAGCAAGGTATACTACATTAAAATATTTTAAAATAAGCCTGGCAGTGATGGCGCACGCCTTTAATTCCAACACGCGGGAGGCAGAGGCAGATGGATCTCTGTGAGTTCAAGACCAGCCTGGTCTACAGAGTAAGTTCCAGGACAGCCAGAGCTACCCAGAGAAACCCTGTCTCAAAAAACCAAAAACCAAAAAACAATTTTTAATGCACTGAATTTCCCATTAATCTCAAGGCATAAATGGATTTTTTAAATCTCTGTTGAATGTTCACAGTGGGCTCTTAAGAGCAACCTACACATTCCCTTCCAATATATGTAAAAGGGCTCCAGGAATAAATGCATAATTCAAATACTTGGAGGAAATTAAAAAAAACAACAAAGAAAATAAGAATCTGCTGTTTTCACGATTTATCAACGTTTAAAAGAAAACTAGAAACTCCATAGTCTCCTTTCAATTTTGACATGGTTTTAGCTCATTTCCATAAGGTAGCCAAGGAAAAGAGTGTAGCCTGTCTGTACTCGATGCAAGCCGAATGCATAAAAATTGTTTGTGTAAGACATCGTGGAAAAATATCTTAGAAAAAAATAGAGATTACCTCATTTCTGCTGCATCAAGACTGGACAGTAATTAGCTGGACACATTTCCTGGTAAGAGAGTTAAGCACGCAGGCAGAGCTGAATAGCAGTGCTTTCAGAGGGCCAGACAAGGGTCGGGGGCTTTCTGAGCGGCTGACTGCAGGGGATTACACATCGCTGGGAGTCACTGCAGACGGCCCACCACAAACAGAGCAGAGGCCCCTTGGTCCAGTCCAGATGTAGTTTACGGTATGACGACAAGCTTCCTGGAATCACTACCCTGAAAGTTTCCCGTGCGTTACAAAGGTTATGTAAGACTGTAGCTTTAATTCTTTCAGCTTAGCCATCTGTATGGCCCAATAATCATTAAAAACAAACAAACCTTGCTTCTCTTTCAGTAGACGGAGACTAACGCAGATACCCACAACTGGACTGACTGACTATGAGCAGAATGAGAGATGTTCGGAACACTCAGTCCTGGACGGGATGTCTTTATTAAAATATGCCCGGAGCAGGGCGCAGAGAACTCTCCAGAAGAGGAGGCAGAAAGATTTTAAGAGCCAGTGGAGGCGGATGACACCAACGAAACAGTGTCATTTAGACACAACAGGGCCGATGCACAGAAAAACTCACAGACTGTGGCCGCGTGCACAGGACCTGCACAGGCTCCAGCCAGGTGGGGTCCGGGTGCTGAAAGGCAAAAGAAAACATGGGTTCCCACCTCCAAACAAGAAGCTGTCTCCAACTGTCAACTACTTGCAAAGGAAAAATTCGTTTTCTCCCACGAAGTTTCGTTTGAGCTCTTTAATCATACTCCAGGGTAGGGCCATGGGCAGTGGTAAACATCTAACACAAAACAAGCTGTGCGCTGTTCTTGTAGACTTTTGTCTCATGTTGCTTTCTTGGGCATATTTCTTTTCTTGCTGGTCTCTGGCTTGTATATGATGGTTTTCTGATGTAGTGATTTTGTGGATGGATGGTGGTGGTGTTTCGTGTGTGAGAGGGCTTCTTACAGTTTTGGTGGGGGGTGTTTTGTTTTGTTTTGTTTTCTAAAGAGAGTAGAACAGAAAGGGCATGGAGTTGGGTAGGTGGAGAGTGGTGAGGGTATGAGAGGAATTGGAAGAGGGCAAAAGTATGATCACAATAGACTGTGTGAAAGAACACTTTCTTTCAATTAAACATAATTAAATAGCAATGTGTTGCTTAGTTCTCTACATGTTCTTAGATAATGAAAGCAACAGTGGTAGTCCATAGAAAGATGAGTAAGATATTTCCAAGTGTGGGGGCAGACTGGTTTAAGTCTGAAAATTCTTCACTAATGCATTACAAAAAAGAAAGAGAAAAGTGAGGAGAATGTGGTTAACCAGAGTCTCTTTCAGAGTGTGTTATTTTGTCACTATGCTCATTTAGCAGAATAGATGACATATTGCTATATTCATGGACAAGTGCGTCACTGAACCCTTAACAGAGAAGCCTCTTGCAGTCGGTGGTAGTTAATTCAGAGACCCCCCGCTGAACAATGTGCAGATAGTGAGAGACGTCAGAATACTCAGCCCTTAACGAGATGTCTTTATCACACCCCGCCCCTCATGGCTCAGGCAACAGAAAGACTCAGATGGTGGATGACTTCAGAGAAACAGTATTTTCCAGACACAGGAGAGCTGATGCACTCACGAGTTTAAAGACTTTGACACATGCACAAGTTTAAGCCAGACAAAATCCCAGAACAGAGAAGGGGAAAGAAGCACAAAATCCCACCTCTAACCAAGAACTTGTTTGCTGCTGATAGCTGCTTAGAGAGGGAAAATCTGTTTTCTTTTTTTAAAGTAATTTATTTATTTTTATATTAATCACAGGTTATGTACTTTGTATCCCAGCCATAGCCCCCTCCCTCCTTCCCTCCCACTCTCCCCATCCCTCCCTCATCTTCCAAGCCCCCCTCTAAGTCCACTGATAGCGGAGGACCTCCCCGCCTTCCATCTCACCCTAGCTTGTCATGTCTCTTCAGGGCTGGCTGCAATGTCTTCTTCTGGGATCTAGC
>CM053767.1:9582291-9620486 GCA_028658305.1 Pachyuromys duprasi
CAAAGACATGTATATAAGGATGTGGATAAACAAAGCATTTGATCTTTTTATGGTACTATTTGTAAATGGTAAATACAAGTACATATATTTTTCTGAGGGCAATCATTGACTGCAAACTAGAACTATACTGAGAAAATTAATCAATGAGCCAAGCTTGGAGAATAAGAAGACCTCTGAGGAGTAATTAAAACTTGTTAAACATCCATCAATTCACTCACTCCTGAATCCACTCAACAAGCAGTCTCTTCTTGAAATTCAGTTTCTGGGGCTGGAGAGATGGCTCAGTGGTTAAGAGTAATTCTTCTTCTTGTGGAAGGCCTTCGTTCTGTTCCCAGCACACACGTGGTGGTTCATAACCATCTATAACCTTAGTTCCAGGGGACACAACGCCCTCCTTTGAGCTCTGTAGGCAGCAGGCATCAATATAGTGTGAATACATGCACGCAGGCAGAACACATAAAATATACATTTTATATCACATAAAATAAATCACTCTAAAAAAGCTTTCAAGAGCAAATTGTACTATCCTTCTTTACTCATAAGAAAAGAGAATAGAAAGAATTTTAGAATTCTAGTCAAGATAAGTATTGAATGTGTTATTATTTTTAATAAATCTTCCCGAGGAGAAGTCCTCAGCCAAACCATGCCCGCAAAATACCTAAAGTGTAGTATCTTCTCACTGTGACCGCCGATTTACTAGCTGAAAAGTGAAAAAGCAGAACTAAGAAACAATCGCCAATTTTTGTCTTTGTGGGTAATTTCCTATTGTAGCAGATTCATGGTACCCGTTGATGTCGGGTCGCAAGCATTTAAATGCCCGCCGTGCACCAACCCAATATGCCACCTGGGTAATTTTGAGTGTTGCAGTCACCTTATTTGTCGGTTCTGAAGTTCTGTTCATAAAAAGAACTGCAGTCAGTATCACATTGCACAAGTTCCTGGAGCCCGGGGGAGAATAATGACACGAATCAATAATGCTGTCTGGGAAATGGCTTAAAATAAAATATTACAGAAGGGCACGAACATCACCCGGGGGGAATTCAAGTGCTGATTAAATATGGCTGCCTCAGTTCTTTTCCACTCGGTGACAGATGGGGACAGAGTACTTACTTTGGCGTTCGGAGCTCTTTTCTGAACTAGGGTTACTTAGGACACCTGACACAGCTTCTGTGTGCTCGGACGCCCCCTACAGGCCGACACTGCACACACGCAGAGAACCCCGTTTCACGAGAGCCTTCCACATGGAAAAACGTTTCCAATACGGATTTTTCTCAAAGCCCCACCATAAAAGAAATCAATAAATAAAATAAGGTACATAATGCTTATTCTCCTTTTTCCTCAGTCCCCATGCTCCAACTAAAGAGAGAAAAAAGGAGTTCGTTTGTTCAATGTGACAAAATGTCTTAGTGTACAAAGAATTAAAACTGCCCAAATAGAAATTACAATTGAAGGACTATCTAGATAAATGTCAACTTTATATCACATTTGGTGTATGAAAAAAAGCTAATGAGCGTCAGTTAACATATCATGTATTGACAATTTATTCTTTCTATATTCCCTCTGCATGTGAAGTACTGAGGCTTGAAAACATTACAGCCTCCAGATAATCTATAATATCTACACACGTATTTCTCCATTATATCTCATTTCACTATAAGTTTGTTGTAACACTAAACTTAAAAGTTCAATATTATTTATTCTTCTAGTCCTTTCGTTTTGGCCTATCATAGTGGCAAAGCACACAAACAAACAAAATATATTTAATCCCTGGAAATAAAAAGTGCGCGTGGTAGAGATGCAGAGATATCAGCTTTCGGCTCGATGGACACCGATTTCCTCTGTGAGTCAGGGCTTGTGTCCCTGAGCTCACTCTGTCTGAGAAAGGTCCAGACATGCCTTCTCAGCTCTCTTATAAGTTTGATTGAAACCATTAGCTGGAATATAATGAAGTCCACATGGCAGCATTACTTGGTATTTTTTTTAAGATAGGACTTTTTTAATGTAAAATTGTGATAAATCCATTCTGAGTAAGGTATGTATTTCTTTTTTTCTTTTTTTTTTCCTCAAATGAGATTCTTTCTCTCTACTATTTGAAGCAGTTGAGTATTTACATCTCAGCGGCTAGACTGACTGGACTCAGTAAATTCACACTTTCCTCCAATTTTTCCAATGTCTTTCTCCTTGGGAATTATTGAAGCATCTACAAAAACAGCTTCACTTTTCCAGACCACTTGTGCCTAAAGGTTTTTGTTGATAACTAACCATACTTGGAATCAGACATTCTGCAAGAAACCACTAACTAAAGGCTCCATTTACTTAAATGGGAAAAAATTTTAAATGTGATACATAATAACCCCCAAATACTAAGTTATTAAGAAATAGTAAGATGCACATATATAAATATAAATATATATATATTCCTATATATAAGTAGCAAACAGTAAGTCTGAGTAGAAAAACCTTAAAACACCAGTTCTCAATTACAGCTAATACACGTGGACAAGCAGCTGTTACGGGTAGAAAAAGGTGGACTTTCTTAACACAAGCCGATTTTACATATAATTCTGATACTGACTGTAGTTATAACATGAGCCTTTTCCTATACATTGATGAGTTTGAAAGAACATTTTCCTCTTGTTTTAAAAAAATAGTCAGCTAAATGACGCTGTACCAAGAAGATATGCATGTTAGGCTACTGAAACCTACGTAGCTATTCCCTGAGCAAACCTCTAACCCGAGAGATCTTTCTTCAACAGAGTGAGCTTCCTTGGCCAGTGCCACCTAGGAACTCTAGGAGCTTCTTTGAAACGACCTGATTGCTCTTTGGGGACCAGCAAGTCCAAGGTGGATGACCCGGTGGCCACAGCAACACACAGCTGTTGCCATCGGTATACGGCTTCCCTAGATCTGCCAGTGCAAACCACAATGACTCCAATAGCTTAAAACAAGATAGGCTTATCCTTAAAACAAAAGAAGCTTATCCTATGCCAGTTCTGGGAGCCAGAAGTTCAACATCACGGGGGCCTTGTTATGTCGCTGAGGCAGAATCTGACCCGTGCATCTAGAAGCTGCTAACAGCACCCCGTAGTCCTTGTCTTACAGCCACACTCCCCCGGCGCCACGTGTCTTCTCATCTTCTCTCTGTCTTCTCCATTCACCTCTTATCAAGGGAAGAGCCCACCCTTGAGCTTAATGTGCTCCTACCAACTTTTTAAATTGATCCCATCCGCAAAGACTCTTTTTTCCCATTCGACTCCCTTGCACAGCTCTGAGTGGGTCTTTCAAAGCGAGTCCACACAACCAACCCGCTGAATCAAGCTTGGCTTCACCAGCTAACATCAGTTCTAGAACACAGGCCTACAGAGACCAGGCTGCCAACAGTCACCTTCCCTACTTGAGCAACATAATTGCCACTTCTTGTATTAAACTTTCTTTTAATTCGGAAAACAATGGAGGACGCTGAGTAGGTTTTGTTTGAGTAGGTTGGGGGTAGGGAGTCTCCTGCCTTAGGTATAGCTAATCCTGAATGGTTTCTTGAGCTACTTCAGCTACTTAGGCCAAAAGGACATCTAAGAAGCAGGGGCCAGAGGAGCAAACTTGAGGCAGGAAACCCTGGATGGTTTCTTCGAAGGTGCCTTGAGAGCTTTGTGGGTTTTCTGATTTCACTTCTTAGACATTGCTTCTGAAGCACAAACACTGTCAGCATAAAGCACTCCACCTAAGACACAAAGCACGAGAAAAAAAAGCCAAGGGTAAATCTCCAAACTGCCATACTTGAGGGTTCTCTCGATTTCATGACTCATGATGACTTGGATAGAAATCACAGACCTTGCAGACAGTTCTCCAAGAAACTGAGCTCACAAACGTGACCCCGGTTTTTATTAATAAAATAAATGTAACGTTCGGTGTTCACAAATGTAAGCACACATTTTCATAAGCGCACACACCTATTTACACACTGTGTTTGTGACCAATGAGCATTCACCGATGTCCCTGCAAAAGCCTTTTTCGTTGTTACCAACGACCCTTCTGAGGTTCCCTACCCCCTCTTAACTGCTTCTTTAAAAAAATTTTTTTAAATAAAGTTTTCTTTCAAGCCCTCTACTGTTACAGTGTTTCGGCCATCAAAGTCCCCTCCTGGCCATTTTCATTTACCTTGTGACTCTGACCCTTTGTGAAGCTGAGCATTTTCGGAGTAAGCTGATCCTACGGGTCCCCAAGGATGCTATTCTCATTTATTCTCCCAGCGCTTTGAATGGAGCAGTCTGCCCTTGGCAGCGGTTCAGCGGGCCCACATTCAAAGAGCACACAGTCCTTTCTCTTGCAGAGACCTTTCAAAGCGCTGCCCGGGGTTCGTGGAAGGGCTGTAATGGATGTCAGTCACTGAGCACGTTACATTTCATTCATGGCTGCCAGGGAACGTGATGAGTCCAGAAGCAGGAAAAGAAAACCAGCAGCCGGTCGGGTTGATGGATACATTTCCCAGCCTGTGTGCCGCGGGGATGCAGCAGCGGCGGGGCGGGGCACTTAGGATGAAACCCAGGAGTTAGCTTGGCTTAAAGTCTCACCCAAGCCTCCTAGGCAACCGAGGCAAGATCGCAGGAACCTGAGCGTTCATCTAAAAGGCTCGTGCCCCGGAGGAAGCAGATCTGTAGAGCCCCATCCCCATTTCTCCCTCCCCTGAAACCATGCAGCGGTTCTGTGCCTTCTTCGTGGTCGCCTCTGACAGCTGACTCTACTTTTCCGAACTTCACAATACTTGAGGTGTTGCAGCCTCCAGTGGCTGCTGAAGTTGGGAGACAGTCCCAGGATACAGATGGGGGATGGGGACAAAGGCTTGGCTGGGACCTCTGTACCTGCCAACTGGTGTGTCGCGGAGTGGCTAAAATTACTGGCTGCCCAATTATCTGATTAAAGAGAACCTTTCATTTGAGGCTTAAAAAAATCCAGACTGAAATCAAAACCTTCAAGTTACCTAAACTACTTTAAAAGAAAAAGAAGAAGAAGAAAGAAAGAAAAAGAACAAAAGGGGAGGGGAAGAAAAGGAGGATAGAAAAGAAAATGAAAAAAAAAAAAGAAAGGAAAGGACAAGGAAAATGAAGAGAAATAGTATAAGGGGAAATGCTTTGTTCTAGAATTTTTGTCTCTTTCCTTTCTTTTTCTTTCTTTCTTTCTTTCTTTCTTTCTTTCTTTCTTTCTTTCTTTCTTTCTTCTTAGGCTTTGCTTGTTTTGGAGTGGGAATTCCATAGCAATATTATGCACTAGAAACTTCTGGTATCAGGCTTAGGTTTAGTTATCTTCATTCACACTCACACACATACACCACCACCGACACCAGCAGCAGCCGCAGCCGCAGTAACACTCATCATTATAGTTTTAAATTAGTTGAGTCAGTTGATTAAATAAGGTACCGGTGATCCCCAAAAGCAATTCATATTTTATTAGCTTTACAGTTTTACTGCAGTCCTCTTAAATTATGCAGTCCATGAGTTAGGCCTGTGTCAGGCCGCATCAGAACGGTGTTTTTATAGGTCTTGGATTCCACAGAGGCTGTTGTGGTTTGGAAATAGCAGAACAATGTACTGCTGCTACCCCAGTCAGTTAATGACCTGCACCATAGCTAAAGGCCCCAAACCACACAAGGCAAGTGAGCTGAGTCTGCCTGGAATGTATGACAACCGGAAAGGGGACCCTCGTCTCTTCTTTCATTATGTTCTGGATTGGTGTCATCTTGAAATCTTGCTAATAACTTCACCATACTTTATGCTGCCTTGTTTGCTTTAACAAGAGAAAGAGGGCAGGAGGGAGGAGAGAAAGAGATAGGGAGGAGGAGAGATTACAGATGGTAGAGTCAGCAAATAGCTATGTCAGAACTTATTTTTTAAAAATAAAATTCTTGGTCTAGAATAGAGACTTGGGGGTTTCTAGGGCACAAAATAGCCATGTGCTGGTAGTGTTCACCCAATGGCAGAGCTCAAGCCACACATGTGCAGGGGCCTACATCAAACACAGACATGCACACACACAGGCACACACACAGGCAGACATGCACACACACACACACACACACACACTCAACTGTGTCCCTTTGTTAGAAAAATGAACTAGAGGGGAAATGTAGGAGTGAAGAAACAGTGAAGGGAGAGGAATAAAAACAGCAGGAATACAGTAGAGAGGGAAGGAGGGATGGATCAAGAGGCAATGAAAGAAGCAAGAAAAGAACATCTCATGTTGTGAATCATAAATGCATGATTTATGCTCAGAGATCGGCATGATCAAAGGATGCACACCAACAAATGGAATGATGACTATACACATGCAAACATACACCCACGAAAGGCTTAGAAACAATAGAAAGACAGATGCTGACAATAGTGCTTTTTGATTTGTTCTTCCCGTATGGCGGTTCTATTCCCAAACCCTACCCAACCCCAAGATACACACACTTGTAAGGCATGGCTGCTGTCGTCAAGGAGAATGTCTTCTTGTTTACTTCTTGTTCTGTCTCCAGCTTGCCCCAGAGCTGCCTGCCCTTCCTACAAAAGGTAAGGAATGACATTACAAGCACAGCCGCTCAGATTCACAAGAGCCTCCAGCCTGGCCCTCTCCTGCTCTCACAGGTGCCACACAGAGCCTGCCTGTTACTCCCCTGTGGCCAGCAACTCACAGAAGTGAAACACCCTATTTCTGATGAACTTAATTGTTTCAAAAGCATTTTCATCTGGGAGCCTAAACTCACCACCCTGTGACCTCTCCCACTCTTTTTAGTTCTGTAACTGTAGCAATGTCTCTGCCCCTCCCCTCCAGCCGCTACAGAACAGCCTTTGAAACTGTTAACAAGACTTGTCATTCTCTCTGGCAAAATGAACACATTCCCCCAGCCACTCCTTGTATGATATGGTTTCCAGACCCTTCACCGTTCTTCCTTTGAACGTGTTCCAGTTTGCTGTCAACTTCCCTCTTAAAAGTTGGTGCCCAGGACTCAACGAAGCACCTCCTCTATGACCAGCAGTGAATGGGGTTAGAACAGGAACTCCCTTGATGTAGAAGCTGTATTTCAATTAATAGAGCATAGGACTGAAGCATTTTGCAGTAGATCCGCATGTCTGAGTTCCATTAGCTTGAATTTAAGCCTAAAGTATGTTTTACATTCACTAACAAATCAGATATGATCTATTCTTTATGCAAGAAATCGATTATTTGAGGGACCAGGATGGTGAAGGGATAAGTGTGTTTGCCTTGAAAGCATGAGAGCCATGCTCTGGTGGGGGTGGGGGGTTCCTGGAGCTCCTTGCCAGCCCGACTAGCAGAACTGTTATACTCCATGTTGGAGAGAAGACCTTCTCCCAAAAAATAATGTGGAAAGCAATAAAAGAAAACACCTGACATTGACCTCTGGCCTCTGCACATGCATGCACATATAAAAGCAAATATGTGTGGGTAAATGCACACACAAACACAAGCTGGTTATCTTAGTCTAGTATTTGACATTTATCCTACTGAGTTTCAACTTGTTTCCCAGTAGTCTGTCTAGCTCATGAAATATTTTAAGGAACTATTTATTTTGATCCACTTGTTAGCTAATTCTCTGCATTTTGTTTCGTTTGAAATTTTAGTAGGACTTCTTTCACTGAACAGAAGAAATACGTTATTCAGAGGTTCGGTGAGGTAGGTTGGCATTGAACGAGTAATGGTTGTCTGTGGTCACCACCATTAGGACATTTCAGAGACCTTCATTTAGTAGACATCACTTTCTTATCTGTCTCGATAACCTATAAGGTATTTTGAAAGAAAAAAAATCCTAACATATATAAATAAAAAAAAGAAAGAGCACGAAAGAGCAGATGCATCTAGGGCTTGGTTCGAGCTCAGTGGGAAACTGAGTTTGAGCCCCAACACTGCCGAAATAAAGAGGGAAGTGTAAGGACCCGTGACTTATTAGCCCTCAGAAGGCCAGACCCAAGGCCTGGTAGCCTAGATGCGGAGTTGGGAGATGGATCTGGCCCACCTCAGGCCCTCAACGTTCTCTCAGAAACGTTCTCACATCAGCTCCTTATTTTCCTTTTCACTGTTCTAATAAATGAAGAAAAAAAAAGTAAATAGATCAAAGCCAATTTTTTTTGTTTTCTTTCAACTGAATATAATTTCCATGCAGTAAAACACTGGTTAGAAGTACGTACTACACGCCAGGAAGTATCAGCCTGGCTAGATCCCAGGCGAAGACATTGCAGCCAGCCCTGAGGAGACAGGATGAGCTGGGGTTGGATGGAAGGGGAGGAGGTCCTCCCCCATTGGTGGACTTGGAGGGGGCAGGGAGGAGATGAGGGAGGGATGGGGAGAGTGGGAGGGAATGAGGGAGGAGGCTACGCCTGGTATGCAAAGTTCCTAACCTGTGATTGATATGAAAATAAATAAATTACATTAAAAAAAAAGAAGTACGTATTAGAAGAGTCATTTGTGGTTTAGGGAGAGAATGGTGTGTTTAGTGAGGCATGCCAGCACAATTCACAGAGTTGCCTGATGCTTCTGCTCCTGGTCGAATCAACAAGCAGTAGCCTGAAGAAAAGTCCCTTCAGTGAAGTACTTAGTACTTCACTTAGTACAATAGTTCAGTATTGTGCATTGTGAAATACAGTGCCTAATAGCTTTGATATCTGGTAGTGGCTCAACATTTTTATGATATGGCTGCTTCCATCTATGTGTATTTTATCCTTTATTTGCAAAGTGTAGAAGTAGTGCTTATAAAACATGCTTCTAGTGTGTATAAAATTATTCTCAATAAGTGAGGTTTTTTTATGAATCACCATACTATGTCTTCTTTAATGATTTATTTATTTTTTATTTTATGTGCATTGGTGTTTTACCTGCACGTATGCCTGCGGGAGGACATCAGACTCCCTAGCTGGAGTTACAGAGAGTTGTGAGCTGTCATGTGGGTACTGACAATTGAACCTTGCTGCCAACTGCTGGGCCATGTCTCCAGCCCCATACTGTCTCTTCTAGTCTTTTCCCTGACTGCTCATCTGTGTTCTCCTGAAAGGCTGCAGTAATTATTTTCAGAAAAACTGGGTACATAGCATAAAAGGATTATAGATTTTCAAGTAAACTTCAGCCATCTAGAATTAATGAAGTAAATTAATGAAATAAAAACAAAAAGCAAGTGCGTACCCAGAAGAATGAGAAGAAAATGGCATGATGGCGAGCATCTGTGAGGACCACAGCAGAGATTTTGTGGTTTGACGGGTATGTAGAATACAGGACTGAGTAGCTGAGCTAAATTGTGAACAAATCAATTCCTTTTATTTTCACAAAGAAACTGTAAAACTTCGCTGTCCAGAAAGTATTTTTATTATGTGAAAATATTGCTAGATGGGGCAGAGGAGATGAGCTGGTCACTGGGGCTGCAGGGGTCTGGGCAGAAGCAGGGATAACAAAAGCTTGTCTCTTGCCAAACTGAAACAATCCCCAGTGCAGTGGGATTTACTTAAAGCTGTTCTCTTCAACAGGTATCTTAACTTGTAAGAATTTCTTTCTTGCTGTTCTTCAGCCATCATTTTATAGGCAGGGATTAAAACCATCTGATGTCAACTAATAGTTCATATTTAAAAGGAGGCAATGACTAACTAAAGTCAGGAAAAGGTAGTAATGGAAGGCAGACACTGTACTGTGTGGAGACCACACAGCCTCTGCTCAGTCAAAGGTGGCCCTAGAGGAGGCTGTCCTAAAGCAGGACTTCGGCTAAAGAATCATGCTCTCCATTCATTTCCATTCCCTGTGGGAACTGCAGAGACATCAGTTGATGAACCAAGATGGCAACTCCTCAGAACTGAAGCTAAAACCTCCGTGGGAAGAGTGACCATTCATGGACTCTAAGTATGAACAGAAAATGGGATTACAGGCCATTTGAAAGTGGCAAATTTCATAAGACATTGTACTCTTATGCACTGTTATAGATGAGACATTAAATGGCTTACTGTTTGGGGCGATTACAGGGAAGACTCTTGTCTACAAAGAACCCAAATTACAATAGCATCCAATTGTCCACTGATTGAATGTAGACCTCAAAAACAGCAATGGGCCCAAAGTTTTGCATATTCAATTTCGGATCAATAAGAAAGATATACGTTGAACGTAACAGCAACAACAACAAAATGTCTAAAGCTATGGTGGAATAAGTGTCCACAATATATTCTTGTCACCGTGGAAGAATAAGGGCGCTGTTCAAAATAATAGGTTCTCTGAGAGCTATTGGGTCTTACAATGTGGATTAGTAGGAAGAAACTACTGTCAAGTCAGAAGTGTTCTTCTTCGTCTACCCATTGCTATCTCAAGGCCAGTGCACTCAAAGGCATTTCAGAGAATATCTTTGATTTGCACATCAAAAAACAGGACCATGAGTAGCTTGTCCAAGCAAATGCAGATAGCAAATGGCTAAGCCAGACCCCAAACCAGGGCCTTGGATCTCGAGACTCGTATTCTTTTCCACTGCACCAGGCTTGTGTAAAACTCCAAAACACACATTTTAAACAGGATGTGCAGTTTGGAAAACTTAGAATTATAACCTTGTGTCCTGATTATTTCCATCAGCATTTATTTTTGAATCTTTCTCTGTCCCTAGGGTTCTCTTTCTTGGATCATTGTTATCTGATTTTCCTAAACATTCTTGTTTATCTTTCACTTTTTCTACATAATTGCTTCTCAGTTTTAGGTCTTATTTCTCCTTTTATTATTTTTTTCTAACTTTATTTGGGATTGGGGCTTGGCTTGAGAAAAGGCCTCTCTGTGTATCCCTCGCTGTCCTGGAACTCGCTATGTAGATCATGCTAGTCTCAAACTCACAGAGATCCACCTGCCTCTGCCCCCTGAGTGCTGGGATTAAAGGCATGCACCACGCCACTACTCCCCTAGCTTTATTTGTATGTTTTCTGAGCATACCAAGAGAGACACTGTTATGGTTACTAAGGTTCCTGAAGGGCATACCATTATCATTAAGAACTTGGATGCATATCTATCCCAGAGAAGTTTAGCAATGTTTAGAATTTGCCTCCCTAAGTTTCTAGTCATTCAAATTCGCTTTTTAGCCTTACGAGAGATTCTTTTTTAATGGGATGAGTGTGGTTAGGATAAGAAACAAGACTCCGGCATGTAATCTGTAACATTTAGCGGATAAGAAAAATTTCTAACCGATGTATCAGTTTAAAGCAAATTATGCATTGTCCAGGAAGCTAGAGTCTTCCAATATGTTTGAAGTGTTCTCTGGCAGAATCAGAAGCTTTAAGAACAGAACACAAGCCACGGTTTATGATGTTACAGCATCCCATGGCTTTGGTTTCTGAGAAACAGGCACAAGCTCTTTGAAGGAAAGGTTCGGACACTGAATGTGCAGTGAATAGCAACAGTTGCACTGCTGTGGTGCTCTCAGCAAGCACCTTCCATTGTGATAACTTTATACATAGTGGAGCGAGAAGTTGCCAGGGCTTTTCAGATCCTAGCTTCTTGGGCTGTAGCTCTGGGAGGCTGATTCCCTTTCCGGGACAATGAAGAAGTCACTATCACAATTGAAAGAGAATACTCACGGGCCCCCGACACACAATAGCTGAGTGACGTGATGAAGATGCTGGAAATCGGGATGAAAATACTAAGATATCTTAAGAAATTTAGAATCTGGGCTGATGAATTAATTAGTAAAAGATAAAGGAAAATTCTTTTCTCTTAGACGATGACCTACAGAAAGCAAGCCTGACACACCTGTGATGCTGACACTTGCTCTAAAGCAATTTTACAACTTTGCAGAAAAGCAAAAACCACTTTCCCAGAAACAGTGCAGTATGTCATTAAGAGAGCATAGAATTTATTTTTTAAATTCACCATTTAAAATGAACTGTAAATGTAAATGAAGTTACTCCAAAAGGAATATGCTTCAAGATATTCTTTTTGTGATATTTGTAATATTTCATCCTAGGAAAGCAGTTCTCAACCTGTGATTCACAACCCCTTTTGGGAGTCAAACAATGCTTTCACAGGGGTCACATATCAGATATCCTGCATATTATATATTTACACTGTGATTCATAACAGTAGCAAAATTACAGTTTTGAAGTAATAACAAAAATAATTTAATGCCTCGTTGGGGGGGGAGGGTCACCACAACATGTGGAACTGTATTAAAGGACCACAGAATTAGGAAGTTTGAGAGCCATTGTCCTCTGTAATTTTACAAAGGAGAGCCTCTGTGAGGAGAGTATAATATCCTGATGAATGTGTGTTGACAAGAGCATGGCTATGTCAAGGACTCCAATGCCTCAAACGCGTGGACATGGCAAAGCCTTCTGTAGTCCAAGACTGCATGTTGAGGAACATGTATTAACTAAGAACAAATGTCCAAAGCAGCTTCCTCCTGCCCTGAGACATCCCCGTATAGAGACCTCCTACAGAGACTTGCTGGCCCTTCCTCCTGCAAACAGGCTGAGTTCCTGATTTCATGGGAAGTGCCATCCGCAAGGAAAAACACAACCCACCCACCGTAGGTTTTCTGTGTGTCTGTCATTTCTTCATTCACATGTCATTGCACATTGGTTTCCAGGACAAAGCTGTTTAGCATACAGCAAGCCTCAAGAGACAATCAGGTCCCTTGTAAGAAGTACACTATGTGCTATGTTAGTCTATAGATGTGACAACTCAGACAATTTTTAATGAACCTTTATGTTGGTATGCAAAGAAGTGGGTCTCACTGAAGCTTTCCACACTTGTGTGTCCTTATACTTCCTTCTCAATCATCCCCTTTCCCTCTGTTTATTTTAGAATAAACAGGAAAAAAAAAGCCAAAGGCAAGCAGGAATCTTTTTTTAAAAAATGATTTATTTATTGTGTGTGTATGAACACTTTGTTTTCCTGCACACCAGAGGAGCAAATCAGATTCCATTACAAATGGTGGTGAGCCACTATGTGGTTGCTAGGAATTGAACTCAGGATCTCTAGAACAGCAGTCAGTACTCTTAACCGCTGAGCCAACTCTTGAGCAAACTCTTTCAAATAGCCCAAATGTTGCCCCGGGTCCCCTCGTTTGATCTTGTACAGTTTTCAGCACAAATAAGCTGACAGCAACTCTGGTCTACCTGCGTGATGGGAGATCTCAGTCAGCAGCAAAGGGCACCCTGGCAGTCACGGCTGGCGCTGCCTCACCATGGCTCCACGCCACAGGGGCCCCACAGTGGCTGACGCTGAACAGAACAGCACATGCACTTCCTCCTCGCTTGTTAAATCGAACAGGGTTTACTCTGATATTTCGAATTTTAGTTTTCATTTAAAACATTGTGTGAGCCACACCGAAATTCCTAAACACGAGCAGTAGCCGCTTTGATTTTGACTGGAGTGAAAGAAGCATTGTGCTATAGCTCTCTCACAGGGGTCTCCAGGGTTGAATAAGAGCCTTCAGATAATGATTTCCTCCGCCCCACTCTGCTCCCTCTTGGTGTGCTGCCCAGGTAGGCAGCCAGGGATTAATATCTGATAACATGCCTTGTTGGGCAATGTAGGCTAATACCCTCCAAGCCCTGTAATCTTGCCCCTCCACAATCGAAGGCTGTGTGCCCAGCACATCTTATCCTTTGGGAAACCCTCGGAGTCTCGGCGGCCAAAAGTTAAGCTGTTTCCACCTCTTCCAAGCCACGTGAAGATTATTTGAAATTCCTGTGTGCTGACTGCCCTGCTGAACTAACACAATCCAAAAATATTTAAGAAAACACAAACACGAAGTATTCTCTGAAAGCTGGATCGTCTGCTCAGAGCCACCTTTGCCGGCCGTTCTGCTTCATGAGCTCGCAGAGACCATCTGGTGGCAGCTAACTTACGTGGGCTACAGAACTGAGGAAGTGTTAACTGTGTTTCGGCTTATAGAAGGTGGACAGCCAAACTGATTTCCAAAGTCTTTTCCAGGGATTTCGATTTTAGATATAAACTGAATTCTCTCTTTTTTTTTTTATTTTGTATTTACTGGGTCACTCTTAGCCCCGTTTAAAAATGTAAAAGCTTGAGATTCGGACGCTGCCGAGACTGCACTATGAGTAGAGGAACTCGCCAGCAAACCAGAAAACGAGTCAGAACAGTGGAGAGACAGCCAGCTCTGCTGTGGCCTCTACACTGGCACACACACCCAAAATGTAATAAGAAAGTGAGTTTCTTAGGCATCTAAATGCTCAAGTTCTTAAAAATTCAGAAAAATCGGTTAACCACATTAAGAACACAGTTCTGCTTTGATGTTAACGATGTTTAAATGTTGTCTTTGAGGATTCCTCATCTTGAACTCGTTTCGTAAGATATTTTCTCTTCAATTGTCAATAATTTCTCATAAACAATAAGTAAATAAAGACCATGTTGTTGAATTTCATGGAAAATGTAGGAATGGGGGGGGGGGGACAAAACATGACAGGGTGTAGCTTTCTCCTTCTAAGTAGCTGGAAAAGCTGTTTTTATTTTATATGCAAATAGGCATATGATAATCTTTATATGCAAATAGGTGTGTGATAATTGTGTGGTTGTATTAAATGTAGTTGGGGCAACAACATTGTTTCTTACATAGTGTTCCAACCAACAAAAAAATTCTCCAGTTTTACCCACCCACTCTTTTTACCGCCCCTAAAGTTTTGGCTAAAGTATGCCTCCCAAGCAGACTTCTCAATATACTGCATCTGTATAAATCAAATAGTAATCATTCCTGTATTGCAGAACAAAGTTCAAAGGGACAGATCTCTCAATGTTGTGATCAACACTCTCCTAACTCATGGCTGCGATAAATCAAGACGCTAGTGTGTCTGGCTGTGCACATCATGCTGTATTCTGGTGTGAGATCCGTGTGCATTTGCTCATGGACAAATTCATGGTGCTCAGCTGTTAGATGCAACAAGGCCCGGAGCTACACAGAAAGCTTGGAGGACTCCACAACTGAAGAGAAGCAGCTCTTGATCATGAGTTTGAAGCAGCTGGGAGATGTGCAAGGCACAGACAACCGGAAGAAAAAGGAGACCCGTGTCAGGATTTACTGAGAGTCCTGAAAATTCAGAACCCTCTCTGCCAACATTCCATTCCACTTCAGGAGAAAGTATTGATGGATGACATGGTGAAGATCAGTCTTAGGTTATCTGGGGGTAAGAAATAACTTTTTAAGGTTTCTCTAAACTGTTGAGAGATTTAGATGCTCATAAATTCCGTTCCCCTCCCATTTAACTCAAGAAATGTAAACACCTCATCTCCCTGATGACACGTGTATTAATAGTCCTCTAGTTTAACAGAAGTTAACAGAGGTGGTGTGAGAAAGTTGGCATAGGGACTGGGAAGATGACTCGGTCAGGAAAGTGGCTGCCACAAAAGTGTGAGAAACTCAATTTGGGTCCCAGGGCCTATAACTAAACCCTGGGAGATGCACAGACAGGTCTCTGAGGTGTGTTGTAGCTACGCTAGCTGCATCAATGAGGTCTAGGTCCAGTGCCAGACTCTACCTCCCAAAAACAGCTGGGCTGCCATAGTGGAAGATGCCTGATGTTAGCCTCTGGCCTCCATGCACATACATGTGGACACATAATCCATATGCGTATGTGTACACACCCATACAAACACATACCTATAAACACACATAAACACACACACACACTTCCTTACAGAAGCCTGTACAAAGTGTTGATTCGCCTTACTGTGTTTCTTTTCAGGATATGTAAATCAATAGGAGCCGACATGATTATAGTATGTTGGGTGTTGGAACTTAGGTATGCAAAAGAAGACCTATGGAGGTGGCAGGAAGATTTTTTAAATTTTTATCTTTTACAGTTTATTCATTTTATATCCCAGTTGTAGCCTCCTTCCTCATCTCCTCCCAGCCCCACTGTCCCTCCCTCTTCTCCTAGTCCACTGAAAAGGGGAATCCTCCTCCCCTACCATCTATTCCTAGCTTGTCAACTCTCATCAAGACTGCCTGGATCCTCTTCCTCTGTGGCCTGGCAAGGCCGCATCGCCAGGGAGAAATGATCAAAGAGGAGACAACTGAATTCATGTCAAAGACAGCCCCTGCTCCCCTTACTCAGGAACCCACATGGAGACTGAGCTGCCTATTGGCTACATCAGAGCAGGGGGTCTAGGTCCTCTCTATGCATGGTTCTTGGTTGGTGCATCAGTCTCTGTAAGACCCACTGGGTCCAGAGTTTTTGTCTTTTTTGGTCTCTTTGTGGGGCTTCTGTCCCCTCCAGGTCTTTTTTCATAAGATTCCCTGATCTCTGCCCAAAGTTTGACTATGAGTCTCAGCATCTGCTGTGATCCCCTGGTGGATAGAGCCTTTCAGAGGATATCAACAGTAGGCCCCCATCCTGTTCTCTCTCTTCTACCACTTCTGGTGTCTGTGAAAGGAAGATTTTTTTTACTGAGTGGCCTACCCTCCTGTTCTGTATCTTGTACTCTATCTTCTGGTGAAGATCCTCTGCAATCAGTGTCCCAAAGGTTTGCTTAATTCTTCCTTTCAGTTCAGATGGCTCATGGGTCAGCTACTGACCCTTGAATAGGACGGGATTGAGTAATCCCTTCTGGAGCAGCAAGCTGGGCAAGGTGCCACATTCTATGATGTTTTGCCAGAGCAGAGGGACACAGGAAGAGGGCAGAAAGCACAAGTTACCCCTCTACTATAGTCAGACCATCTCCATGCCTGCAGGTCAGAACATCTGAAAGCCAGTTTGCTTTTCTAGTTACAGAAAAACTATCAGGGGTGCCTATAAAATAAATACGAGCTTTGTAATTCCCAGATGCCTGTCGAAAAGTGAGAACTTTGCATTTCTGGGGTCAACATGCTGCATTTGATGTGCTACCTGTTAATTCTGCTTAAACTTTTTATTCAGAAGCCCAACTTGTTCAAAATGATTTCAAGACCCACACAACACAGCAGTTGCAGCTCTCTGACATGTTGTTTGTAGCTAGAATCCTAGGCAAAGCCAGCCGCTTTCTGCTGGGAGCTTTTTCGTTTCTCCTCTTCTGTTTTATTAACCTCTCCACAGCTGGTGCGGTTGAAAACACTCTTTCATCACATGCTTTAGCAGAAGTTCAAGTGGAGCGGAGAGCACAGCCAGGAATCTGTCTGCGAGATTCACCGTCAGCATGTCAGGTTTCACTTCTAACCCTGCTCCTATCTGATACAGCTGACAGAAACAAAGAAAAAGGTCTCCCCCAAACCGTCTCCCACAGACTATTCTGAAGGAATCACTGATCTGTCAAGGCAGCAGACAGCCGATGCTTTCACATTCACACAAGAACTGAGCTGCCCCTTGCTGAGCAGCGAGGCACTTTTTAAAACACTACTTGAAATTGATAAAATATCGGAAGTTAAACCAGTATCAAAGCTTGCCAGATTCTTTGTTTCTGCCTTTATTTTAATAGGCACATTATATCTGTAGCCTATTAATATCTTTTGTAGTCTGTAGATTACTTTTGATGGTTGCTTAATATTCAGATTAATACCAACATTCACTGTTGTCACAAAACGACATTGTCTGCTGAAATACTGTCTGTAAAATTGTATGAGTATTTATTTAGGTTATTTTTCTTAGAGACAGAATACATATTTTGGAAGAATTTCCTGACTACATGGGATGGGTAAAAAATTGCAAAGGGAGGATTTGCTTTCTTTGCTGTTCAGAATTTTTCAGTACTCTATTTGTAGTGAATTATCGATGGAACCATCTCCTGGTTGTAAGACCTCACATTGCTTTCTAAACTGTGGCATTCAACTCATAGACATGTCAAGATAAACTAAATGTTAGTGGTTAATTCTCATTGTCAGCCTGAGGAGAGTTAGACTCCCTTGGGAGACACACCAGCTGAGGAACAGTGTTCTGTGTCTCTCTGTTTCTTCACTGTGAACATGGCAGAACCAGCCACCTCACTTTCCTGTCACCATGGCACCTGTCACATTCCTTGGCATCATGCCTTCCCCACCTTGATGGACTGTGAGTCCTTTAGACTGTGAGCCAAAAGAAACCCTTCTTTCCTGTAATTGCTCTTCCTAGGTGTTTTGTGACAGCAACTAGAATGGTAACTAATGCAGCCTCCCACCACTTTTGACACGGCGATACAGGGGTAAAGATTACTTAACACAATATCCCAAAGAAGACACATGTTTATTTAGAGACTACTATGTGAGTCTGGGCCTAGAAGCACACACCTATAATGTGCGAGCACTTGAGAAGCACAGAGAGTGGGAATTTCAGCTACATAGCAAGTTTGGGCAATATGTGATGCTGTAAAGGCCAGGAAGTTAGAAAAGGGGGTGAAGACATCTTAAAGGAGGGGGAATGCAGTAAAGCATGTATGCTACAGAAGTAGAAGGGTGTAATACTGAGAATTTAAAGTTTAGAGGAGATGGGGTGAGGGAATGGAGAGAAAGGGTTAATCCAAACCAAGGACATATGGAGAGGAACCCCTATGAAAGCCTTCTATCCTATAAACTAATTTAAAATATAATTTTCTTAGTTATTAAAGTAATTTGTACATGATATAATAAGTTTTAGTCAAGTTCACTCCTATTTTCTCCTTTCCAGTTCCTCCCCAGTCATCCTTCTAAGGTTCTCTTTCAAGTTCATGTGTTCCTTTTTTAACCCACTAAGTCTATTTAGTGTTGACAGTTCCATGGGTATAGTGGTCTTATTGGAGCATGGGTGGCCTCTCAGAAGCCACATCCTTAAAGAAAACTGACTTTTGCTCTCCCAGAAACTCTCCGTTGCTAATAGCCCCACAGCTAACAGAGAGACTTCCTGACTACCTTACACATTCACATTGACCTTTTGGCTGGCCTGATTTTGTATAGATCTTGTGCTTGCCATCACAGCTGCTGTAGAAATAATGCATGCAACTGCCCTGTTGCTTCCTGAAAATACTATAATCCTTGTAATCCTGTACCACTTACTAGTCAGTGGCCTTCTCTGATACGGGTGAGTCATTAGAAGTCAGTTTTTCTAAGTCCACCTTGCAGAATAACAGTAGTACGTTCTTTTCTAGGCCTATAACCTACCTAGTTGCTGGTTCATGACTGCAATAATGCTACCAAGTATGAGTTCCATCCCATGGATCGGGCCTTAAATCCAATTAGAAATGGTTGGTTACTCCTGTAACGTTTATGCCACTACTGTTCCAATGGGTATATCTTATCAAGCCACTCATTTTTGTACCTGCCAGAGGGTTCACAGCTGGTTGAGACTGATGATTACTTTTCTCATCTGATAACATAAATAGTACCTTCTAGCATTATGAAAGTTAGTGAGTAATGACGAAACTTCCAGGTTGGTACTATCATGATTCAAGTTCTGTGATTCAAGAAAGTCGTGTCTTCAGCAACAGGATCTTACCATCAAGCTTTGGAGGATAACCAAGGGCAATATTAACAGCTGCAGTGTTCAAAGAGCCTATGGGTCTCCACTGACCAAAAAATCCAAAATACAAGAAAAATAAAGAAAAAAGAAAAGACATATCCTACATGGGTGAATAATGCTGCTTCCAGAAGTTAATTTATTGAAAACCTCAGTACCAGGTAAGGGAGAGCTCCTTGGGGTCAGAGAGGCTCAAGATAATAATAATAATAATAATAATAATAATAATAATAATAATAATAATAATAAAGGCTATTGTCATTGTTGTTGGTCCCCTATAATAGCTAGGTAGAAAGGCACAATTGCTGAAAACACCACACACTTTGGTGGTAGGACAAAAATGTTCTTTACCCAACTGTGAAACTTGTAAGCTACAAGAGCAACCTTTCAGACAAGACCTATCACTGGTACAATGATGAATGACTGTTGTGAGATAACTGACCACTTTCTGATTGGTTATTATGCCCACTCCACAGGAAGACTTTATTTATGGAACTATAAGCCTGGTCAAAAGCCCATAGCTGTGGAGGTCACAGGCCCTAGGAGGGAATCTCATACCACTGCTTTGTTAAGTGGACATGGTATCAAACTGCCTTCTTAATATTTGTTTATACCCGTCAATTGGTGCTGCTGTCAGTTGTCAGAAAGCTTCTGTCTGCGATGGGTAATGCAGACTCGCTATTGCTACAATAGTGGCAAGACTGTTATGGGAGTAAGCAACCACTTCCCGATTGGATTTAAGGGCTGCTCCACAGGATGGGACTCATACCTGGTAGCATTATTGGATCCAAGAACCAAAGTGCTGAAAATAACTGATTGTTGGATACTAAACACGAAGCAGGACCTCTGTATCATCCCTTCCAAAGCCAAGAGAAACATGGCAGAAGAACGGGAAGAAGATAAGAAATGGAAAGGAATGCCGTACATAATGCAATTTTCTGCTTGAGACATGACCGATGGCCCCAAAGAACTCACAGCAGTAATGGCTACTTGCATAAGAACTGTATAAGACTTGGCCCACTGACATTTCACTGTGGATGGGGGCAAGGGGTGTGACCTACCTCTCTTTGAGGAAGTAGTATCAGTTCATGGTTGCTAGGGGAGGGGCAATCACATTTCTTGGTGGTATAGATCTTATAAAGTTACCCTTGTTTAAAGAAATGACCCCCACTCCTGCTCATGCAAACAACTCTAATTAATCACAGTGGGCTTCAAGGGGGTGGAGGGAAGACATGAAAGTAGGAGGAAGATGTTGGAAGAACAAGGGGTTTAGAGGGAGGAGAAGGAGGGCAAGGGAATAATAGGAGGAATATGCTTAAAATACACAGATAGATAGGTAGACAGACAGATAGAAAATTCTGAAACAATAAGTAAATTAAACAAAAATCAAGAGCTTACTATGTGCCAGGAATGGTAGAGCAAAATAGACAATAATGTGCTGCCTAACTTAATGGAGTAAATGAGACATAAAAAGAAAATACAAACTCAGTAGGCAGCAATCAACTTCGTGAAGAAAGTTGAAGCCGGGTGACGAGACAGAGCAACCCCAGCACAGCTCCTTGTAATCAGGTGGCCAGAAGAAACCCCTCTGAAGAGAGATGCTTACAGCTAAGTTCTCTCTAGGGAGAAAGCAGCCATGTGAAGGCTTAACAAGACATAAAGCCCATGGAGGAGGTCACAAGACAAGAAAAAAATCTAAAAATTTGTAGAGATAAACACATTGGGGCTTCTTAATGGCAGTAAGATCCCTTTTGGCTTTGTGCTTCACAGTTGCCTGCTGCACACAGAGTCATAGAATAGCCTTCAGCTGTCAATATGAGGAAACATTTCTCTGCTGATTGATAAGTAGCCTTTGCACGAGGTCTCATATATGCTTTTCATCTTTCTTTCCACCATCTTATTTCCCTAAAAATCCCCAAGCCACCTCATGACACAGTGACAGAATGGTTGACACAGCACAGCAAGGACACTAGCTGACACCAGTAACCCCACTGACCATATGCTAAGCATTTTGAGCCTTGCTGCTCTTGTTGCTAGAGATGTTCACTATTTAAGTGACACAACAGATATGGTCCTCCAGGCCGAGGCTGCCCACTCTAAATGAAATAAACAAAAGTATCTAAATGAAGAAGAAGTGGATGAGTCTGGGCATGACCTCGAAACGAAGTGATGAGGATTTCCCAGTGCAGCTGGTGTGAGGCTTAATAAAAAAGAAAGGATTCGAGGAAGCCACTCTCAGGCAACCAGGAGGTGATAGAATTGTTTATTTAGATGGAGAAAAGTGGGACACTTGGAGTTTTGAAGAGGTGCCATCATTTTTTCGTGATTCAAAAGTGACCTGGATTTACAGAAATGTGTACGGGATCACAAAAAAGAACATGTAATGATTCACCGTAGCTGTAAGACAATTCTTACTTCATTAACCTGGGCCATTAATAGCTAGCTACTACACATACTTCAGGAGGTTGGGGTAATATGACAAGGTAACAGATATGAAAATCTTTTACTGTTGCTGGCAACATGTGGGTCACTATTGCCGATATGCTGCTGACAGCATCTTCCATACGCATCAAGCGATCCTTGGCCTTTTGTAGTTCTCTCCAGACAGCGTTGTGAGACGTAGGCATTCTCCAGGATAAACCCAGAAGACGTGGAAAAGTAGAAGATAATTCTATTAAGTAAAATTTCCTGAAGTTCAGATGTACACCTCAACTTTGTAGACAATTTGTCAACTGATCACTTTTTTTCTTAGCACTGATGACCTGGACTAGTCCTGATACCTCTCTATGTTAGGTAAATAGTATCAACTGCAATTAAGCTGTCTTATCTGACACCAGCATGAGGAGTCGGTGGTCGAACTGACATCCCCCACATGCTTTTCCCATTTTCCTCTCATGCTTCTGGTCAGGCCGAATCTCTGCATCTGTAAAACACACGTCACATCTTCAAGGCTCCCTTTCCAGGGTTGCAGCAAAAACCAAATGAAACAATACAGAAGTGGATGCAATTCAAAGCCTGTTTCGATTCTACCAATGAGATGTGTAGTTGACAGTGCAGAAACTATTTGCAGGCTACAAAGTCTTGGATATTTGTCTTGTATCTTCTTACCTCACCCCATGGCAACCACAGAGTCTAATGTTTATTCCAAAGCATTTACCATCCTCTACTGGATTAAAGGAATTATTATTGAAGACAGCAGATGACAAGAATATCATGTGTCTAATTTACTGTACCGAGAGGCTGAAGTTCAAAGTTTTGGCGTGAGTCCTGACGTACTTTACACCCTACCCGCTGTATCAAACAACCTTTAAAATTTCCAGTAGTTCAAATCCTTTGCCAATATTTTTTCAGCTTTCTCTTTCCTACTTCCTTAAAGAATGAACAACATAGTTTTTCTGAAGCTTGATAAAAACTAAACAAAATTCAACAGCCATCATATGGAGTAAGACTCCCGAGTTGGAAACCAAGCTGTCTGACTGACCTTGAGTAAGTTGGCTAACCACTAGGTGCTCCTGGGGGATGAGGAAGCGGATGCTGTCTCCTCACAGACTATCATCAGGAGGAAATGTGCAACTGTTGACCACATGAGGTATGGAGAGCACTGACAAACGCCATTCTACATGTGGCACAACCTGCTCACAATTCTGCACTTTCCCCGACTCTGCATTAGCACCTTTCGCACTGAGGTGTAAACAAAATATAGAACTCTGCGGGTATAAACAAATAGATGGCCTTATTGACTTCTGACTGTTCACTCCCAACACACTGTGAGTTTCATGAGGACAGAGTCTAAAAATGTTTGCTTTCGAGTCCCTGATGACATAGTCCTGGCCATGGAGTGTGCACCTCACAGTTTGTGCTTGTTTTTATAGTAGTAGGGATTGAACTCTGTCCTCCCACACACACTATCAAGCACTCTGCCACAGATCTGCACCCCAGGGCCTCGCGAATGCCTGTTTAATCGGCGCGTTTTATGTGTATACCTTTGAACAGAGCAGCAGATCTCATTTGAATTAGAGACAAAGAACCTTTATTTCTCTATGCTGCAATTAGTGAGAGGGAGCAACAGAAACACGCACACCACCTCAATGTCCATTCTTCTTCTATTATAGATGCCATATTATATTCTGAAAACATGACTATAGCCAACATTTCTTTGTATTTATTCCAGGTGCCTATAAGAGGTGAGGATGTATAGGAGACTTTCAGAGAATTTTAAAGAGAATTAGGATAGGCTCTCTCTCTGACCTCTTTAGAGTCCTCCAGAAAAGGGTGAAGTTTTAGCATACTTCAGAAAACTCTCCTCAGTCTCACCATGCTTCCCCAAATTCAGCCTGTTCTCACTGTTTCTGGATGTTGTCTTATCACTTAGGAAGGCGTTAAGTTGCATGGCACTGTGTAGCTAGCTAGCTTCAAGGGTTCCAGTGTCTCAGGATCGTCATTTCCTCCTTTTGACTGAGTCTTAACACTTAACTCACTGAGTAGGAAAAGGCCCACATCCACCTCTGTCAAGCCACATCCTGCAGCTCTGAAGAGATCACATGTAATCTGTCCTTGTCAGCTCACGGTCCCTCCTGCTACTTACATCTCACTTTTGGATGACTTCTTCCAAGACTTTTCTTAGGTTCTGTCTCTTGGAGGAAGCCAGTTAAGCTTTTCCTGGCTCCTGCCTGCCTGACCTTGCATCTGTTAGACCTGTGCTGGTGAGGGTTCACTTTCCTGACTCCCACCCGCTCTACACCCTCATTTCAGTGCCCTCTGCTCCTCAGTTTCACACTGTTTAGGGGTGTGCCTACTTGTACTTTTTTGGAAACAGCTTATCTAAAACATAATTTTCACAGCTCAAAGTTACAACAGCTGCTTGTTGTAACTATGGAGCAATTCCTACACCCCTATGTTTCCACAGAGAAGAGAATCCCTTTGAGATAACTACACCTTTAAGTACAAAAGTTGACTTTTTAAAAACCAAACGAATGATTTAAACATCTTCACTCACTGATGAAAGCAAAATGTGTCTTAATATTGAATGATAAAATGAAACATGTAATTCAATCACAAGAATGTTTTTTAAAGTCTTCTCTTTCTCTGTCACTCTCTTAAACAGTCTCTCTTCCTCCTTTCCTCACGCTCTTTCTGATTCTTTGTTTCTTTTCCTTCTAAAAGTGATAGAGAATGAACCAAAAGCTTTGCACATTTTGCACATGCAAGGCAAATGCTCTGCTACAAAGCAACACCCCACCCATGCCTTATTTTTTTCTAATTAAATGTTTGTCCATGGAGTGTTTTTGAAATGTCAAGAGTCATGAAAGATCTGAGATGGTTCCTCCACTTGTGTATTGACTAGTTTTATATCAACACGACACAGGCTAGAGTCATTTGAAAAGAAGGAGGCTCAGTTAAGAAAAAAAAAAAAATGCCCTGATTAGACTGGCCTGTGGGTGAGCCTGTGATACATTTTCTTGTTTGGTGATTGATGTGGGAGGGCCCAGCACATTGTAGGTGGTACCAACCTTGGGCTGCTGGGCCTGAGCTCTATAAAAAAAGCAGGCTGGATAAGTCATAGGAAGCAAGCCAGTAATCAGCACCCCTCCATTGCCTCAGCTTCAGTTTCTGCCTTCATGTTCCTGCCTTGAACTCCTGCCCTGACTTCCCTCACTGTGATCTAAGAGTCTGAAGTTGAAGTAAACTCTTTACTTCCCAAGCTGCTGTTGGTCATGGGGTTTTAGCACAACAGTAGAAACCCTGACAAAAACAACTTATAAATCAGCACAGTAACTAGCTGGAGCTGCATAAATGCCTTTAAAAGGCATGAGACACTTGGGTGAGTGATTAAAGGCTACTGCTCACAGTAAGGGAAGCCATCTGAGCTTCACATCCGCACTAGCCCTCCTTGCTCCACAGCCCATGGGAGTGACGCACATGAACTGAGTCCTCCCATCATGCATCTGTGTCACAGCTGAGACATTTTATCTTAGAGAAACTTCAGTTTTATTAGAATTTGCTAACAAAGTTGCCCAAGTTTTACCACACAGAATTATCTTATAAACTATTATCTTTATTATCTTCTGTCTTACAGATACAGTTTCCCTTTATCTTACAGATGTGTATGGCAGCTGTTATTTAAAATAGAATCCAGAATTTTTTTTAAAAGGAGGGAGAGGGGCTGCCTCAAGGTTTACAGGAACACCACAGAGAACAGACATCAACAATATCAGTAGCTTTATATTGTAAACCTGAAGAAACAACCATTGTACTAAAAGTATGAAGAAAGGGGCTGGAGAGATGACTCGGTGGTTAAGAGAGCTTCCTGCTCTTCCAGAGGGCTGGAGTTCAGTTCCCACCTTTTATATCGGGCGTCTCACAACCAACTCCCTGGAACTTCAGTTCCACGGGCTCCTTGCCATCCTCTGTTCCCAAGGGCACCTACACATATTTTGCATACAGAAACAAGCATACAGACATAAGTAAAAGTCACCGTTAAAAATCTATAGTAGGATACATAATGTTCATCTTGTGCCTTTTTCTCTTTCCTTAGGGTCAACGCACCATCTGCATAGTCTCCGCCCTCAGCTAAGGCTTCTTGTTTCTTTTATTTCACCAAGAAATAAAATTGATAAAAAGAGAATCACCACTTTGCAGCCAGCCCTGAGGAGACATGATAAGTTGGGGTTGGATGGAAGGGAAGGAGGTCCTCCCCTGTTGGTGGACTTGGAGGGGGCGGGGAGGAGGGAGATGAGGGAGGGAGTGGGAGGGAGGGAGGGAATGGGGGAGGGGGCTACGCCTGGGATTCAAAGTACCCAACCTGTGATTGAGATAAAAATAAATAAATTTAAAAAAAAAAAGAGAGAGAATCACCTCATTTCCCGCCAGCACACCTACTCTCCCACATCCACATCAGCTTTCCTCCAGTCAGACTAGACAGGCTCTTTTCCTCTCTCTGGAGACTTCATCTCTGGAGCAGTCGATGGTGACGGTGGCTATTGTCATCACTGTTATTCCTTCCAACGCTCCCCACCTGCCTCTCCTTTGCATTGTCAGCCATCCTCTCCTCATTGACTGTCTTATCAATATCTTCATGTCTTAATTAGTTGCTATAGCTGTGAAGGAAGAGACACAATGACTAAAGCAATTTATAAAAGGAAGCATTTCATCGAGGGCTGGCTCAAACTTTCAGAGCGTGAGCCTACAGCCATCATGGTGAGGAACATGACAGCAGGCAGACAGAGCTTACATCTGATCCCTAATCCGAGACAGAGGGGGAGACTGGGCCTGGTGGAAGCTTTTGAAACCTTGCCTGTCACCTGTAACACACTTAATACCTGTCACACCTCCTCCCAAAAGGCCATACCCCCTATTCCTTCCCAAACAGTCTACCAACTAGGAACCAAAGATTCAAATACATTAGCCTATGGGGTCTATTCTCATTCAAACTACTATACAATCTGTGATTTTAAATATTCCTGAAAAAATCTTCCCTGGATAGCCCTCACTCCATTCTTCACCTACTACTTCATTCCTGTCTCAAAAGTTTGGAAATAATCACTTCACCTTGTTCACTTCCTTGCCTTCTTGTCTCCTCGGCTTATTATACTCAAGTCCTCACTACACAATATAGACCTCTGCTATGTGCTGGGTCATTATTTATATGTAATATATACACGGAATTCCAACACATGATGTTAGATTGATAATAACCCATCAGTTCTACTAAAAAACAACAAAATCAGCTAATTTATAAGATACAGACACTGCCAATTTTCTTTCCTTTCTAGGATCATGGTGAACCAAAGATACCATGCAAACAAATGAACTGAAAACATGGCATGTCACGTGTTAAGTATTAGGTTTTCTGTCCTAAAGAATCAAGTTATGAATTTGTATAATTCTTATCAAATCCTACTGTAACTAAAAAAAAAACATAAAATAATAGATTGTCCATACACATTTGCTAATCAAACAGATAAAACAATGAATGCCACCTGGTGTGTTAGATCTGTACGGAATTTTGACTAGATTTGAGTGGAAGACCCCAGCTATAACTGTGTTAGGGTCTAGAAGACAAGCAGAGAAATCACACTTTCCAGCAAAATACAGCAGCTCCTATAAATGATCTCTCGCCCAGCATAGCTGATAAGCCTAGCATTTGTTCAAGAAACACCTGCACCTTCAAAAGCATCCTTCTGTGTAAATTTCTGTTTGACGGTGGAACCATCTCATGGATCACACCATAAATAAAGAAAACAAAACCATGTGTACGAGAAATGCCTTTTATGCTTAGCCAAGACTCAGGCATAGAGGCAAATCAATGCCATCAGCTAAACTCTGACATAAGACATGATAGACTCTGTAAATGTGTATTCATTCCCATCGGTGACTACTTGCTTTCTGATGAAATTACAAGCTTGTGAGCATCTTGGGGCTCTGAGCCACAGGGACCACAGCCATCACACCAGAAAGTTATACCTAACTTGTGATCATCTCCTCCTTTCAGAACATTTAAATTCAGGTGGTCCATATTATGATATTCTCTGAGAGTTTGAAGGCTTTCTCACATAGGCTAATGAATGGGGGAATGACTGCTCAGTTTTGTAGCTGAAATAAAAGTGCTGCTTTCAGATATGTCCTTTAGGATGGCAACTTCCTGCTGTGTTACAGTCTGTGGAGGAGAACAAGATTGACTTTTACTCTGTCCCATCACCAGAGCAAACCACGCTGCAAAGCACATAGCTTTAAAGCTCATAACTCATCTTCAAGTTCAACTCCCTTTACAATCCCAAACAGATAATCAGCTTTGAAAAATACATTTTGTTTTAATAATCACCTTTCTCTCTCTCGAGACGGGGTTTTTCTATATAGTCTTGGCAATCCTGGAACTCACTATGTAAACCAGGCTGGACTTGAACCCACAGAGGTCCACCTGCCTCTGCCTCCCACTGGCTGGGAGTAAAAGTGTGTGCCACCATGCCCAGCCATTGTTTTAATGATTATCATTTAATCATGAAGAGTTAATAAATGGATTTGTGTATGTGCGTTATGGTAACTATAATTTTACCAGACATCCCAATGTGTTAATACTAACTATATGGGAAATTGACAAAGTAATGATTATGTCAGATATGCAGCATAGAAGTGTTTAAGAAATAGTAGTAAAGAAGAAAGCAGGAATTAGGATGAGGGCTCAGAGTGTAGCTCAGAGTTAGAGCACTTACCCAGCATGCCTGAGGCCCTGGGTTTAATTCCTAGCACAGCCAGAAAAAAATAAGTACAAATTAGATTATCTTCTACTTCTAGATTAGAGAGACACATGCATGTAGCTAATTAGAATGTGGTATTGTTTTGTTGATATATTCTTTCTTCCTAATATATATTTAGATCCTTTATGAAATTCAATTTTTTATAAAAGTTGAATAAGCACACTTGAAGGTTACTAAAGAGAAAGACAGATAACATAGAGATTGTAAAGTAAAAAAAAATCTTGATAGTTTCAACTGTATTTTATAGAATGGTAACATTATTAAATAATGTATTTATCTCATTCATCCTGTGCACCAAATTGCATAGTTGTGATAGAAGAGGGGGAAGAAAGGAATGTAGAAAGGGAAAAGGGGGGAACTATATTTTGTGTAACACCACCTAATTCACTTGCCACTGACTGAACTCCCACCTGCGCTGAGCTCTGTTCAGCTGCATCTTGGGATGGTTCTGGCATTCACGTGTGGTTATCTCTCTGCACCTCACAAGTGAGGTATGGGTTCCCTTCCACCCTTACAGCCTTGCTAGATATGGAAACAATACAACCACTGACTAGAAGAAGTAATATTGGTATGGGGGCCAGTGTTTGTCAGCTCAGGGCAAATTTGGGCCCAGAGTTTATTTGGCAGTGTAAAGAGATATTGATATTTGTTACAACTTTAGGGCAGAGTCAGTGGGTATATGGGCCAAGAATATCACTAGTAGTCTGTTCAAAATGTTAGTAAGTGCCAAAGTTGAGAAGCCTCGGTCGTGTGGTGATGGCATCTACAATCACAAGAGGGACCTAACACCTGTAAGATGAAACAGCCAAGATCTGCAGCTCAGCCTTCAAGTTCGAGTGGTGACTTCCTCCAGGACGGCCTTACACACATGACTGTGGCTGAAGGGCATGATGGTGCCTCCAGCCGGATTCACTGACTCATCAAAGCATGCCGTTTCATAAGGACCCTTTCCATCAGGATGTAGTGGCTCGCTTGATGTTTAAATGGCTTAGAAATGATGCCGGGGTGATGACTGAGAGGCGTCATCTTGGGTGAAGTTGCTCTGGGACTTCACACACAGAACTGTCACTGACGTGATGAAGAATTTGGAATTGAGGAGCGCTGTGATGGTTTGTCAGTCATGAGTAGCTTGAACCCAGAGAGTTACTACCATCATTTGTGTACATGTCTGTCACTTTCATCTGTTATATGTTTGGGAGATGAAGGAGAATGGATGACATCACTGTACTGTTTGGAGGGATCTTGTAACACTTGTGTGACACGGTCTGCTGTTAGGAGTTAGTAATTGATTGTATCTTGACTCTGAATGAAAGCAAACGACACACAGGCATCTCGGTTTGAAAGATTGTTTTAGGAGTTTCCACTCATGAGAATAATTTGAAATTGTTAAAACATGTGCTGCACCTCTCACAGCTTTTCTGTCCTGCCCAAGTCTTTATTTGAGGCGTGCCCATCCACCAACACCAGAAGCCTTCTCCCATCTGTCCCGTGTCAGGGAGTCCACATCTCCACAAGATGGTGTAGCAACCAGGACTGCCACATGAGCCTCCCTCCTCCTGGCTGGTGCATCGATCAGAACTGCCATTCTAAAGTACTTCCTGCCATGTCACAGTACTTACTTCTCTCCACTGAATTACGGACATCTAAGTAGAATCGACTGACGAATCTGCTCCTGTGACTTGCTGTTTACAAGTCCTGTGCATGACAGGTGCCTGTAAACGATTATGTGCTTGTTTATTCCACTGGCCACACTTAAACTGTATGGAAGGAAAATGATTTGAGCTAATTTTATATGAGGAGGTTGGAATGACCAGCCTTTAAGAGTACAATTGTTGCCCCAAAGGAATTAATATTTAATAGTGGGGTTTCTGCCAGAGAGACAGTAGAACAGGAAACAGATTCCAGAGTGAAGAGGCTTCCTAGGTTCCTCTGTTTATTACTCAAAGGTCAAAGCCATGGCTGCTCCATGCCCAGACCCTGAGGCTCTGGAAAGAGCCTAAGGTGTACTGTTGCACTGTCTGGTACAGAGGCAGTAAAAATATTCTTGAAGAACATAAGTGTTCTTTTTAGCATACAGCTGAAAACTGATGAGCTGGTACATACCTGAAACCCTAGCACTTGGGAAGGTGAGGCTGGAAGACCACAGGTTTGGGGCCAGCCTGGGCTACACAGGGAAACTCTGCCTTCAAAGGCAAATACACAAAATGTAGCTGATCTAGCATGTATTGCAAGGAGACAGCTTAAAAATATATTTAGTTGCTCAGTTTGGAAGAATAAATTCCCATCTGATTCCCACAAATCCTCATCATATGTCACTTGGTCCCATTGTGTTCATCCCTTGGTGCCTGTTTCCAATTTTATGCTGCAGAATTTTCTGGTACTTACTTCATTCTCTCTGAGGAAGAATGAAATCCAAGCGGGTAGCCTATGAAAGGGCCTCCTGCGAGTGGCAGAAAACAATGCCCCAGCGCTGCAAACGAAACAAGCTGGGGTCTCCCAGCCTGCCCCTCCCCACCTGCTACCCTGCTCCAAATGTGTCTTGCTGGGTTAACCATCCCTGTGTGCCGCTCACTCTCAGCTCTCGTGCTGACTTACCGATGCACCAGATCCCCCACCGTGTCTGAAGGACAAGGTGCTTCCTAGGCCCTTCATATCATTACTCAAAGTCACAGAAGCCAGACTAATTGCTCTTGTGATTCCTGGCTGTTGTTTCATACCCAGGAGAGGACGGGTCTCGAACACTCGCAGGTGGAGTGTAAGAGGAAAGACAGGCACCTTTGATGCTGCCTTCACGCCACTATAGCCCACCCCAAAACCAGACTTCTGTGACTTTAGGATACACGACCATAATTCTCCTATACGTTAAACCCATTTCTATCAAGTTTTATTGCTTGAAGCTAACACTATTCTAAACTATCTGGGATCAAGTGTGCTAAAGTAAGCAACACTTTTTCCTCTGTTCCTCTCAACCTAACCCTGGCCTGACCCAGAGTCCGAGATAACAGTCAACAGTCAACTGCCTCATAGTTTCCCAAGGCTAGAAAGTTGGGAAAAAAGTCTTCGTATATTAAAGGAGGCAAATGGCGAGAAGCCCAAAGACAAGCTGTTTTTCTTTTTCCACTCCAGATGATGCTCAGATACCAGCCAGTTCCTTTTCAGCAGTTTGCCACAACATCTAAAAATCGGAGTGTGTGCTGGTCTGGTAGCTGCCTGAAGTCTAAACTGCTGTGAACACCCGTTCCTAATCAGGGAGATGTTGATTGGAACTAAATTTGCTCTCTGTGTAGAAATCTCTCATGTTCCAAAAAGCAGTTTCTCCTCTGGCCAAATTAGCTGTGTAAATACTGCAAATAAAAATATATGTAGGAACAAGTGGCTTACAAAAAGGCATTTCCTTATAAATGATCCATGTTACCCCAAATTCACATATATCTTGCAAATAAGGGGAGCCTGGGAAACATTAGCATACACAAACAGTGGGCGTCTATAAATTGCCCCAGAGTTTAGTCCAAATTCTCACCAGTGGAGAGCTTGTTTTTAAAGAGAACATGTGTAACAAAACATACAGAGAAGGTAATAAACTTGTAGCTATATTTTTAAATGCAAAAAAAAAAAGTGAGATGAATTTTGAGAAATAGGAGAAACAGAACTGGAGACACACGTAGATTAAGGGTCTATGTGGTTTTTTTTTTTTCCAAATTCTGTCTTTAACGTGTTCCAATCCAATTGTAAACAGTTTGCTCATCCTTTCATAATTTCTGGGGAAAAAACAAACAAACATGATTTAATTCTGTGTACTGTTTGTACGGGGAATACATAAAACACATCCGAGCTCTCTTTTTATGATACCAAGCCTGAGAGGTTCTGATCCTGTGGTGTGGCCTTCTCTTCTGAGGACTCAAACTGTATTATGGGAGGTTCAAAGACACACAGGTGCACAATTATAAGACCAGGGCATTCTGCTGCCTTCCCTACAGCAGGGATTCTCAAACCCCAACACACATCCTCCATGTCATTAGGGCCACAAAACATAATTGAAATTTGAGACTGTATCTCCGTACAAGGGACAAGTCCATGGAGAATCCTGTTGCTCATTTCCCGTCTCTGCCCACTGTGACATTCACTCTGGATCTGCTCATTTTATCTTCGTCTACGAAAATGAAATAAGGGCTGGAGAGATGGCTCCATGGTTTAAGAGCACTGGTTGCCCTTCCAGAGGTCCTGAGTTCAATTCCCAGCACCCACAGCATGGCTGACAGGCGTCTGTAACAGGATCTGATAGCTCTTCTGGCACGCAGGTGTGCATGCAAGCAGAGCACTCATGCATAGAATACATAACAAAGTTTTTAAAAATAAGAAGAGAAAATGAAAGGAAATAATCTACTCTCTGGGAGGGGAGGAGGGAGAGAGCTGGGGGGTGATACAAAGTGAATAAAGTGTATTTAATAAAAATAATTAAAAAATAATAATCAACCGTCACTAAGTATCCAAACTGTTTCAATCCCAGTAACATGCTGCTGTTGAGCTCAGATTTACCAGGCAAAGGTGATTGCGTGCTGATGTTGAGAACAACCAGTGAGGACTGGCAATGTGTCTGGAGGCAAGAGGGATTCCAACACAGGCAGTCCCTTGCCTCATTGTGAGGAAAAGGCATTTGTGATCACATTTAGAATCACTACCTGACACTTCTCCATCACAAGTCTACATTTTTAGTGTGCTGCTTTTTCTGATAAAAACAGTAAGCAGTTATTTTTTATTATTTTCAGGCACAGATTGGGAATAAAAGCTGACTGTGTTTTACATATTCTTTTTTAAACAGGCTAGTGACTCATACAGTTTTACATGTGTTTTGGTGTGTCCATATATGTAGATATACTTCCTTTTTGTGTGAATACCAAAATTATGCTATTTTTCCCAGAATTTTTATTTATTGTTTCTTACAATTTATTCATTTTGTATCCCAGCTATAGTCCCTTCCCTCATCCCCTCCCAATCCTGCCCTCCTTCTTCTCCTCCCCTGCCCCTCCCCCATCTGAAAGACTCCGCCCAGCAGGGTATCAAAGCAGATGCTGAGACTCATAGCCAAACTTTGGGCAGACTGAAGGGAATCTTATGAAAGAAGGGGGAGATAGAAAGACCTGGAGAGGACCAGAAGTAGAACAACAGAACCAAAAACCTGGGCACAGGGGTCTTTTCTGAGACTGATACTCCAACCAAAGACCATGTATGGAGATAACCTAGAATCCCTGCACAGATATAGCCCATGGCAGCTCAGTCTCAAAGTGGATTCCCTCATAAGGGTAACAGGAGCTGCCTCTGACATGAACTCAGTGGCTGGCTCTTTGATCACCTCCCCTTGGGGGGGGGGGGCAGCCTTACTAGGCCACACAGGAAGACATTGCAGCCAGTCCTGATGAGACCTGATAGGGTCAGAGGGAAGAGGAGGAGGACCTCCCCTCTGAGTGGACTGAAAATTATGATATATATATATATATATTTCCAACTAAAATTGTTGTTCTGAGCATCATCCTAGGTGACAAGAGCTAAGCTTGTAGTTCATAATTAATCCTGCTGGAAATAATAGTACAGCCACTCATTATGTACAAAACTCACCCTAAATAGTTGTTAGAGACATATTACATATAACTTCAACAGAAGTAATATTTTGTTGCTGTACAGAACACAACATCATAAATCATGCAAGCTCTAATGATACTAACTACCAGGCTGTCCATCCTACAAAGACTCAGACATCACTAAAATCAAGTTCTTTGCTTGAATAAAACTTCTTTTAAAAGTGAAGATATGTGTACATGTGTTTATGTTTCCAGAAAGGTGAAGCATCTAGCAGGTGAGTGTGAATGAGAAAAGGCATTCCTTCTTAGCCAAATAACATCTTATTTTGATCTAAGTATTCCCCACACCATATGTAGTAACCTGTTCCTTCATCTCCTTTGTCTTAAAGACACGCCTATCCCACAAATCCAGTGACTATCCCAGTTAGTCAAACCATACACACACACACACATACACACACACACACAGAGAGAGAGAGAGAGAGAGAGAGAGAGAGAGAGAGAGAGAGAGAGAGAGAGAGAGAGAGAGAGAGAGAGTTTTGAAACTGCCTAAGATAATTTTGTTCCTGCTTGGGACAGTTGCACAGCCTAGTTTTACCTCCATCATTAACTTTTTCTCTATCTTAAGCCTTTGCACTTCACTGCCCCTCTTTCGTCACTCCTTGGTGACACCCGAGTGTCACTGGTTCCCTCCCATCTCTTCACTATGAGCTAACAAGAATCCTAAGCTATGGCAGGTCACCCCTTACCTGTTCTGATTCACAAGTATTAATATTAATGTTTTCTTCCCAACCCACTGCAGATGTACTGACAGCAAGCCTTCTGGTCCTACCTTAGCAAATGGATGTAAGCTACCAAGACTCATGCTGTTTCTACATTTAAATAGAAATGTATTGATAAGCCACAAAATTGGAAAACCCTCTCTCTACTTCTTTTAATAATGTATATAAAAGTGAATAAATTGTAAATAATAATAATAAATATAACAAGAGAAAAGTGATCAATAGCGCATCTTTCATCGGATTTTTTTTTTAACTAACTAAAGCAGTTCTTTCATAAAGACTAGAACTGTATGCCATTAACCAGATGGGAAAGTTGGCTTAGGATCAGGACCTAAAAAAGCCTTAAGCCTCGCTCTACAGCAGGGATTCTCACACCCTAACACACATAAAAATAACTTGCAAAGCCTATGCAAACATAGCCGGTCCCATATCCAGAGTTTCTAATGCAGCAGAACTGGTCATGGTCCTGAGGCTCTGCATTCTGACTCCACACGGTGCTGACGCTGTGGCTTCGGCCTCTGAGAACCATGTCTGTGTGGGTAGTAAGTTTAATTGTTAGCCTCCACTTTTAGGTAAGAAGGAGAATCATTTTCCTAGCTTGAAGTCTGTAGATATTTTAATTCAAATGAAACTGAAATTAATATTTAAGTACGTTCACAGTCCCTGAGATTTATTTTCATCTTCACCTGATAAATTTATGTACCTTACCACAATCAGAATTTGTATACTTTTAAACATGTTTTTGAGAATTTCATACATGAAAACTGTATTTGTATCATGTCCACCCTACACTTTCACCCCTCCCCTCCACACCAAGTACTTACCAACTTTCCAATTGTAAAAGTTGTTGAAATAATTGTAAAAGGCTAAAAAGAAAAAAGCAACTCTTGAAACAAAATCAAATTTATCTTCAACATCTTCCTGAAAATATAAATTCTCTTAATGAATGTGAATTATTAAACCCAAAGCATTTCCTTCTAGTATCTGAAGGTTTTGACACAATCAGTGAAAAAGCAATTTTATTCCCAATGAATTGTAGCCTACTTATCTGGTGAAATAACTGGTCTTTAATATGAAAATTGTCTATTATGTTCTAAGATTTTACTCACAAGTCTGTTAATTTAGTTCCTATGGGTGCCAAGTGTGTGTAAATCTCATACATACCAGTTGCTCAAAGCAACTTTTACAGGCCATGGCTCAATCAAAACGTCTCTTTCAAGGCTCATAAAGAACAAAGTGGTCCATGACATACCTTCAGAACAAGACTTCACGCCAAACATGGAGGGTCAGGTCTGAGTCCTAGCATGTGAGAGGCTCGACGCAGGCATATCTTGAATTTAAGACCAGACTGAGTTATCGCTAGTAATACCTTGTCAAAACAATCACTTCGATAAACAACCGTAGTAACTTCCCACAGCTGCTTCTCTTTGCTTCCGGTGAGACCTACGGCCCATGTAGCTCAGTAAGTACAGTTCACAATGAGGTAAAGGTGTGCAGCTGGCTGACAGATAGTAGAGAACTGCAGAAGGCACAACAGCAACACAAATGTCTTTGCTACTGCTCTACAGATAGAGTTTCTTGAGACAAAGCTCTGTGGCAGGAATCAGGTAGCTAGAACGGAAGACACCCGACGGGACTGTGCCGACGGGCTGTGCTCTTTCCGGCACTGCCAATGTCAATGAAGATTTTATGTCTTAGGGAAAGAGAAAATTTCTTTCCCCCTGAACGTGTCAGTACTTTGCAAATGTGCAGACAACCCAGCTGTGCTTGCAATAACTGTTGACTATTTGGCATTAATTAGGCATGTTCTCAGGTTCAGGCCTGCTTGGAGAGCTACAGCTGTACATGGCTGATTCTCTGCTGACTGACTCTTCCCATCAGTTCCAAGTCCCACCCTTCTGGGAGTGCTAACGGAATGCAAACCCCATGAACCTCAAGGTAATGACAAAGGCATCTTGTGATGACTATTCACTTCCAAATGCTTTCTCTTTTGAACCTGACAGGGAAGCTTGAAGATCTGTTGTACACACATATGAATATGTCGTATATGCTTCAAGAAACACAGAAGGGAAAGGAAATACTATGTCTTGCCATTGTTCATACACATTTTAAATAGTTCAGGAGTGCTAGTTCACTGGTAGAGGAACCTCCTAGCATGATAGTATAGGCTAAACAAAATGAAAGTTTGTGTGTGCGTTACAGAGTAGAGAGGCATGGGGACTTTGTATTTTGTAAATAAATCCAAAAGGGACTATGTATTTTGTAAATAAAATAGAAATTGATCAAGAATTTTTTATGAAGAGGGACTAAGGACAGGATACTGACAAATGTTGCATTATAAGCCTGGGATTACCTTTTCTCCACTCATTCAAGTCTCTCTGTGTGTCAAATGTTCTCACAAAGCACAACGAAGCCTTCAACAAGTCAGGCCTGGTGTCATAAAGAGTGACAGCCAGTCCTATTGTTGCACCTGAATAAAAGTCTGGCGTCTTAGATGTCCCTTCCTCTGGAACACTAACTGCAATTCACTTGGGGTTTGACTCGCTTTCTGACTTCTACTTCCTTAATAGTTGCTCTTCCTATGGGGATAATTAAGAAATAAGAGTTTCCTGACTTTTTGTATTTAATAAATTTGAGAATCAATTTGATTGTGAAAGGTTTGAGTTAGATGCTTCCAACTTAGTGGTGTATAAAGACTAATGAAGAGATTGTCATCTCTTCAAACAGTCTTCTTACAAGCGCTGCTTTAGCGTGATGTGAAGTACATGCACACCTACCTATGTGGAAAACAGGTAGTGACTTAAGTGATTGTGGCTTTTGTAAGTGAGGTTTTTATTTGGCTTTGTGCTGTCAGGTAGCAAAGTTGTGGCCTCATGTATCCTCGGTAAATGCTATAGCACTGGGTTATACCCCACGCTTTGAATCAATATTAGATAAGTCTATTAAAAAAATTGAGCCAAAAATGGTGGGACCTGGAAACGATCATCCTGAGTGAGGTATCCCAAAAGCAGAAAGAAACATATGGTATATACTCACTTATATAGACCTATAGGATAGGAAGTTCAAGCTGAAATCTACACACCTAGAGAGGATATACAGGAAGGAGGACCCAGGTTGGTATGATCAATGCTTGTTTGAATGAACAAATGGGATGGACATTGAGTGGAGGAGAAAACAAGCAACAGGACA
>CM053767.1:9620986-9680552 GCA_028658305.1 Pachyuromys duprasi
AGTGACAGACTGGCTAGATCCCAGGGGAGGACATTGCAGCCAGCCCTGAGGAGACAGGATAAGCTGGGGTTGGATGGAAGGGGAGGAGGTCCTCCCCTGTTGGTGGACTTGGAGGGGGCGGGGAGGAGATGAGGGAGGGTTAGGGAGGGTGGGAGGGAGTGGGGGGGGCTGCGCATGGGATGCAAAGTACCTAACCTGTGATTGATAACAAAAAATAAAAAAATTAAAAAAAAAAGAAAAACAAACAAACAAACAAAAAAGAAAAGATCATTCTGAGTGAGGTATCCCAGAAGGAGAAAGACACACATGGTACATACTCACTCATTTAGACCTATAAGGTATGATAAACATACTGAAATCTATACACCTAAAGAAGAGGACCCGGGGTAAGATGATCAATCCTCACTTAGAAAGACAAATGGGATGGGCTTTGGCTGTAGGAGAAAACAAGTTAACAGTACAGGGTCCTACCACAGAGGGCCTCTGAAAGACTGTACCTAGCAGTGTATAAAGCAGAAACTGAGACTCATAATCAAACCTTTGGCAGAGGGCAGGGAATCATATGAAAGAAGGGGGCGTTAATATGATCTGGAGAGGATAAGAGCTCCACAAGGACCAGGGGTCTTATATGAGACTGTTTCTCCAACCAAGGACCATGTATTGTTATAACCTAGAACCTCTGCTCAGATATAGCCCATGGTAGCTCAGTATCCAAGTGGGTACCCTAGTAAGGGGAATAGGAACTATTTCTGACATGAACTCAATGGCAGGCTCTTTGACCTCCCCCCCCACACACACACATACACACCCCGAGGAAGGAGCAGCCCTCCTAGGCCACAGAGGAGGACTTTGCAGCCAGTCCTGAAGATACCTGATAAACCAGCGTCAGATGAAAGGGGAGGAGGTCCTCTCCTATCAGTGGACTTGGAAAGGGGCAAGGAGTAGATGAGGGAAGGAGGGTGGGATTGGGAGGAAATGAGGGAGCGGGATTCACCTGGGATACAGAGTTAATAAAATGTAATTAATAATAAAAATAAAATAAAATAAATTTAAAAAATTAAAATTTAATTTAAAAAAAAAGCCCCAAAAGAAAGATGTAGTGTGTGTGTGTGTGTGTGTGTGTGTACACGTGCACATGTGTGTTCCCTGAGGCAAGGGTTGCAGACATGCACTTCAACACTTGCTTGGCTTTTCATGTCAATTCCAGGAATCCAGCCTTAGGTCCTCAAACTTGTATGATACGCACATTGCCATCTGAGCCATCACTCCAGCCTCAAGGTCAAGAAGGTTGTTCATTTCTAAGATGTCAGTGACTACCACCTAAAAGCTCAAGAGCATCGTTTTGTTGTGTCCTAAGCAGTTCCTACATGTACTTCAGACCTTTCAGCTATCCTTGTTACACAAAGGAACACATCTCTCATTGGTCTCTCCTTTGAAAAACAAAACAAACAAACAAACAAACAAAAACGCTCCTTATTTCTCAGCAAACAGTATCACCACAGCACCAGGTGCCCAGACTTGGTGAGTCTTCCTTTCATCTAGTCAATAAAACAGTAACTCCCATTGACTCCATGTCTTCCTCAACCCTCATATCTTTCCAGTCCATCATCTTAGCTACTGCCCTGAGTGATCATTTTATTCACCTCGTTAATATCTGGTCTTTCTCCCCCATACAAGCCGGGGAGTGACAGACTGGCTAGATCCCAGGGGAGGACATTGCAGCCAGCCCTGAGGAGAGAGGATGAGCTGGGGTTGGATGGAAGGGGAGGAGGTCCTCCCCTGTTGGTGGACTTGGAGAGGGCGGGGAAGAGGGAGATGAGGGAGGGAGATGAGGGTGGGAGGGAAGGAAGGAAGGGGGCTGCGCATGGGATGCAAAGTACCTAACCTGTGATTGATATAAAAATAAATAAATTTATAAAAATATCAAAAAAGAAATAAGAACTTGAAACTATCCAAAACCTTTAACAATGGAAGCTGACAAAAAGACCTTCTGTATGATTGAGCACTTTATAGTTCCATAGGCATGCAAGTTGTTTTATTGTTGTTTTGCAGTGTAAACATTTCAATAAAAGTGATTTCCCAATTGACAAAAAAAAGAAATATCTGGTCTTTGTTATGTCTCCAGGTTAAAGCTGATGTGCTTGGTATGTCAAACGCAGCTTTTTTCTGGTGATCCCAAGACAAGGATGGAGCACACTTATTCAGGCAAATATTTCACTAGTCAGTGGTGTAGAATGCTTTTGTTCTGTGGAATTTTTCTTCTCCATCGAGCTCAAAAAAAAAAAAAAAAAAAAAAACAATGACAAGAGAAAGAGCACCTCACCAATCATATTGCTCCCTACTGAGTCAGTTCATTAAACTCTCCATCACACAACATACCATGAATTTCTCATAACGTGCTCAAACATGTTATTTCCTCCCTCTCAAACTGGCAGAGTCCTACCCATCCATCAAGATTCAGCTCAAATGTCACCTGCTCTCTGCAGCCTTTCCTGACTTTCCACATTTCCCTCCCTCTGCAAGCACCCCCTCCCTGGTAACTTCTCTACCTCTCTAGAGACACACATTTTTCATTAAAATCTCAAAAGCCAGAATCTCCAAAGCAAGGCACAATCCACAGAGGGCATTTAGTAAATGTCTAATGAACAATGGAACCTGAAGTGTCTAAAAATGACAGTTCCACCACAAGTAGGCCACTAAGCAAATCAATTAAAATAATACCATAAAGACAGCTGAACAAGGATTTGTTGAGCAAGAGAAGGATTCCCAGGAGCTTCGGTCAGAGCAAGGCATGTTTTAAACTGTGCTGCAAACCTCAGAAGGAAAACAGCTTCATCCCAAGCTTCAATTACTTATGGTTCTAGCCTTAAGAAAATGCTAGTTGAGTGAGCACATTTGCTCATGCAGGAACTTAAGTGTTTCGTTGTCTGGGATAGACCAGTTACCTTTCATCCCAAAGACAGCCTGAGGCCTTTTCACAAACTTGTGCTTTGTCAAGTTTTCAATTTTCTTCCAAATGTCTTGTTCCTACATATGTGAGTAGACCAGAAAGCGGTGACTAGTTGTATTGCCATAAAATAGAGAGAGAAGTTACAGATCTCTTGGCCCAGGTAACTGAAGTGCTGCTGAGACCCAGCAGAAATAGTGAGAGGGCAGTTAGTCTTATTTCTATGAATGCAAACACCTAGTTCAAAGTGGGTCATGATACCAGTTAACCTGAAAACAACTTCATTACCTCCACCTCCGTCCTTTCTGCCACAAATTAGCAGAGCCCGCTCAGCTGTTTCACCCCAGACAGGAAACCAAGCTGAATAATCTTTAATAAGATCATACTGTTGCAGGACACAGATATAAACTGCAGAGACAATCTTTAATCACAGAGACAAATGCTGTGGTGTGGATGTGATGCTGACAATGATTAAAAGCTCACCTAGTTCATCGGCAGAGCCGCAGAGATGGTGGTAGCTGATGTTGCAATGGAAACACATTCTAATTCATTCTTCAATAGGATTTCTCTTCTTTGTAATGATGTGAGGTAGGAGTGTACCCACTCTGTGGATGGGGGCAGAGGCCAGAAAGGCACAACAGCTCTCTGTGGAGCTGGAATTACAGGTGGTCGACAGCTGCCCCACATAGGGGCAAATTTGGTTCCTCTACAAGAACAGTGTCTCTTAACTATGGATCCCTCTCTTGGGTCTCTAAGTCACTTTTGAGATGATAGACTAGATGGGTATAAAAAATCCAGCTTACTAGGAAGAGCTCAGTCTTGGCTGCGAGAAGCCTACATTTAGAATGGCTTCTTCTGTGACATCACTAGAAAATGTGCCCTGCACCTACATGGAGCTAGGTCTTGACCACTCAATACTTTCTAGACTTTGCTCCTTCTACATGCTAATGATCTCACAAGCAAAGGAGCCTTAGGTCACAGCTGGATTGGGCTCTAAGAATCCAAATGTGGATCATGTATGTAGAGAGGGGTAGCACACCTAGATTATTGTCCTGAGAGGCCCGTTTTTCAGATTAGCCACTTGGTAGTCATCAGGATAATTCTCTAAAAATCAGTTGAAGTAAATTTGCTATTGGGAGGAGATCGTGAACTTTCTAGGCCATAAAATGTGACAGTAGAAGCGAGTCATGTGACATTTTCTATAGTTTGAAAATGAAAAGAACTCTTATACCATGTATTGGTCAATCACATTAATAAAAGAAAATAAAATTACAACTCTGTTAGAAAGTTTAACTGATGAAAATTTGTGAATTGTTTCATCAACAATAGTTTCTGTGTTTATATTCAATAAGAAATTAAATCAATTATTCATCTCTTATAATTGATTAAAAATATTTTATAGATTTTAATGTTGATATTTTCCTTAATTTTAGGAAAACAAAACACAAGTAGGAAAATTTATAAACATAAGAATAAAAAATCATAAAATCTATTTCACAATAAACTCTTCAAATTTAAGTCTATTGCTATTTCTTTAGAACTGAGCCTAGGAATCATATGGATTGATTTCATTTGCCAATTCCACTGGGCCATGAGATGCTCAGGTGTTTAGACATGATTTCTGGGTATGTCTGTGTGGGTGTTACAGAAAAAAAAATAACACTTGAAATTATATTCTGAAAAAAAATAAGCCCTCCCCAATATAGGTGAACATATTTCAATGTATGATGGACCCGTAATGTTCATTCTGTATATATGTGCATGTATGTGTGTGTGAGCTTGTCTGTCTGTCTGTCTAACAGTTTAAGCTTAGACATTAGTTTCTTCTTGCTCCTACACTGAAGCTTAAACCATTCATATTCCTGGTTCCCAAACCTTCAGGTACATGTTGGATGACATCACTGGTTTTCTGATTTTCCAGGTCACACAGGGTAGATCATGAAATATCAAAGCCTCAAATTTTCCATCTCCTTCTCTTCTTCCCTCCCCCACTCTCTCCTCCTTTCTTCCCCTCTTATTGTTCTTTCTCTTGTTCTCACTCTATGTGTGTGTGTGTGCACGCGCGCATGCTTGCACATATGTGTGCATATCTGTGAGTTCTGCATCTGTGAATTTGACCAATGACAGATCAAAAATAGACTCACTACAGTGTGGTGGTATATGTTCATAATTCCATCACTCCTGAGGCTGAGGCCAAAGGTGTGGCCTCATATTGACCTATTATATAATGAGTCCTAGGGCCAGTCCGGTTTATACAGCAAGATCCTGTTTCTGAAAAAAAGAAAAAAAAATACAATATAATATATTTGGGACTATGATGGCTGAATCTCCTGAATATGAATAAACTTTTTTCTTATATTATTACCTAAATAATATAGACTAACACTTACTTACATAGCATTTACATGACAGTAGATTTTATAAGTGACCTAAAGAAGTTATGAAAGAATGTATGTTCAAATTTTGTAACAAGGACTTGAGCATCCTAAATCTGGGTTTTCATAGGGGTCCTAGAAACCAGCCCTCATGGGTACCACTGCATAACTGCCCAATACCACTGTTTCTGTTTCCATAAGGAAACTTGACTAATATAGGAGATTCAAATATTTCCCTAACTTGAAAGTTTTAAGAATAAAGAATTGCTCAGAACACAGTGAACACTAGGATGATTGAATTGGTGTCGCTCAAGCTCTATCTTTTGTTTTGAGTAACCATCACCCTCTGTTTATTTTGAACCCAGCAGGTAAAATGTAAAAGAACTTAGTTTCAAGGAGTTATAGACACAGAGTTCAAAGTCAGTGAGGCAGGTCTGAAACTCTTAAGTGCTTGTTCTCAAAACAAATATGTTTAATAAGTGAGCTGTTATATAAGAAACGGTGCTTGTTACAAATAACAAAAATGTGATCGGTTTAAGCATACACACTTAAAACTCGGTAGCAACTATATTAATTAGACAAAGAGAAAATTCTATCACTAATTTTATTTACAATTGCTTGTACATTCTTATATCATAAAAAGAATGCACATTAAAAGTTGTTACTGTTTTTATTTTCTAAAGATTAATAGCTTATTATAAAGCTTTACGCCAATAATTTTTAACTACCTCTTTGTGTTATATAACTAGAGCTTAGTTGTTATATATGAGAACGGATGCTGAAATCAGTGCTGAGCCGTATTTGTAACAAAATCCCAATTACTCTTGATAAATCATCCTTACAAGGAAAACCGTATCAATTGACTAACTTCTTTCTCTCTAGTTATTTTTTTATTATGTGATCACAAAACAACATCCAAATCACTGGAAGTGAGGTATATATTCAGATATGAATTTTAAAAGGGTTGGTATGGAAAATGCAATGATAATACAAAGACAGAGGACAGTGTGTGAACCAAAAGAGTAGAAGGAGTTGACATGAGATTGCGGAGAAGCTCACTCTGACAACAGAAGATGCTCTGTGCAGATGGGGTAAGATTACGCTGGACACTTGAAATTAGCCAGAACTGGACACCTTGAAAGCTAGAATCAGAAGTCTGGGTCTCATATGAAAGGAGTCATGATCCACAATGGAAATCTAAGCTGCAAGGAAATCTACATGGAGTACAGAGTGATACAAGGAAACTCGCAAACAGAAAAAGTGGAATGCCCAAGCAAGGTGTACTATGTAGGTGAGCGAAAACAGTGGGTGGGAAAAGGGGAGGAAATGCTCATGACAGACACGCAGAGGGACTGATGACCAAAGGATAACAGGTCCTAAGAGAGAGAGGAAAGGAAGATCACCACGTTTTGAAACCTGGGAAATCACAAATATGGTAACTATCTAATGGAAATTAATCCAAGTCTTAATTATTCTGAAATGCTATACACTGAAGAAATTGATTGATAAAGATTTAGTTATCACTGCTCCCCTCAAGGCTCAGAGATCTGGACAGAATAAGAAGTGGAAAGATTGTAAGAGCCAGAGGTGGAGAATGACTCCAAGGAAACAGTGTCTACCAGACAGTACAGAGCAGAGGTATCTGTGAACTCAGAAACTGTAAGCATGCACAAGACCCGCACAGGTTCAAGTCAGCAGAGGCCCAGCTCTGAGAAAGGGAAGTGGACACAGAGTCCCACCCTAAGCACGCAGCTATTTGCAATTGTTGGCTGCTGAGAATCAGTTTTCCTTGGTGGAGTGACAGTGGATTTGTCAAACACACTCTACAGCAGGCCCCATGCTCAGGTCAACACAATACAGAATCCATATTTTGGTTTTGGGTTTTTGTTGTTTGTTTCTTTTTGCAGTGGTGTTTTTATTGTTTCATTTTGGAAATTTTTTAAGAGTGAGAAAGAACATGAAAGTGGGTGGGTAGGGAGAGGTTAAATCGAAGAGGAGAGGGGAAGAATACGGTCAAAATATATTTAATGAAAACTTTTAAAAACAAAAATGTTTAAAATATTTAGTTATCAAGCATGATGTTTTTATTATTGTGCTGAGATTAAATTTTCTGATTTTAGTTCTTTGGCAAACACCAAATTTAGGAAACCTCTTTGAATGTGTTAACTCTCAAAACATAGAGTATTTAGTAGACATGAATTATTATTTTTAAAAAGAAGCATTTAGAACAGGACATGGTAGTTCATGCCTGTAATCCCAACAACTGGGAGGTGGAAGCAGGAGGCTGAAAACTTAAAAATCATCCTCAGCCTCATGGCAAATTCAAAGCTAGCCAGCGTCGATTGAGGCTCTGTGTCAAACAGCAAAACTCAAACAAAAGTACAAGGGCAGAGCAGCATGAATGTGCATCATCAAATCAGAGATGCATGTGAGAGATCACACCCAACATCATCAAATCACAGATGTGTGCAAGGGACCACACCCAACATCGTCAAATCAAAGATGTGTGTGAGGGACCACATCCAACAGCATTTTCCACATTTAACACTTATTTATCAGGAGACACGTGTGTGCAATTATACATATGTGGAAGTTGAAGGACAACTTTTGGGAGTTGTTTTTTTCTTTTATTGTGTGAGTTCTTGGTGAGTCTTGAGTGGCAAGTGTCTTTACCTGCTGAGCCATCTCTCTAGGACCAAATCATCAAAGCTTTTTTCAACCTTCAACTTAACAGACTTACAGGGTGAGGGTTTTTTTTTCTCTCTCTTTCTTTTTTTTTTCTTTCTTTCTTTGTGTCTTTACCACTGAAACAATGATTTTATAACCATTAAGAATGCATAAATAAAACATTAAATAAGTGGCTACAAGTGAATAGCAAATCATAAATTTTGGTACAAACATGATTTATTGTCAGTTTTTGTGTTTGGAGTTGTGGGGACCTAACCCAGGGCTTTGTAGGTGTTTGCTAGTGCTTTCCCAGTGACTAGTCCCCAGTGAATAGTCCCAGCCTATGGCTGGTTTTGATCTCTGCAGTCTGATGTGTTTGCAGATATAGACTGTATCTTTGTTTCAGTACAGACCAAATTCATGCTTTTAAAACAAATGTTTTAATTAGAAGTATGTGCTTAATTAAAACTTATTATTACTATTATGAGTTTTTGAAACAGGACCTTATCTTTTTTTTCTTTTATACAAAATAGTTTTTTTTTTTCCATCCAGGCATGATGGTACGCACGTTTAATCCCAACACTTAGGAAGCAGAGGCAGGCAGATCTCTGAGTTTAAGGCCAGCCTGGTCCTACAAATCAAGTTTCTGGACAGGGAAGGCTACATACAGAGACCCTGTCTCAAAAAAAAAAAAAAAAAAAAAAAGCTCAAGAAATGCACACAGATGCAGAGATGCACTCATTTGCACACACAGGAATGCCATGAAAACATAAACCCAGAAGCCATAATCATAATATATACATAAAGACCCTGTAAGGCTAAAAAAAATATTTTTAAAAAGGCCCTGGCAACATTATGAAACAAAGAACCTCCAATGATTCCACTGAGTTTGTTTTATGTTTGTTTTATGTCTACTGCTCGGCATCGGGCCTACCCTTTCCCCTGTGAATTTTCCTTGGAATAAAACTACTTTATTGGGGCTGGAGAGATGGTTCAGAGGTTAAGAACACTGGCTGTTCTGCCAAAGGTCCTGAGTTCAATTCCCAGCAACCACATGGTGGCTCATAACCATCTATAGTGAGATCTGGTGCACAGGCACACATGAAGGCAGAATGCTGCATAAATAATAAATATATTTTTTAAAAAGAAAATAATTTAAAAAGCTAGGGTTGGATGGAAGGGGAGGAGGTCCTCCCCTGTTGGTGGACTTGGAGGGGGCGGGGAGGAGGAAGATGAAGGAGGGACTGGAAGGGTAGGAGGGAATGAGGGAGGGGGCTACGCCTGGGATTCAAAGTACCTAACCTGTGATTGATATAAAAATAAATAAATTTAAAAAACTAATTTATTTCCAAGTGGATATCAATTAATGATAGCTTGTGGATTAGGGACGAAGAAATGTGTCCACTTCTCTCAGTTCTAGACCCACATCTGGTGCGGGACCTCTGCATGTTTCCAGGAATTCTGTGAATTCATATGTCTTCCAGACCTGTTATGTCTAGAAGGTCTTGGTTAGTTGGTGTCCTCCGTTCCCTCAGACTCATATACTCTTTCTGCCTCCTCTTAACAGAGTTCCTTGAGCCCTGTGGTGGAGAAGGAGAATGGAGGGGATATCCTACTTAGGGCTGAGTGTTCCAAGGTCTCTCACTATCTGAATAATGTCTGGTTGTGGGTCTCTGCATTTTGTTCTCATCAGCTGCAGGATGAAGCTTCTCTGATGGTGGCTGAGCCGCTGATTGCGTGTGTCTTTAGGACTCTAGTATTTGGTTTTCCCTTAGGTCCACGGCCTGTCTAGTCTCAGATTTTTGGCCACCCAAGCAGCATTGGATATGGGTTCCAGCTCGAGAAGCTGGCATTAACTACAATCAGACATTGGTTGGTTATTCCTATTCGTGTCATTATTGTTAGAACATATCTTGCAGGCAGACTACCATTGTAAAATGCAGGGTTAGTAGCTGGTTTGGTGTTTACCCTTTAATCTCAATCAAATTTTTAGTTTCTTTTATGTCATTTATTTACCGAGACCACTTTTTTTTTTCCTGAGTCTAAGGCAGAGTAGATGAGTCCAAAGGTGTTAAGATCAGACTTCCTGGCTTCACATGCAGAGACAGCTGGAACAGGCCCACTGTGAAGGGGAAATGCATTCCAAGCGTTTTTGAACTGCAATCAGCTTCCACTGAGGTAAATGTGGATGTTTTTAACTTTGGATGCATCCTCATTGTTTAATGCCCAAATGCTTCCTCAAATGTATTCGTAAACATGACAAGAATTGAGGACGATCATTCATGCATTTTCATGTGAGCGTACCCTAACGCTTTGTTCATTCTCAGCCCACCATCCTCCCTTGCCCTATTCCTCTTCTCCTGCTAGTCTACTTCCTTTCCACAAATAGTCCTTCTCATTTTGTCCTTTCATGTCACATACAAATCTGGGCTCTGCATGAGAGAGAGAATATGCAGCATTTGCCTTCCTCTCCCACGGTCATCTCTTGCCTCTGTTCTGTCTCCCTTTAAATATCTGCCACACAGTCTCCTTTCTACTTTCATGTCCAGAGAGAGAGACAGAGAGGACATGAAACAAAACATGCAATAAATGTTTTCTGATTCTCACTAATTGTCCTAACATGATCATATCCAGCCTCACATTTTTTTCTGCAAATGACATAATTTAATTATTTTTATAACTGAGTCAATTTTTGTGTTTTTCATGGGTTCTAGATACTAACCTGTCATCTGTTTAACTGGAAAACATTTCTCCCATTCTATTGCTATTTCTTAATCTTTCTGATTGTTTGCAGGGTAGAAGCTTTTTTAATTTTGTTAACTCATTTTGTTAACTCTTACAATTATTTCCTTAGCTGCTGGAATCCTTTCTAGGAGTTCCTCACCCTGAAAAGTACACAAACACTTTCATCTTGCTAGGAATATGACCATGAAAAGCCCTCAATGGTTCTTCATGCCATAGTCCTTATCAGAAATTTAGTCCTGATGTCCTGGTTGCATGCTCCCCAGAAAGACTCGCTTCAACTCTCTAACGGCATGGCAATCTCTGACACAGTTTTACAGATAACTGCTACTTTGGTTCTGAAAGTGCTGGAAGGAGGAATTCCAAACTAAATTCATAGATTTTGGCATTGACCCTGCACACTGCAGCAAAGGGTACTGAAAATGTCCTCACCCTTCCTCATGAACACCGTCAAGTCAGCACCATGCTGTCTGTGAATTTCATTCCCTTAATTACTCATTTGTCATAGGCAAAACTTTTTGAATGTGTTTCTTGTCTTTGAAACATAACAAGAGAATATAATGTTTCTCTAGCAAGAAGGAATTAGTAGCATGATGGATGGAACTTCAGGAGCAGGACATGGGCTGGTTGTTTAAACTTTAATAAAAAACATGCTTGGAACATCCTTGCTAGATCTTAAACTTAAAATGATTTGGCATGCAAGGGAACCTAAGGAGCATTTTTGTACATATAAATTTTTACCATTATCATCACTTTGTTTTTTCTTTTTAAATGTAATTTATTTATTTTTATATCAATCACAGGTTAGGTACTTTCACTTTAAAAGAACTGTCACTTCCCAATTGCTTGTTGTTGTAGAATTTGAAGAAATTATAGAATTTTTTTAAATCTGGGGTCTTACTACAGTGTTTATTCAAATGTAATCCATATTTCAATTAGAAATCATATATTTTAAAAATATTTTATAGCATCAATTGTTATTTTCTCACTGACTACTTAACATGCATCACAAGAGTCTTTGTCCTTTTCAGTTCAGGGGATTGAACCCAGGATCTCTCACATGCGAGGAAATTTTCCTACCGTGGCTTCCTTTACTCAGCCCTGGAATGGCATAGTTCAGTCTCCAGGAAGCACTCTATTTGGAGTGATTTCTTCAACTTAAACAACCAACTATGATATATTAAATTAAAAAGAATTAAATATAAGTGTAAAATATTAAAGTAAAAGCACTTATAATAGAACTGATCTGGTGGCAACAAAGACCTTTTACTTCTGTTCTCCAGATCAAACCTTTTGACCTCTTAAGTAACTCTTGCTAGCTCAATGACTGCACCTGCCCTTTAGCTAATTACCATGATGTTATAATGGGAGCCTTGAAGTGTTCTATAAAACCTCATTCTTGATATCACATCAGATGGTCATTCACAGTCAGAGATGAGAAACAGACTTGAGGATTAAGGATTAATTGTTTTCCATTTTCATCCCAAGAAACATTCAAATAATGCCTGTTTCTTTGGCAGTCTTAGACATTAATTACTTTCTGTTAGTTTCACAGTTTCTGTTACTTTATTTAATATTGTTTTATGAAGAGATCATAAGCAGTTTGAATAAGCAATATAGCACACAAAAATATGTTCATTTAAAATTATTTTTATTGGGCTGAGCGGTGATGTCACACACCTTTAATCCCAGCACTGGGGAGGCAGAGGCAGGCGAATCTCTGAGTTCAAGGCTAGCCTGCACAACAGAATGAGTTTGAGGACAGCCAGGGCTACACAGAGAAACCATGCCTCAAAATATATTTTTTACACATACATATATATGCATATATATGTCACAATTATTAAAAGTAGGTAGAAAACCATTTATATCATTCAATAAATATGCTTTCTCAAAAACTATTTTTGTGTGTAAAGATAGATTATATACATTCTGTTAAATAATGAATGTATTTGTCAACAAATCAACTCATTTCTAAGTCCACTGTAACTTTTTTTTTCCTTGATTAGAATGCCATACAACAGGATTGTTAAGGCAGCAATTTGTTTGAGAATTAGTCTATCAGGTCATATGCTCGCTTGAGAGTACCTAAATTTTAGGTACCTAAATCTGAGATGGAAAACTAAACCTTTTGTTGAGAAAAAAAAAATCTTACAATAGATCTTATTTATCTGTTTGATACAAACAGTGGTAGACAGGATCCTACTGAAATGAGGTGTGTTTTAAAGAATTGTCTATGTACGCTTGCTTTGAACATTTAGTTCTCAACCAATTTTAATTCCACTGATGCTATTAAGAGGGCAAAATGAAATATGAACTGACTTAATTCGTCTCAGCAAACATATAGAGTAACTGGAAAGGACTAGGAAGAAACAATGGAGGAAGGTTGATGGTGACGCACTTTCAAGGCACAGGTTGTGTCTGTGGTACATTTTGCAAATTACTCCAGAACGGTTTGTTTCAGTTGTATTTAGCGCCAAAAGTTCATACGAGAGCAATCACAGGTAAAAAGTTCGAGAGGGAACTTACCCCCATCTTTCATCTGAACAAAAAATTACTCTTAAAATTCCAATCTGGGGCCAGTGAGATGGATCAGCAGGTAAAGGCACTTGCTGAAAGCCTGATGGACAACCCGACTTTCCTCCTTGGTGGAAGGAGAGAACTGATTCCCACAGTTTGTTCTCTGGCCTCCACACATGTGCTATGGTTGGTTCTCTCTCTCTCTCTCTCTCTCTCTCTCTGTCTCACCCACCCCCAAACACCTGTTGGGGTTGGTCTGGTCCTATGTATTCAAATGCTAAGATCTGGTTACAGTTCAGAGGGATGAATTCTCATGTACACAGGACAATATTATGAAAACTTTGCTCCCCAATTATCTCTGATTGGTTAATAAAGTTGCTGACAGCCAATTACTGGGCAGAATAGAGGTAGGCAGAACTTCAGTTCCCGGGCTGGGGGTCTCAGGTAGGGACCACGAGACAGAAAAGGAAGAAGATGGAGATGAAGGATGTGGCTGGATGGAGCAGATCCAGACCAGACAGGACAATTTAGGGTAAGAGAGAACCTGGAGAGTGCAGGAGAGAAGTAGCCAGACTAGCTTAGAAAATTAGTTTAAGTCACACCTGCCCCATTATTGTGCTAAAGCTGTTTAAATAAATCTTTAGGTCTCTGTCTGAATTATTGGGGAACTAGCCAGGTCATAAAAAAGCCCTATAGAATGTAATAAATTTCCCATAACATAAACCTTTAACATTCTCCATTTTATAAATATGAAAAATAGTCTCTTAAATCAAGCTTAAATCTTCCCCTACAGTAAATAATCTCTTACTTACACATTTATATATGTATTGCATATATGTACAATTAAGGGTGTGCGTGTATGTGTGTATGCATCTCCTTAGACAGATGTATTGAGTACACTTAAGTTGTAAGATTTTTCCATCACTTAGTGCCTTGTATTTGCCAGGGAAATTTGTGCTTCTTCCACTAATGAAATACAAGTTTGGTTGGTTTAAAAAAAAAATACTCATTTTGGTGCTTACCCTCATGGACATACATTCTCATTCAGCAAGCTCTCATTCTTTCCCCGTCTCTCTCTCTTTCTCTCTCTCTCTCTCTCTCTCTCTCTCTCTCTCTCTCTCTCTCTCTCTCTCTCTCTCTCTCACAAACACACCTTTTAGTTGTATTGAACTTAATGTGAAATTTTAGATAAGAGTCTCATTTATTGGCAATTCAGGGAAAGGGGTTTAGCTTAATCCCTAGTTAATGAAACCCCTGCTAGTGAAGTTTCCTTTGTCAACACAGCATTTAGTGCATAGAGCTTCGTGCCTTCTAGACCATTGCAAGCCATGATTAGGCTCAACTGGAATGTAAAACTTGGAAGGCCGGGTTTTTGTAAAATCTTATAAAAAGATTATGTTCAGAAATCACATGGGCTGGCTCTGTCTAAAACTACTTTCCAGCTTCTGTATTTTGCTATTAAGAGCTTCAAAAATAACAAACTGTATTTTGGGAATCAAACATGACTGCCCTATAGTTCCAGAATCTGCTCATCTTTCAAAGGCTAGACACCATGTATATGACTTCAAAACTTACAGCACATGCATATTCAGAGAGACACAATACATAACCAAGCATTGGGCTTTAAGAAAGCTATCAGTTATTCATGCATTATATTTGCTAGTATTCACAAAAGGTTAATCTACAATAACATTTTCTAAATACCAAACATTTGCCACAACTTCTGTTTAAAAGTAAAAGAGAGCATTTTAGATTTGGTACAGTCCTTCAACATGGTCCCTCAGATATGCATAAGAGAACGCTTCTTTTATCAAATGACTAAAGTAAAATGCCCCCAATTAGATGGTGGCAATCACAAGACGGAAATGGACATTACTGTAATTATCTCATTACTTAATAGTGTAAAATTTACCCTGATTCCTTCACCTTTGTGTTGCTTTAGGGAAGTCAATCACTAATTCCTGTACAGAGTCACTTTAAAGCACTGAAGTATAGATAGCTGGTAAAACTAAAGCCAGACCATAGATATAAGGCTCAAAGCTTATTTTAAAACCACTAAACACTATTTGAAAGACTGTTCTTCCAGAAAATACCCCTTTTCTTGTATTTCTATAAATTTTAAATCACACTAGTGAGGAATGACCCAGGGCCTTGTTGATGCTAATAAGCAAGTGATCTGCTAGGCTGCTAGGTCTGCCCATCCTTGAACGTTTCTTTTACAAAAATCCTAGGACGTTAAATTGGCATGTGGATAAACCAGGTGCTTTTCAACACCTGTTCAGCCTTGTTAACTATTCCTTTTCTTTTTCTTTTTTTCTTTTTTCAAGACAGGGCTTCTCTGTGTAGTCCTTGGACTGGAACTCACTCTGTAAACCAGGCTGGCCTCAAACTCAGAGATCTGCCTACCTCTTCCTCCCAAATGCTGGGATTAAAGGTGTGTGCCACCACTGCCCAGTTTTACTAAAAGTTATAACTTTGAGCCTCCACCTAATTTCATTCATACGACTACTTTCAGTGAACTTGTTTAAATCTAACTATGTGTACATAAAATCTAAAACACAAAGAACAAACATAGAACAATGTCAGCCACCTCTTCACGGAGATTGACTTAATCTCTTACGGAGTGCTGGAGAATCCACTAGCCGGACTCTGCCTTTGCTTCCATGACCCAAGTCCTAAATTCATCTTGCTGTTACTTGGTTTCTCTTTGCTTAGCTCTTGCTATATTTCATTTTCAACTTGTTTCTTTTCTTTTCCCTTTTTTGTAGTTATTTGTGCCTCTGATCTTTTGTTTGTTTTGAGACAAAAATCTCATAACCAGGACTAGCCTGGAGCTCACTACATGCCAGCTGGCCGGGAACTCCCCCATCCACTCCCTCAAAGGTCGGATTATTGTCCCGAGCCATCATGCCCAGATGACCTTCAATGTCTTTGCTTTTAGTTGATGTATATGAATTGTGGACACATGCGCTGCACAATATGATGATTCAATATATGTTTACGATGTGTAGTGATTACAGAGCACAATGACAATTGGTTCTTTCCAGAGCCTTACTCTGCATAATGTAATGCCATAATAAACATGATTAGGGGCCTTGGAAGATGACATGGGAACCAGAGTTTGGATTCCCAGACCCATGTAAATGGCAGGTAGGTATGGCAGCTTGCCTGCAGTTTCAGCCTTGGAGAGCAGAAAAAGAGAATCTAAGTAAGCTAGCTAGTGAGATTAGTCCTATCAGTTGGTTCTGGGTTTGATTAAGAGCCCTTGCCTCAGATAATAAAGTATAAGGGTCATCCAAGAAATAGCCTCAAGGCTAGAGAAATGGCTCCACTATTAGGAGCACTTGCAATGCCCAGCGGTGGTGGCATATGCCTTTAATCCCAGCACTTGGGAAGAAGAGGCAGGTGGATCTCTGTAAGTTCGAGCCTGGTTTACAGAGAGAGTTCCAGGACAGCAAAGACAAAAAAAACCCTGTCTTGAAACAAACAAACAAAAGAGTGTTTGCTATTCATCCAGAGGACAGGAATTCACTCTCCAGCTCCCACATTGGTAGCACACAAACACCTGAAACTACAGCTCCAGGGAACCTGTGTTCCTTTCTGGCTTCATTGGCTCCTACGCTTACATGCTCACATCCCACATAGACACATACACATTATTTTAAAAGTAATAAATCTTAAAACGCAAAAGATTGTTAACATGCCTCTGCTCACAGAGACATCTGTGTCATGAACCGTCACACACACATGCTCCTATACACATGCAAAAAAAAAAAAAAAAGTAAAAAAGAATCTGACTTGGACTACTACAGAATACCAAGAGACAGGGCGATTACATAACTTTACATCTACACACCTGGATTTTTATAGAAACATGGATAACAATGAAAGGGCTGACTTTTAAAGGAAACTACACACCAGAACATACAGGGCCTCTCCCTTGTGTGCTGGGTGGAGGCGTGCTTTGAGAACAGTCTACAGTGTGTCAGCAGGCGTCCCCCAGCCTGTTCAGAACGTTCTGCTCTTGCGCGCAGCTGTTTCAGTGCAGAGCTCTCCTTACGCCGGCAGAGAGTGACTGTGCGTCGCCTCCTCTTTACAAGGTATTTTAGAATATGGAATAACACTCTGACTTAAGGTCTTGCCATAGGTGCTGCAATATTAAGAGCCCCTGAAGAGCTCTGAGCTTTTGTGGAAGCGAAGTCTCTATAAATAGTAATGAGGTCAATTCTCTCATATTTTGAAGGGCAGAAGTGAAAGTTTATAGAATGAGATGGAGCAAAGGGAACCTAAGCCTGGATATGGTGATTTCCAAGTGTTTACAATACTCTCGCTCCAGTGACAGAACAAAGCCAAACTCATAGCTCCTTTAAAATCTGAGACCCCAGCTCATTACTACCAGCGTGGGCATTCCTTCAATCCTTTACAGCTCCCCAAAACCATGCCTTTGGTTTATAGGTGTGTTTGCAATATTTACAAAGAAAAATCTCAAATAAGTCATCTAAAGCAACAGTGTAAACAGATGAGTACCATTTGGTTACAAGCACAACACCATAGAACAAAGGAGAATTTGGGATGGTTTGTATCTTGTTAATGCTGATTAGAGACCTGGACGAACATATGACTGGATGTGTCTGTTACCTACAAGTCACAAATTTGGCCCTCTGGTTTACAGACATATAAATCCATACAACTTATTATGGTATTCATAAGACTGAAACCCAACTACTTTGAAAAGCAAAAAAGTAAGGCTGAGAAAATGCTATCTCCTCACAATTTTCTACCTGTAATGTATCAAACGTCCTCAATGTAGACAGCAACAAATTTAATAGTGGTGTCTGTGATAGAAGTAGAGAGAGAAGATAATTTTCATGTAGAATTGTAGATTTCTGTGTCTTCATCTTGAAACAGAATTTGGAATATATGTGAGTGAGTAGACAAAATGTATTTCAGCCAGTGTTCTGTACTTACTGACTTAGCTTTAGGTAACTGTTAGGTGACAGTAATACAGACATAAAACTCCTTAAGCACTGGAAGTTATCTAGCAAGACACACACATCTAACAAAATGAAACCATCAATGTTATATTGTTTATGCAATAGAAAGAGGGAAAAAAAGATCCTTATGTTTGCATGAGATGAGGATTAAAATAAAAAAGGCAATGTTGGCCTTCCTGCTTAGATGGAAGAGTGACCTGGGACTCGGGAGCCCAGGGACCACACAGCCCTGAGAGGTGGCCTCCTCAGCAGAGGTGCTGCAGCTCCAAGGGGAGGGAGCTGAGATGAGCTCTGGAGCCTCAGGCTCACTCCACTTCTTTGCTTCTTCTCTTCATTGCTTCTTGGCTTCTTCTGATGAGAGTCACACCAGGCAGCCAGTCACATAAAAGAGATTTATTGGGAGGGTCCAGGGTAGAGAAGGACAAATCCAGGGTCAGCTGCCCTTGCAGCAGGGAACTGAGCAGCCAAGGGCTTTATGTAAGATTTTTTTTTAGGGGTGGAGCTTTCTAGGGCAGAGGTTTCCAGAGTGCAGATTGGTACTATTTCAAACCCTGAGCTTGGGAAAGCTTAGGGATTGGTGGGTTTTCCTGCTTAGAGATTGGTGACGTCTTTGTCCAGACTTCTCACCTAAAATTAGCATAATTTGGGAAGTGTGCTACTGAGAGGCTGAAGATGATCTTGTGACAGTTACAGAGTCTGGAAACCCGGTTATGACAGTTAGAAAGGTCTGGAGGAGGGGTCTGGCTGCTGGACCGCCTCAGGTAAGGGGCCTGGCCACTTTCTTGCCTGGAGGGTTTACAAAGTTTACAAAGGGAGTCTATGACAGGGACGCCTTTCCCTGACATTTGAGTTGTCGTGAATAGCCAACAGGCAATGGACATGAAGATAATGATAATTAGAAATGCCAAATTAAAATCCATTTCAAAGCTGCAATGATGAACTTTATATGGAACTCTATATAATCAGAGAAATCTTGAAACTGATCCTGATTCATATGAAAGCCCTTAATAAATTGCTGGTAAGGTATAATAAACAAATAAAAGTTTTTAAAAAAATTTTTTGTGGAATGAAATGACCTAGAAATAAAAACAAGCAGCTAATTTTAGTGATTGAGCTAATTATAGTGATGAGTGAAAAGGTTTCTTTTTCATTATGTGTACAAGGGGGTTTATGCAAGTGGGGGGCAGGAGATGGTATAGGCATATATTTGTGGGGAGCAACAGGGACCAGAGGTGTTGGATCCCTCTGAAGCTGGAGTCTCAAGTGGTTGCGAGCCATCTGACTGGTGCTAAGAAACCAAACCCAAATCCTCTGGAAGAGCAATGCTCACTCTCACCCACTTAGCCATGTCTCCAGCCCTGATGTATTTCTTTTTGCCAATGAGACACAAAATGTATACACAGAAGCTTGAAGAAAACATTTTGAGATGGAATGTGTACCTAAGTAATGAAATACACATTTTGAAATTTTTATAAACAAGTTCTTTTTTTCTGTTTTTCTGAAGGTCTAATGTTTCACTTGTTTTGGGGTTTTGGTTTTTGTTGTTGCTTGTTTTTGTTTGTTTGTTTTGCCTGAATGTTGTTTCATTTGTTTTAATTTCAGGTGAAACAGTTAAGGGTTAAGTGAGTATCACTGATAAAGCAGACATTGTGACTCTGTAAACAAACAACTCTGAATGCTAGACAAAGCCATACTTTGTATACCCTTGTGAGTTCAACTATCCTTGACAAGTCATAGACAGTTGCACAAACTGTCTTCTCTTTCATGTAAAAATCAAGGTATTAAGGAAATCATACAGATGTTTGACATAAATTTTCACATGCTAATTTTCAGTCTTCAATGACTGAAGTACGTGAGCTAGGCTTTGTGTGGAGACGCTGGCTGTTGATGGCTGCTAGGAGAGGGAGTCTTCTGCAGATGCAGACCCTGATAGGCTGGCTCCTGATGCTGCAGCGTAGGATCCTAAGCCCATGCACACACTGGGAGCACTAAGTGCACTGCATGGGTTTTTAAAAAGAGTATACAGAGTAGAGAGAGGAAATCGGTACAGCTTATAGAAGTCATTATAGGGGAGGGAGGTGGGGTGATTTAATCAAAACACATGATATTTATATATGAATTCTCAAACAATAGAATTGTAAGAGGAAATACCTGAACCATGGAAGTTTGTTCTTTTGCTGCTCTACTACTTTCCCCAGGCTAACTTCTTAAGGACTTAGCCCCCTCCTGCAGTCTCAGAGCCAGACTTCTCCAAGGACCAGCTGAATGAACAGCAAAGTACAGAACCCAGTTTTGGACCATGAGTGACTACATGGCAAGAAAGTAGACTGAGAACTCTTTTAGGAATTTGCAGTTTAAAAACTGAGACTCTGTTCATTTTCCAAGAGCCCCTCACCTGTGCTGTTACTAGACTGCCAGCTGAGACTGCCAGCTGAAGACTTGGTGTGCTAATGAACCTGCAGGGTTGCTACAGGAGAAAGCCAACAAAAGTAGGCAAAAGTCTATGGCTGGGAGAACAGACTGGGCAAATGAGGGGCTGTGGGGGTTCCATGTCTGAGGGATCTCTACTTCTCTGTTCCAGCAGCTCACTCAGACCCTAATACACACACTATTGCTGTTTGTACACGTACACCTGCTGTCTTCTTAAACCTTCCCCGATTGCCTGCAACCAAAGTATCTGTTTTACTCTATCTGCTATAACAAAATACGAGAGCTGAGTAGCTAGCATACAATAAAATTTTATTCTCTACAGTTATAGAGGCTAGAAAGTACAAGATCAAGGTAGATTCAATCCATATTTGGTGAGAACTTATTTCTTGTTTCCTACAAGAAACAATCTTTTGTATGTTGTAGAAGAGGACAGTGAAGAAGTAGCGGTCTTGTCTACATTTTATAAAGGTATTGATTCTATTTACAAGAGTTCTGACTTCATGGTGTAATAGTCTAAATTTTTCATCTCCCAATACCATCCTGTTAAAAGTAGGAATTTCAACAAATAAATTTGAGAGGGACACAAATATTCAAAATTTACAAATACTCTGGACAATAGGAGTATGTTTCCTTCCTATGTGACAATTGTAAATAGGAAAAATGCATTTTAGAGTTCTTTTTATACTTACATGTTTGTCTCTGTGTGTCAGTGTATGTGTGCCCCCATGGGCACATGCATGTGTATGGTGTCACAAAATGCAGGTGGTCAGAGGACAATTTGTGGAAGTTGGTTTTGTCTTCATATCATGTGGGTTCTGGGAACCAGACTAGGTCATGGGCTGGGCAGCGAACATCTTTACCTACTAAGTTATATTGCAAGGCCAAGGCATACATTTTAAAACTCACTAATACTGGATGCGGGACTTCGTCAAATAAGTCAAAACTCCCCTGGATCACTGGGCCCAGAATTCCAGTTTCTCTACGGTTGAATCTTCTGGTGTTCAGAGGCAAACACTGGCAACACCGTTACAGTAGCCAGGGAGCACATGCGCAGTGCTCTGCGTGACTGCCACTGCTGGATTTCACCTTAATAGCATCGTGCAAGGCAAACAATCCAGCTGAAAGCATTAAGACCGCTTACTTGTAATTCTACCATAGATTTGTAGAAAAGACCGAGAAACCTTGTTTTGACATTAACTATGAAGTAAAATTTATTGCAATTTCTGTTTTAGCCCCAGCTATAGTTTTGGGGTTGAATGGCTCTTTTCATTGAATGGAAAGCCAGTGAAAGCACTTTCTAATTCTAGTGTTAAAACATACACCTGCAATTTTATCCAGAGAGGAATAAACCTAAGTCAACTGTAACCCACTGGGAGTTCTGGAATCTCTGTGTGCTTTGTACAACTGAAGAAATGCAGGTAATTTATTAATAACTAACACAACATTTACCACGTACTGAGTGGCTACACTGTGCCAGGCACTGGATTACATGTTCCACACACACGATTCATTCATTCTTTCTTTCTTCAAATATTTGTTTTACTTAGCATACTATGTGACACTCAATACCCACACTTGACACTCACTGAGGATATAACAATGAACGAAACAGTGCCTGCTCTCCATAGGTTCCAGAGATTTCATCTAATTGTTGCCATCATCTCTCTGTGATTACAATTTGTCAACGGAGGAAAATATCCTCTAGATGTTAAATGAGTTGCCTAAGGTCAAGACAACTGATGAACTATCATTTCTGGTTCTTTCCACTTGACTATACTGCCTGTCATTAAGTCATTGACCATGAGAAATAGGACATATTTATAGCAGGAAGAACACTGTTGAAAAGTTGATAATCACTGATAATCCATGTCAGGACCTCCTTGATTCATTTACTACAAATGTAGGTTACTTCCCGTAAGTAATGTTTCCATTGAAACCAATATTTCCTAAAACCCTTAGACAACACTTGAAAATTTCCATTGGCTTATCACTGGAGTGGAACCTAGAATACTCTGTGGTCAATATAAACAGCTTCCCAGATGTTCTAACCTGGACAAAATCTACAATTTTATTAAATCATGACAAGCTGATTTTGGTTTTATTTCAGTTCTTTATATATAGAAAATGCCTATTACATACCAAAAACAGCTTTCAGCACTGGGATAGAGTAATGGGGGAAAAACTAACCTCTAAAGGCGTTCACATACAAGGTCTAGTCATCTGGTAGGAAGTGCATAAAAAAAGAAAACAGGGATGAGGGCAGGAAATACAAAGGATCAGAATTTATTACATTAAATAGGCAGCTCAAAAGAGGCACTTATAATTCCCTCAGATTTCTTATGTTGGAACTAAAACCCCCATGTGGTATGGGAGGTGATCAGGGCATGAAGGCTGTACCCTCATGCATACGATTAGTGCTGTTATAACAGATCTTACTTGCCCCTTCTGCCTCATGAGAACTCAGCAAGAAGACACCAGCTATGAGGAAAAGGCTGCTATTCCAAATCTGCTGGCATCTTGATCTTTAATTTATCAGATCCATAACATTAAGAAATATATCACACTAGGGGAGGGACTTAAGGGGAGAAGAGAAAGGGAGGGTGAGATTGGGAGGAGACAAGGGAAGAGGGAAACAGCCAGTATACAAATTAAATAAATTGTAATAAAAGATAATAATTTAAAAAAATTTTTAAAAAGAAAAAGAAATATATCACTAGCCAGGCATGGTGGCACACGCCTTTACTCCCAGCAGTCGGGGAGGCAGGTGCAGGCAGATCTCTGTGAGTTCGAGGCCAGCCTGGTCTGCAAAGTGAGTTCAGGACAGCAAAAGCTACACAGAGAAACCCTATCTAGAAAACAAATAAATAGATAATAAAAGAAAGCAAACAAACAAAACAAATATGACCCTATACAAATGTAAGGTTTGTGTAGAATACATTTAAGAGTACAAAAACTAATGTATAATATTTTCAGATATATACTAATTGAGTCCCTAAGTTAAGAAGTGGGCTAGTTTATCAAAGACATTCTTTATAAGATACATATTTTTAGTTGTAAGGAAGTAGGTGGGTCTAGGGGCTGGAGAGATAGCTCAGTGGTTAAGAACACTGACTGCTCTTTAAAAGGACACAGGTTCAATAATCAGCATCCACATGGCCGATCACAACTGTGCATAACTCCAGTTTCAGGGGCCCTTTGTTCTCCTCTGGCCTCTGCTGGCACCGTGGCACCACCACACACATTTAATGGTGCACAGACATAACCAAAACACCCACCCACAAAATAGAAAATTAAATTTTTTTAAAAGGAAGAATTCGATGCATCTAAATTAAAAGAAATGGACTATTTAAATCCTGGATAGATAGACATACATAAATGAGTGTGGAGTAGAAAAGAGAGAATTCAGCGCAGGTCATAGGATGGTGTTTCCTTGACAAGAGAAAGACAAATTTGAATGACAGGAGCAGCTTTGTGGCTCCTGTGTGACGACACAGGCATGTCTGCAAGTACCACGAGCTTTATAACACTCAAATGACAGCTTTCTACGTTCCTTTTGAAAGGTAATTTGCCACATATTTTCAATTAATGTGTATTTATGTAAGGTTATGTGGTCTGTAGTCTTTCACCACACAGCTCCTGTCTACCAGGAAACAATAGTATCAGCGTTAGCTGATAGAGCATAAAAAATGCCCACACCTCCAGCTATACCACACATCCACAGAATATCCCCAGGTTATGCCTACGTTCCAATGGTCATTCAGTTAGTTCTTTATCATGTAACTTTAGGCAAATGTTTGAATCTCTAAACCTGAAGTACTCATCTCTAATGCCCAGAGAAACTTCTTTACGCCATTTTATATATTTATAGTAAGATCAAATAAAAGAAACCCTTTGAAAGCATAACTAGATATCTCCCCAAAAATGGGTATCTGTGTCCAGTGAAAATTCAGGGAGCACAAGCCAGTGCTGGGAGAGCCTCGAGCCTCGCCCTTGCTGTTGTCTCTATGAACACAGCTCTGAACTATCTCCCTGGATGACACAGATAATCAAGTTTATTAAAGTGCCATGGTTGTAGGTTGTCTTATGCCATTCAAAGGCTAGCATCCATTAAGGCCGTGCTGCGAATGCACCTGTCTGCACTGTGGTGCTCTTGCTGTTTACACAATGGAAAATGAATACAAGGGATGACAAGAAGGTTTGTTGTTTTTTGTTTATTGTTTGTTTTTGGTTTTCTGGGGCTTAAGTTCTAGGTGAAAAGCTTACAGGCTAACTACTTCCCAATAGCAGGAAGGTCTTCCTACAACAGGTCTCTAAGCTTCACAAGTACAGCCACCCTGGAACTTCCTAACCCACAGGGCTGCCTTTAAATAATGCTTTTTCAAAATCCTTAAAAAGTATATCACTGTGTATACATACACATACAATTATAATAAAATTTTTAAAACTTAACAAATATTTAAAGGGCATTGGGATGACTCAGCAGGTAAAGACACTTACGCATAAACCTGAGGACCCAAGTTGGATCCCCAGGACCTATATAAATGTAGAAGGATAGGGCTCCAAAACATTATCTTCTGACCTCCACATGCTCACTGCAGCCCATACAGTAAACACACACACACGTAACAATAATTAATAAAATAACGTTTTAAAATGGTTAATATCTCTTTAAAATAAAATTGTGTTCCATGGTAGCCTGAGCCTGGAAATATTTAAGGGGAGGGTACTGAGGTCAGGTAAGGTTGATGGATACTGAACACAACCCCTTCCTGAAGGGTCATGGAGGAAATCCTGCTTAACTTGGCCTAATAAAGCATTCCAAACCTGCGTGGCTGCAGGGCACTCTCTTGCATTACTGCTTATTAATATGCTACAGTTTGTGTAGCAGATGGAAGATTATACTTCGAAAATCACAATCCTTTTATTACAGGATCTAATACAGGCTTAATAAGGGTGGCAGAGGACCACATTGCATGTGTCTGTGTTAGAACATCTCTCTACACTAGACACCTCGTCACCACAAAAACTGTGTGCTCCCTGTAAGTTACCCTCAGGATTCAGCACAAGGCAAGATACCTAGGCTGCTCAAACAAAAATAAGTTTGCTAAGCCTTTTAAGTTGTTTTTAGCCTAACATAGAAATTAATGGAATCCATTACAGCATTTGCTGCATACCTAGAACTGTACTTAGTGCTTATTTAGACCTCATTTTGCATGGATGTATAAAACCAATGGATTTGGATCCAACTGCATTCTGATGTATATATACATCCAAAACATTTATTTGAGCATGTTATGTGTTACCAGAGCAATACATGGGGAAAGACAAGTCTAAAAATTAATTTAAAAATAAGAATACTGTCAACTTGGGATTCTCTTCCATCATAGCTTCTCAGCATTGGAAAATACTGTATTATGATATATCTAAAGAAGCAGAACTCATTTCCCCCTCTAAAATCCAAAGCCAGTGTTGTTTTCTATAAAATTGTGTAGAATCTGAATTGTAAACCAAAGAGTCTCCAGGGAATTGACTCACTATTCCAAGTTTATAGCCCTTAGTTATCAAACTGCTGATAAAGTAGAGAAATACACCCGGGGGCCTCAATTACTCTTAATCACGTTGGCTGTTTGGCATCGTCTCTCTGGCCTCTGTACTACATCCTGAGGGAGGCATTTTAAATCAGCAAAGCTACCAGAGAAACAGGAAGGAGGGGTCAGTGAGGAGGAGAAATGCATGTTTCTGAACTTAAAAACCAGCGTGAATACTGATGCCCACAAGTGTTCCTCCAGGAGCCCTGGGTAAACAAGCACAGCTTTGAAGTGACCCACAAACATTCTCCATCGCAGCCAGATTCTATTTCCCATAACGGGAAATGAAAGCCCTTGAGTTCTGCTTAGTGAGTGACATATACCACCGTAGCCATATCAAGGCCCTAAATATTCCTAGCAAGTTCATGTATTTATTGAATATTTTGTCCTGAAAACTTTGGACTTTAGAGGGATGGGGAAAATATTACCTAGAAGCAAAAGCCTAGGTTTTCTGGAGCTCAGGAAAGGATTTAGCATAAACTGATCTATTAATAAAACATCCTTTATTCCCTTCCTTAGGGAAAAAAGTTGCATGCACAGAACTTTTTTCTAAACTAGCGCCCCAAGGTCTCCTGGGTTTCTGACTAAATCAAGAGACCACCATTCCATTTTAATAACTCTCCACATTTTTTATTACATCATTTTAAAATATTTTTCTGATGCCAGTAATAGATGAACAGTACTTTATCTAATTCAGATTTAGGAACTCTGTGGCGTGTTTACTACACAATGGATGTGCCATATTTGGATACTTGTCAACATGAATATATTATATACATAGACACATATGCGCACATTTTCATAAAGTTATCCAAACAATAATGGTTGGCACTGGCTTTAGATTTATGTATATATCACTTATCATGTTGTCATTCATACATTACAAATTCCAAAATGTCAGGGGGGCAAAGTTCCAAAGGAGACTCATTAAGAGTTATTAAAACCATGTCAGATCGATAACAGATGCTGGGTTTCTTGAAACTTCAATTTCTTGGGCTATAAAATATACAGAATGATAGTAGGGTGTAAGGCACAGACGCGTGTGTGGCTCAGTAGAGGGCTGTGTTTAAAACACTTGGTCTCCTGACTAGTGATCGCTACATGCTGGCGCTGCTGTGACGGCTCCTATTTTCACTTGTGTTAGTTACCTTTCTCCTCACTGTGACAAATACCGGACAAAGCAGCTTAAAGAAAGAGAGGCTTATTTTGGATCACTGTTTAGAAAGGGCTACAGTGCTCTCAAGGCATGGTGGCCAGAGTAAGAGGCTGTTGGGCACATTGTGACCTCATTCAGAAAGCAGAGGAAGGATACCAAGTGGGGGGTTCTACACAGCCTCCGGCCCTGCCTCTGTATATGGACTTCCTCTGATGAGACTCCACCTCCTAAGGATCCCACCGCCTCCCAAAACAGCACCACCCGATAGGGCCGAGTGTTCACATACATGAACATATGGGTGGTCATCCGCAAAGCACGGATGTGGCTAGCGCTACATTTGAAATGATTTTCAATGTAAATGTGGAAATGGAGTGCGGGTGATGGCCTAGCATGAATTATAACTAAGAAAGTTTGTTGTTGTTGTTTTTGTTTTTGAGTTGCTTTCTGGTATCTTCCTAAAAGTTAGCCAAAACTGAAAAGTGAGCCGGGACGAAAGACGGTAAAGAAATACACCATTAGGTCAGTAACACAATTTTTTTTTAACAAATAGTATGTGAGTTGATGCTAATATATGAATTAGACTTACACAGTCCTGTAAAAATATCTTTTATTCACCTGGTTTAATTGTTGTTTGGTAGGCTTACTGGCTTCTTCTGTTAACTAAGCCTAGTCCTGGAAGCTTCTAGCCTCCATATAGTCTAACCTAGGCCTAGAATGTTTTCAGCCTCTGAGACTTACTGCTGAATATGCTCACCTTTTCTTGTGCTTTCTGAGTTCTGGGATGGCTGGTTCAACTCCGGTGTTCTGGTTCAAACTCCTCTCCCAGCTGACTTGTTCAATCTGGTGTCTCTCTCAGCCTCTGAATTGTTCTGCTTGGCCTCAAATTAACTCCAGTAATCTTCTCTAGTCTTCTGGCTCCTTCTCACTCTCTGGGTCATTCTGTCTTCACCTGAGTTCTCCTTTTGCAACCTGTCTCTCTACTACTATCCTGATAAAACTGCCTTCTCTCTCTGTATTGCCCTTAAATAGCTTCCCCTTCCTCTCTCTTGTCATGAAAGTTGTGCATATCCTATTCTGCCAAATATTTCTCTGATTCATCACCATTTCTGTCACTCAATTAGGCATCACCTTCAAACACGGGTGCTTGCTTCTACAAACTAACTTTACCTTTACTATTTGGTATTAAAGGCATATACCTCCACACCTGGACCTAAGCTTTTCTTTTTGATTTTTGTTTTTTGTTTTGTTTTATTTTTCTAAGCTTTCCTTTACTTGAAACTTGCTCAATACCAGTCTAACCTTGAACTCAGATCTGCTTGCTTTAGTCTCCTAGATTAAAGGCATGTTTGTATTTCAGCCAGATCATACAGACTGAGATCTTTGGATGTGACCTCTAGCAGAGCAGCCATGTTCTGAATTAAGATTCCTCTACACAGTCCATTCAGTTTGCATATGTATACTAAAATTATAGAACAATACAAATTATTATATAAGTTAGAAAATTGTATTTGTTACATACTATGATAACTCATAACCAGGAAAAAGACAAAAACAAAAGAAATTGTGTTTTCTCTTATAACTAATTTTTGCTTTGTTCTACAATGTACTTAGAAAATCAAATAAAAGCATAGGCAGCATTCTTATAAAATTTCTCACTGTGTCTTGTTGTTTATTACCTATAGACTCTGGGTTATGGAAAACTTTCCTATGATTATTTTGGCAAAATAAAGCTCAAAGAACTTTCTGAAACCTTTTACATACAATGTAGTTTCCTAATTTATTAGACCAAATGTCATCTTCTATGTGTTACACTAATATAGTAAGTTCTCAGGGCATTTTTCTGGTAAATGGCAATTTATTGTTAAAGAGACTATGTCTATACATAAATGGCTCTTTATAATGAATGATTGCTAAATCTGAATGTTATCAGTGTTTTACCAAACACAGAATTGTACTGAAAGGCTGACTCAGTGGCTGACCATTATAAACTGTAAGGAATGATGTCACTTATGTGCTATTACATGTAGCAATTCCTTTTGGATACAGTCAGAATTCATCTCAGGAATGTTTAGAGAAAGTAAATGTAATGAGAATAATAATGTGTAATGATTTCTAAGCATCATGCCCATCCCAACTATCAGATATCCCTAGCATTTCAAAAATGTTGGTGTTGGAGTAGACAAAAAGCTAACCAAATACTGAGCATTTAGTTGAAAATAAAACAGTACTGTAGAGAAATGAATGGCAAGAGTCAATGAAAAGATAAAGTATGAATGAGAGATACAAATTTAATGAAAAAAGTCAGAAAACTAAAACATATGGCCCAAACCAGAAGGAAGGTAAAGTTAGAGGAATGTCTGACTGCAGAACATATCAGAAATCTTCAGTTGTCAGCCTGAAGTCAATACTTAGGTTTACTTTCTGCAATCCATTCTTGTTTGTACAGCCAAAATTTCCAAATCAATAAGTACAGTCAACCTTGACTATATCAAAGCTCCTGATAAAGTCTTTCCAACATCACAGAACACAGTACTTCTCTTTTTGTTATTATTTGTTGTTGTTTTCACAGTACTTCTCTAAATAATTGACATAAATTGCTGGTTAGTTTTAGGTCAACTTGACATTAGGGTCATTGAAGAAGAGGTAACCTCAATTGAGAAAAACCCTTCATAAGATTTGGGCACAGGTAAGTATGTAGAGCATTTTCTTAGTGATTAATGTGAAAGGGCCCAACCAATTGTGGGTGGTGCCATCCTCAAGAAGATGATTCTGGGTTCTATAAAAAAGCAGGATGAGCAAACCATGAGGAACAAGCCAGTAAGCATCACTTCTCTGTTGACTCTGCATCAGTTCCTGCCTTCAGGTTCCTGCTTATTTGAATTCCTGGCCTGACTTACATCAGTGATGAACCATGACATGGAAGTGTAAGCCAAATAAACCCCTCTCTCCCCAAGTTGCTTTGGTCTTTGGTCGTAGTGTTTTCTCACAGCAGTAGAAACTCTAGGTAAGACAGAGAATGAAGAATACAATCTAGGGATTGTATTACCATACTAAATAAATTCAAGGCTGCTTGAATTTATTTATGCAATAGTGCATAATTAATGTCATCATAGTTGATTAAAAACCATGAATTGGAGCTGAAAAATAATTCAATAGTTAAAAGCACTTGCTCTTGCAGAAAACCTGGGTTCAATTCCCAGCACCCACATGATGGTTCACAACCATGCAGAACTCCAGTTCCAGGAAACACATGACAGACAGACATATACATGAGCAAAATACTCATACACATAAAAATAAACATTTTTTATAATTTTAAGGACAAAAAATCATGTAATGTTCTTTATTCTTGCACACTCCTAGGGCTTGGGTACTATATCAATATTTATAAGTCAACTAAACTTGGAGAAAGATAATAGTTTACCACAGAATTCAGATATTCAAATATATAATTTAAGGAATATGTCAGATGTTTGAGTTAGTTGAATGTGCAGATGACATAAAACTAGAATGGTAAGATGTCTTAAGTGCACTGTTCATAAATAAAACACTCCTGCTTATTTAACTATGACAGCAATGTTAACTTGTATGAACTTAACACCTCCAAACGCAAGTGGCTTCAAATGCAAAATTATAAAAACTTATGTCATCTTCCCTCAATCAAAATTACTCTGTGTGGAGGTTGAGAGGAACAAATCATTCAGACAGTACTTGCCTAGCATGTGTGAGTTAAGCCCTAAGTTTAATTAATTTATTTATTTTGTAACATACACACAATTACTTTCTTCTCTCTTCTGGTTGTCATTTAAATAAACAATAAAGATTGAAACATTGCTTAAGTAAACTAATAATATAGTTAATCCACTTTAATTTGAAATTTCAAGTGAATTTGAGTTACACTAGGAAAGGGGTTGAAACCTAAATTAAGAAGGATGAAAGCAGATGGGTTTAGTGGCACATACCTTTAATGCTGGGTTTGAAAGAGTATGTCTGGTCTACATAGTGAGTTCTAGGTCAGTTGGAACTACATAGAGAGACCCAGACTCAAAAAGAAGATGGAAACAAAGAAAAGGAGGAGGAGACAATTTCATAGTAGTGCCCTAAAATCAATTTTGAAAACATTCCTAGCTATTGACCAATGACCAAATAAATTGTGTTGAGTGAACACCTGATTAGTCCCCTTTAGAGAGCCATAGATAGCATTGACCGGTTTTGAAATGGACCTTTGGCTGAACCCACTGGCACAACTTGGGACAAAGGCCCTCTTGCACATTCTCAGAGACTTCACCTTATATTGAGTAGCAGTCCTACTTTTCCAGCAAGAGGAAAACTCTGAATCTACAGGACAATGAGGCCCAGAAAGTGAAGGACCCATTGCCAGGCAACTCTCAGCAAAAGACACTCATTTTGTGTCACAGGAAGGTCCCGTGGTAGACATGTTTTTTGCTTGCCTTTCTTGGCTTGAAACATTTAAGTTCTGAAAATTCCCCCAAAATAAAAAGACCTATTCATACATAAGTTTCTGTATTAGAAATGGAAATTTCTGACATAAGCAGAAATGTGCAGAGTTAGGTTTCTGACTATGTAATTTTACTCTGATTTCGGCAGAAAAAAAAAAAAGAAGAGGAATTTTCTTTTTCCAAACTCATAATTTTTGTGGTATCTGGTTGTCTCATTGTGACAGTACATAAAGGAATAAAAAATTTCAGAGGAAAGAAATTAAAACATCATTATAAAGCAGTAGGAATTGCCTGCTGTGGAGCGATTCTGAAAAGTTTAGAAAAACAGTTCACTAACCAGCATTTTACCAGCTCATTTGCCAAAATCTTGACGTGAGAGTTCCCTGAAAACTGTCTTAAGTTTCCAAAAATTTCAGTGAGGAAATGGCAAAAAGAATAAACAATCAGTTCAACTGAATACAGCGAAGAAAACAGTCTACATCCAATGAACACTCTCTGTTTATAGGTCGGAAGAATTGAAATTACCTCCCTAGCATTCCTTCTTTCTTTTTAAGTATAAACTCACTGAAAAAAAATTAACTAGGAATTGATGATCTAGCAGTGTTTTTCTGGCTGCCATACAGTATGGGCAATGAGTTCTAGACTCCAATTTATTGGTTTGTCAGAAAGTTTGGTTATTTTCATCAATTTAGCTTTACATTTAACATTCCTCTGCTTAATTGAAACCATGTGGACACATTTGGTTAGCATCCACATTCTTACAAAAGAAAAAGGGGACTTTGTTTCAATTTCTTTAGCATTTACCAGTAATTTGTATTTTTCATGCAGTAACAATTAAATACATAGTTCCCTTTTAATAGCCAGTGCTTCCTAATCCTGATTATCAGTGTGTACAGCTGAGTCTTAACAAATAGCCAGCTGGTGGGGGAGAGAGTGTTAACTCATAGCTTTCTTTTAATAAAAAGAAAAATGGTTTTCTGGGAACTAATCTTGGGATTTTAAAACATGACCTTGGAAAATCATGACCATTTTAGAAACTTGCTTCTTGCTCTTTCTCTATGTCTTGCCCTCCGAGATCCTGTGCCTTAGAGTCCGCAGGAGGTGGCGAGCAGAAGGGCAAAGCAGACGTGAGCCTCCTTCCCCCCAGTCTCTCCCCAGTGTGGCTGTGGAGGGCTTTATGATGTGAGTTTCCTGACGAGAAGGATTTGTTCCGTACCATATAAACCAAAGACAGAAAGATAGCTTGTCTAGCTAATATGTGTCTGAGGATGAGTGACTAGTGAAAAATAACCATGTTTTATATTCTTTCCCTGTTTGAAAATGTTCCAAAAGTAAAGTGGAAACAAAAAAAGAACAATAAGCTCCAACGGTTGAATAAAAATGGCCCCTGACCAACAAAGATGGTTAGGGTGTCACCATAGCTCCTCCCATAGTCTCAGAAGAAGCTGTATCATACAACACATACACAGAGGTTCCCTGCTGGAGATAAAGTACTCGCTCCCAGGAAAGTATGTGCTGAACCCCTATGATCTACAGTGCTTTTCTAGAAAATGCTATCACCACACTCTGGCCAATTCTGTAGTCACAGATAGAAAAACAAGACAGGTAAAGCCTTACCTTTGTTTACTTATAGCTCAGCCACATCCCTACTTTTTTCTATTTCTTGGAAACCTGGTTGAGCACTGTCATTACCCTTGCGAGGTCAGAGGCTGCATTAGGGTGGCCACACCAGCCAAGGGGGAAGACAGAAGTGTAGGCTGGCCATGGACAGGTCAAGGAAGTGTTGGGAATCAGAAAGGGACCAAGGGAAAGACCAAAGATAGACAATGGGCTGACAAACCAGTAGTTTGCATTGACAGCTATTGGTATAATGTTCTTGTGGAATGTATACAATTTACCCTTGTTCCATGATCTGGTTTCAATCTGAGCATTCATTGTGATGCTTATTCTAAGTATCACCTGTCTCAAGTTTGTGTAAACATGTTACCATTTGTTCTCTGTATTGCCAACAAAATAACCAGCCAATGCTGAGCAATGAAGAGAATAGGGTGGGAAATCCTGGTCTGGAGGGGAGAAGAAAGAAGCAAGTGGGGAAGGGTTCAGAGGAGAGAGGAGAGGACATGGAAACACCAGGAGAGATGAACTGGACCTATGATATAACTAAAAAGCAAGCATAATGTGGGAAATCTGAAAGGGAGGAAACTATGTGGGCTTGGAGGTTTAGGATAGAGTAACTATTGCCCAACATTGTGCTCTAGGTTAATTAAATACATCCTAGTCTCTGTGAGGTGATTTGGGTATATAGCTAGTTTAGGAATAACTGCTGTTTAACTAAAAGATAAATTAATAATAAATATTAATAATCATCAACAGACCATTCATGGAAATAACCTAGAACCCCTGCACAGATGTAGCCCGTGGCAGTTCAGTGTCCAAGTGGGTTCCATAGTAATGGGAACAGGGACTGTCTATGACATGAACTAACTGGCCTGCTCTTTGATCATCTCCCCTCAGGATGGTGCAGCTTTACCAGGGCACAGAGGAAGAAAATGCAGCCACTCCTGATGAGACCTTATAGACTAGGATCAGAAGGAAGGAGAGGAGGACCTCCCCTATCAGTGGACTGGGGAAGGGGCATGGGAGGAGAAGAAGGAAGGAAGGTAGGATTGGGAAGGAAGGAGGGAGAGAGCTACAGGTGGGATACAAAGTGAATAAACTGTAATTAATAAAAAAATAATAATCAACAGACAGCCTCCTACCTCAGCGTAGGTTGCCCTATTCTCTTAATGAACCCGAGATCTTCTACTATTATGTTGCTCCTATGACACTGTAAGTGGCTGTTTCTTTATTATCCTAATGGAAGAGTGAAAAAAAAAAACATGGTTTACAGTTCCTTTAGAACTGGGACCTTTCCCACCTCTGACTGACTGTCTGCCATCCACACTACCCAGGCCCTCTGGGTAATGTGTTCCCCCAACATTTCCATGGCCTTGTTCATGCTGTTACCTCTCAGGGGAAAAAATTATATTTTTCTCCATCCTGCTCTCTCCATTTCCCTACTTAAAGATGCTGGAATTTTCGCTCTTGGCTTAAAATTTACTTCTTCAAGAACATCTTCCAGATCTCCTGCATCACTTATCTGAAAACAGGTGATATTGGAAACCATTCTTAGGCTACTCTATATTAACTGAACCATAAACTCTAGGGCAAGGGGCCCAAAAAAAAACCCCATATTTTTAGCAGGCATTCTGTATATTCTGGGGCACACAAATATTTCAGGACTGATTTAGGCTCTGGGATAATAAAAACAATATTTGACAGACCATATAGCACAGTCACCAACCAATCAATAGGGACACAATGATCAATCTGGTCAGTTAGAACAGATGGCATGCCCAAGCTGTCAATTTCTGGCATACTGTAACAACAGCCAGCTGCCCTATGCTGTGCTACATGGCACTTTGTCCTTCCTCTGGGCTATAATTCTGTATCTAATATTTACTGAGTACTTCTTTTGTGGCAAGTAGTGTTCTAAATCCTTTTATCACCCAATTAACTTAAAATTATTTTCATTTTATATATAGGAAAGCACTGAATGGGTGGCACATGCCTTTCATCCCAACACTCAGAAGCAGACTCAGGCAGATCTCTGAGTGTACAGTCAACTTGGTCTACAGAATGAGTTGCATGACAGCCAGGGCTACACAGAGAAACCCTGTATCAAAAAGACAAAAGGGAACAAACCAAAAAATAATAATATAGATATATTAAATCATTTGTTCAGGTCAAATACCAATGTGTGCACTAGAATCTAGAGCCCTGTACTGTGTCTAGCAGAGTATGCTTGAGGTGCTAGATACCAGCCTGGCTGTTAGGCTCCCCCTCATTGCTCTGGTCCCAAAGTGTCAATAGCACTTGGAGAATGAATGAGGTCACACCAACTCAGTTTCAGGCCAAGACAAGAGTAGGAGTTTGATTGCTCTCACTTTAACTGCATAGAGCTGTAGTGTCAGAGGTTCGGAGTTGTAGGTCACAGCGTTGTACACACCTAAAAAGCACCCAATACTGAATTTGCCTTTTGGTTCCAAGTATTTTTATCCAAAGTGATGAAAATGAAACTGACATCTGTGCTCGTGGCCAGAAAAATCATGCCAGAAAGGTGAACAACAGAAGAGTGGTAACAGGCTCCATATTCCGTGGAATTAATTTCTTAGAAAAACATTTCCAGAATGCCAGTTAGTGAAGTCAGCTAGAGCCCACAGCCTCAGTAGGGGAAGGAATTGTGTAGCACAGGCCCACCACACAAAACAAGGCTCTCAGCCTCTTCCACCATGGTATCAAGTTGGTTTTCCCTCTCCTCCTCCTGAGGATGGAGCGCTGTGATGGTCTTTTATAGCAGTCATAGCCATCCATAATCGTTGGCCCATCTTGACCTTTTCATGGCAGCTGCAACATAGTACTTCCTCACCTATCCATTCTCTGTACATCCTTGCTACTCTGGGCTAAAGCGTATCTCTAATCAATAGTCTCTTTCTGCCTCAGGGTCAAGTAAGCAGAAGGTAGATATACATCGAGTTAGCATGAGAAAAGCACACATACCTCTCTATCTATACACGAGGAAGTCCCCTTGAGAAAATGGACATCTAAGCAAATGGCAGAACCTAACTGATTATACAAAGAGAAGCAATTGAAATAAAGTAACTTCAACATCTGAGGTCATTCATAGAAAGTAAGAGGGTTTGGTTTGGGTTGGGTTGGGTTGGGTTCTTTTTTTGGGGGGGGGTTGTTGTTGTGGTGGTTTTTGGTTTTAGTCTGATATATACATATATTTTTTTTTGTATAGGCTATCTCTATATAGCTCTGGCTGTCCTGAAACTCACTAAATAGATCAGGCTGACCTAGATTCACAAAGATCCACCTGCATCTGCCTCCCAAGTGCTGGGATGAAAGAAGTGAGCCTCATACTGAGCTCCCGGTGGACTCTTTAAAGGGAAGTCAGAGTTCCCTTCTTGAATCTAATGGTTTTCTAGTCCCTTTACCTAAAGGAATACTTATGCCATAGCCTGGTGCATAAACCTTTAACCCTACCACATAGGAGGAGGAGGTCAGATCTCTGCAAGCTCAAGGCCAGCCTGGTCTACATACTGAATTAAGGACAGTCAGGCCTATATAAGAATCTCTGTCTGTCTGTCTTCATATCTACTTATATGGAGATGTGCCAATGGCACATCCCCATAGCATATTGGGTGTGACATATCAGTTAGGTTCTGCAACGTTGTACTTGGTGGGTGGAATACAAGCTGTAATGAGTCCAACATCTTCCTCTTGGCACCCTCCCCATTACCTTAAAAAAATAATCAAACATTTGTGAAAACCTGAAAAATTTGTTTCTTTTCATGGGAATCATTATCTTGAAGATCATCTCAAAAAAAAAAAGTCTAGAATCAGCTGGGCATGGTGGCACACTCCTTTAATCCCAGCACTCAGGGAAACAAAGGCAGGTGGATGGCTGTAAGTTCAAGGCCAGCCTGGTCTGCAGAGTAATTCCAGGACAGCCAAGTCTACACAGAAAAACCCTATCTCAAAAAACCAAAGAAAGGCCAGGGAAGGGGAGGGAGGAAGGGAGGAAGGAATGAAGGAAGAAAGAATCAATAAATGAATGAGTGAATGAATGAAAAAAGACAGAAAAGTCTAGAAACTGGTTCACAGACTAATGCTCTAGTCAGTCTCTGAGCTTCTAGGACTGCAACATACTCCCTTTGATTTTAGATAACAAAATCCACCCTTTTTTATATACTTAGCCTAGTCCAGGAAATCACATTCTTCCCCATTCCATCCACTCCTCCAACAGTGCCTGTGTTCCTAAGTGAGCTGCAAAGCATCATGGTCATACCCTATCATGATGTTTGCCCATTTCCCAAAGAAATGTTTGAAGCATCCCACTCTGACCTTGACATTGGCTATGCTACTTTAACCTAGACAGCATCTATCTGTTTATTTCTATTATGTTCTAGGACTACCTTTATCTTGCTCCTACACTTATCTCTTATATAATTGCCTGTCTTCCAGAATGAAGATGCAATGAAGGGCAGGAGAGCTGGGGTAATAAAAGCTAGGATTCACTTCCCCAATTCCCTTTGACTCCAGGGACCTATTCACTCCTGGTAGCCCGTTTCCAAAATGCCATGACCCACTATCAGGTGTTCACTTTCAGATCTTACCATTTGCTCTTAATGAACTTTGGTACATCTGCCCTTAAAACTGCAGTCAGTACTAGAGACAGGCACTGGCAAACTCAGTGGGAAAATAAAGGTAGGAATAAATGAAATGAGTCTATTAATCAGATAAGTAAATATAAAAATGGACTGCTTTGCTTTCAGAGTAAGGAAGAGCAAACTGGAAGTGTACAGGACAATAATGCAACAGGATGAGGGCCTGGGATGGCTCAGTCAGTAATGTGCTGGCTGGGAAGTACACGGACCTACATTCATGTCCTAAGAACCTACATAAGGCCAGGAGGTGGTGGTGCAAGCCTTTAATCCCAGAACTTGGGAGGCAGAGGCAGGGGAATCTCTTAGTTCAATGCCAGCCTGATCTACAGAATGAATTCCAGGACAGCCAGGGCTACACAAAGAGACCCTGTCTCAAAAAACCAAAACAAACAAATGAGCTTCCAGTTCAGTGAAAGACAAAACTAGAAATGAGAGCAATGGAGAAAGACAACAAATGTCATCCTCATGATTCCCATGCATACATGCACACAACTACACTGACAAACACGTACATCACACACACACCATACAACACACATGCCAAATCAGCAGCACCATCATCATCCAATAAGGTGAACAGGAAATGTCATGTGACTAGTACAATGACTGTACAGGAAAGTTCACTGTCATGGCAACAATTCACTCTGATTCTAAATATACATTTTCCATCACAAACTGATTACTATTTCAGTCAATCATTTCTTACAGATAGAATAAAATGTAACTAAAATTTAACCATTTGAATTCTCACAAAATTTCTACTACTGATCTAAAATTTTAAAATTCATTCAATTACCCAGTAAACAAAAAAATTAAAATGGATTGGGAGATCAGTCAACAACAACAAATCACAAACAAACCAGGCACCATGGTACACCTCTGTAATCTCAGCACTGAGGAGACTGAGGCAAGGGGACAGAAGTGCATGACCTGCCTAAGCTACAGAGTGAGACCCTGTTTTAATCTCCGCTCCCTAAGGTGAGAAAGGCTCCCAGCTGCCCTTTAACTCTGTGGGGATTGCCCTCTCCTACTTCTTCTGACATCCAGAGCAGACATCGAAACATATTCCTACACTTCGTTATTTGGGTCTCTCTTTCCAGAAGACAATTCTATTTCATAGATATATTTAAAAGCAAATTATTATAATGAAAAGCATATATACATTTAGAGTGTATGCAACTCAAGTTTCACTAAGCTTGGGGGTTGCTGACATTGACAAACTACTCAACTCTTGCTCTTTTCATTTACAAGGTCATTAGGCAAGTTCAGTGCACTACAGTCTATATGTGCAGTGGGACCCGGTTGCAGATGCTTGTAATCTGTAAATAATTAAACTCTTCCAAACAAATAGTTCATATTTATTAAAGACTTGACTCCCAGCATCTTTCCAACTCCTTTTCTCACTGTAAGTGCAAAATCTTGGCTGTTTATCACTGTCAATAGGTTTTCCTAAGAGAGTAATCTTTACAGAAAATGATATCACACATTTCTGTTGGTAACTTGGCTCTATTATCAAGATCGCAGATGAATTGGAATTTCTAACTTATTCACATTAAAGATAGATGTAGTCACAAATTTTTTGTCAATATCAAAATACAAGGAGGACGGAAGAGGCTGAAATAAAAGACAGGTCATATGAAGTATAAAATAAATGTTGACTGTGAACAGTTCTGTATAATGTATTGCCACAGCTAGTGATGATTCATAGGCACCAATTCCTGTGAAGCATTGTTTTCTGTATTCTGATGTTCTTAGCCACTTTACTCTGTATAGTCAAATGGCAATTGTAACATTTAAAAGCTCATTAACATCTAAAGGTTTACTAGCATAAAAACATAACTCTCTTTGGAAATTTTACATGACTTTTTTGGATTCTTGCCTACATTGATATTTCATAAGAATCCTATCCAGGAGTGAGGTCTAGAAAAAATCTGGTGACCCCCCAATTTTTCATAAAACAATGTAGCTGACTTCCTTAGCAATGTGGTACTTAAAGCAGGAAAGCAAAGTTTCCCCCATTGTTTCCTTTCAAAGAGACCACAAAGCCGGACCCATCCAGTTTAGTAAGCTCAACAAAAACCAAGTGAGAAAAATTCCAAGCCTAGCTGGGGAAAACAGAGTGCTAAGGAAGAACACTGATACACAGGCAGAGACAGGTGGCCACCAGCCTCCCTTGGCGCTGGTCTATGAACCAGGATGCTGGGGAAGGAGATAGGGAAGGAGGTAGAGGAAGGGTTATAATGATATAAGCCTTGTGATATAATGCTCTTCCTGTGAGTTTTTCCTTTTAATCCTGGGGTGCTGGAAGCACAGCCTCACAGACAGTCTGACCTCTGGTCAGCATTATAAATCACCCTCCTAACCTCATAAGATGAAGGTTTGCAGGGAAGATCTGTAACCAACCCTGTCACCCGTCCCAACCACAGCAGTTTCAGGAGGAGAGATAAACCACTCTAGCATCCTTACGGTCAGCCCTACAAGAGAAGTTCCAAGATGTGCTTTTTCTCCCCTCAGAAAACATTATATACAAAACTCTACTTGAAGATAGTATTTATGAACTCTTTGACATAAATCTCCATCAGTGGTTTTTTTTTAACTGATTAATGTGGGAAGCAAAACAATGAAAATATTAATAACAAGGGAAGGTAACATTTGACACCTCAGAATTTAAAACAATGAAAATTCTGCTTTTACATTTTGAATTAATGTAAGAGTTTTGCCAAGTATCTCAAATTATTCTTAGCATAGCCTTTACCTCATCCTACCAGCTGCTAGCAGACAGACTGGCTCACACATTTCACTTATAGAAGATGTAAAACCACAATGTGGAAAGTAGAAGTCCAGAATAGCTCAAATAGGTGCCAGGAAAGTGTCAGAAAACAACAGCACTACAGAAGAATAAGGTAATAACAAATATGACAGGACTGCAAAAGTGACAGAATGGTTCCAAATTTAGAAAACCTTTGTATTCTATATTGGCAAGAATACTGTTAGGTTATTACAATGATCTGGCTGTCATGTTTTTAATATAACAGTAAAATAACAGTATTTAATGGCAAACTATTTGGGTCAGCAATCATGAACTACGAAAAAAGTTGCAAAAACTAATTCTTGAGACAATCGGAGAAAGAAAACGTGACAATGGGATTTGATGGTCTGTGTCAAAGACTGAATGTGCAGGAACAGTCTGTACACCTTCAGATAGCACGCCACACAGCTTTGCTAACATAGTTTACTCTCTAGAGAGAAGACGGGAGTGACACGAAGAAGCTGGGCCAGCTGTTACCATGAATCTCCAGGCAGCACTGTGTGATCCTGTGCCAACGGCCCAACGGCTCAACACCATGATGTTATAGAAATATAAATCAGTACGAAACTGTCAACCTAACTTTTTGTTTTCAAGTTTAAGGCAGTATCAAAAAAATTATTTAAAAATCTAAACTTAGCACGCAACAAAGACGCACATCCCATCCTTTAACAGTCACTACTAAGGATATTTTGAGTTGTTGAGAGGTCAGTGCACTTGAAATATTATTTTTAAGCTGGATGCGGTGGCACACGCCTCTGATCCCAGCACTCGGGGAGGCAGAGGCACACAGACATCTGTGAGTTCAAGGCCAGCCTGGTTTACAAAGTGAGTCCAGGACAGCCAAGGCTACACAGAGAAACCCTGTCTAGAAAAACCAATATACATATATTTTTAAGTAAGATATTTAAAATACAGTTAAATATATGCTAACAAACATGTTCATAATTGCTTAATACTAGTATATCCTAGAGTAAAATCAGAAAATTTAAAGAAAAAATAGTGGCACCAGAATTAAATTTGACAAGGCTTAACATTTTTCAGATTTCCATATGTCATTTTTACATGAATGAACTGGCATGAAGGCTAGACATGGTAGTACATGCCTTTAATCCCAACACCCAGAAAGCAGTGCCATGTATTTCTCTGTGAGTTCAAGGCCAGCCTGATCTACATATCAAAGTGCAGGCCAGCCAGGGCTAACACATTGAAACCCTGTCTTAAAACTACCCCAGGCATGGTGACACACTCCTGTAACCTCGGAATCAGACGACAGAGGCCTCAGGTCTCTGTGGTGGGAGGGCCAGCCTGGTCTACATAGTGAGGTTCTGGGCAAGCAGGGTAATGTAGAAATATCATGTGTTGTTTGCAGCACATACTCAAAGGAATAATTCTGATTCCCTTACTTCTTGGAACTCTCTGGGGTATTAATTAATCCACTTAGTTACCACTTGTTTCAATATATATTCATGTCCTCAGATGATGACATAAACTTCATCTTTTTAAATGTCTCCTTGAGGTCTCCACTTTAAATGCATTCACAGCCTATGAATGAAGCTATAGCTATACTATTTTCCATTGTATCTAAGGCCTTATTTGTGGGGCCTCATATTGCAGAATTAAAGGTTGGTTGCTTCATTTTGTTTCATTTATAAATGATAAAAGTTCCCTCTATCTACTGGTAAACTATGCTTCAGCATCCATATTATGCTGGTGGTGGCTCTTCCAGTACAAAGTGCTGAGAAGAGCCATAATGACCCCTCATGTTCAGGATAAATATTTCCCATTCCCTATCCCATTACTTGAGTGATTCTTGTTTTTTATCACTTAGCACTAACATTTAAAACTGAAGTAAGACTTGAGAATTTGTCATTATAAAGCATTATTACATTAAAGTTCTCCAGAGATGCAGAAATGAAGAACATATATGTGATATATTTATATATACATACAGGGGGAGGTGAAAAATTGGCTCATGTGATTATAGATGCTGAGAAACCAGAGCGTCTGTGATCTGAGGATCTCAGAACCAAGGATGAACAGTTTAAGTTCTAGTGCAAGAAGGAAAGCATGAAAAGATAGAGATCTCAGAATAAAAACAGACACACTAAATCTGCTAGAAGAAAAAGTGGAGAAGAGCCTTGAACTTATTGGCACAGGAGACAACTTCCTGAACAGAACACCAACAGCACAGGCTCTAAAATCAACAATCAATAAATGGGACTTCATGAAACTGAAAAGCTTCTGTAAAGCAAAAGACACTATCATCAGAACAAAATGACAGCCTACAGACAGGGAAAGGATCTTCCCCAACCCTTTATCTGACAGAGAGCTAATATGCAGAATATATAAAGAACTCAAGAAGTTAAACAGCAACAAATCAAGTAATCCAATTAAAAATGGGGCACAGAGTTAAACAGAGAATTCTCTGTAGAGGAATATCGAATGGCACAGAAACACTTAAAGAAATGCTCAATGTCCTTGCCAATCAGGGAAATGCAAATCAAAATGGCTAAGATCAAAGACTCAAGTAACAATACATGCTGGAGAGGATGTAGAGAAAGAGGAATTTTCCTCCATTGCTGGTGGGAATGTAAACTTAACCACTTTGGAAATCAATCTGGCACTTTCTCGGATAATTAGGAATAGTGCTACCTCAAGATCCAGTTATACCACTCCTAGGCATATATCCAAAAGATGCTCAAGTATACAACAAGGACATTTGCTCAACCATGTTTGTAGCAGCTTTATTCCAGAATCTGGAAACAACCCAGGTATCCCTCAACAGAGGAATGAATACAGAAATTGTGGTACGTTTGCATAATGGAATACTACTCAGCAATTAGAAACAAGGAAATCATGAAATTTTCAGGCAAATGGTGGGAACTAGAAAAGATCATCCTGAGTGAGGCATTCCAGGAGCAAAAAGACACAAATGGTATATACTCACTTATAAGTGGATGTTAGACATATAATATAGGATAAACATACTAAAATCTGTACACCTTAAGGAAGCTAAGCAAGAAGGAGAAGCTTGGGTAAGATGATCAATCCTTACTTAGAAAGAGAAATAGAATGGACATTGGAAGAGGGAGAAAACAGGGAACAGGACAAGAGCCTACCACAGAGGGCCTCTGAAAGACTCTACCCAACAGGGTATCAAAACAGATGCTCATAGTCATAGCCAAACTCTGGGCAGAGTGCAGGGAATCTTATGAAAGAAGGGGGAGATAGAAAGACCTGGAGGGGACAGGAGCTCCACAAGGAGAGCAACATAACCAAAATATCTGGGTGCAGGGGGTCTCTTCTGAGACCAATACTCCAACCAAAGACCATGCATGACGATAACCTAGAACCCCTGCACAGATGTAGCCCATGGCAGTCAGTCTCCAAAAGGGTTCCTTAATGAGGGGAACAGGGACTGTCTTAGACATGAACTCAGTGCCTGGCTCTTTGACCACCTCCCCCTGATGGGGAAGCAGCCTTACCAGGCCACAGAGGAAGACAATGCAGCCAGTCCTGATGAGACCTGATAGGCTAGGGTCAGAGGGAAGGGGAGGAGGTCCTCCCCTATAAGTAGATTTGGGGAGGGGCATGGGAGGAGATGAGGGAGGAGGGTAGGATTGGGAGAGCATGAGGGAGGGGGCTACAGCTGGGAAACAAAGTGAATTAATAAAAAACAAATTAATAAAAATTAATTCATTTTTATTTTAATTAAAGTAATTAATAAAAATGAATTAAATTTTAAAAACTCAAAAAGAAAAGAAGTCTCAGCAGTTAGGAGCACTGAATCTTCTTCCAGAGGACCCACGTTGATCTATAACTGCAGCAGTAGAAAACCCAGCATTCTTCTCCAACCTCTGCAACACCAGACGTGCACATAGTACACAAACATACATGCAGGCAAAATACTCATATTATGCACAAAGTCAACACTAGGAAATAAAAAAGAAGAAAGGCATAAGAAGAGCAATGACCTGTGTTAATTACTCTTCTGTTGGCCTGAGAAAGCACTATGACAAAAGAGGCTTAGGGAAGAAAGGCTTACGGTTGCAAAGGAAGGTCTATCATGGCGGGAAGACATAGCAGCAAGCAGCGGGCGGGGCGGGTGACAGGAGCAGAAAGCTGAAGGATCACATCTTCAAAGGGAGACATGAAGCTGAGAAAGAGAGAGGGAGAACAGACTGGAAACAGGGTGAAGTGACGAAAATCTCAAGTCCCTCCTCAGCAACACACTTCTTCCGGAGAGGCCACACCTCCTTAAGGCTCCAAACAGTGCTACCAACTGGCAACCAAGTGTTCAAATAGCTGAGGCTATGGGACATTGGTCATTCAAACCCTCACAGGTGAGAAAGGTTCTAGTACAAGAAGAAAGGGACGAGAAGACCAATGACCCAAATCAAAAATCATCAGGAACAGCTTCTTCCTGCTAATGTATTGGAAGAGACCCACATTGAGAGGTAAACCTCTTGCAGCCAGTCAGATTCAAACGTTAATTTCATCCAGTAACACCCTCATAGATGCAGCCAGAACAAAGTTTAATCACGAACCTGGGAACCTCATAATCCAGTCATTCTGACCCAACTGCATTATAGCTTCTGCTTTGGGGACTACTGGTCTCCTCCATAAACAACATTCATTTTACAAGGTAAACGTAAGTCATTATTCAAGTTCTAATGCCCTCTATACATCATTTGAGCTTGTCCATCTGTGAAGACATGGTAATGCTCCCATCTACCTTGGCAGTCACTTAACTTCAAATCATACTATAGGTTTACAGGAAAACAGAAGGATCCTTTCCTACTGTGCCCCTGAAAATCACAAAGCTAATGTTCTTTTCAATTAATGAAACGTGCTTTATGTTTTCTCACAGACACTGAGAAAAGGGGCATCAGAGAAGAGAAATGTCAGTCTTCCTGTTTCCTTTGGACTTACAGCAGCTACTTATTCTCTGGAAGGCAGAAATCCTTAATTCTGTATGACAGGGTATACCCAATCTAAGTCGCAGTAAATTTAAGGTTCCAACAAAGTTGCTCACTTCCCTGAAAGCAAATCTTTATACCACAAAAGTTCACAGGATAATTTTGGTGGCTCTTGCCAGTGCAAGATAAAAATGGCTTCCCTTTTAATGCTCAAATCAAAATTGTTATTAGAAAAATGTTTCAAATATGATATATTTTAAAAGTACAGTCTCAGAAAGCCTATAACCACCAAATAAACAGAATGACTTCTTGATGAATAATTACACTTCAAAGAAAGTTAAATGCTATTATTCACTGGCAAAAGACAAGAAAATAGGTGCAAAATGCTGTAAGTGCTTTGTAGTTCACTGGGAAACTTCTAAGGAAAACATTTTATTGTCAAATGACACCCGGGCCAAGCTACCCACCAATCTTTCCTGTGGGCTAAAAAAAAAAAAATGTAGCTACAGATAGCCTGGAGTGGTGTTCTAGGCAATTAATTCATGCGATTATTTATAACATAGCACATGTGAGTGTGACAAGGCATCTGAAAGGTCCCCAAAGTGCACATCTGGGTCACCTGATGCCCTTCTAGAAATGAACAATGGATCCCTGAAGACTGAAATGTTCGTAGTTGGGGGTTAGGGCAGAAGATGGAAAGGAAAGATTAAAAGGTTGACAGCATTTTTTTTCCTTCTCTTGAAGCCAATTTATTTTTCTTTGAGGTAGAAGCATTCTGCCTTGAGGCTGGTGTAAAACAGCCATGCCAGGAAGCCACATTCATCACAGCAAGGCAAAGCATCACAAAGGAGACAGCATGACAAATACCCTTTCAGAACCCAGAGTAGAGTAGTACCTAACCTGTGATTAATATAAAAATAAATAAATTACATTAAAAAAATAAAAATAAAATAAAAAATAAAATAAAAAGAATGTATTTATCTCTGGAAGCCTGGGATCTAACTTAGCAAACACCGCATCCAACCACTGTTTACAACATTAAGTCTATTAACCACATCGCATTCTGAGAAGGCTAATGGAGTTGTTCATGGACCTTCGACACACTCAAGTTATCAGTTATGGTGATTCTTGCCTTACGGTGTCTAAGGCCTTGACCCAGCCCCATAGATCAATGTCGGGCCAATGGAGATTGCCAGCAAGGGGCAGGGTTAACCCTCTCGTGATTGGGTTAGGTCTAGAAGGTAATGGCTGACCCTGGACTCTAGAATCAGACTGATCTGGCTTTGAATATTATCTCCAGAGTTGAAGTTATGTGACCTTCAGTGACTTAACCTCTGGAAACCTCAATTTCCTCACATGTAAAATGAAGCTAATTGTAAACTATACCTCAAAGGATATTTGTGAGGTGAATGTGAGACAGTATATTGAAGTAGCTGTGTGTGCCACAAAGTAAGTGTTCCAGAGATGTGAGTTATGGTTCCTCTATTTCATTTTTTGTAATCACGCATTCCAAATTGACTGTCAGTAAACTGGTCTGTCAAATTAACTGGCTTTCTACCCTTTCCTTGTGTTAAACATTTGGACTGGCATCGATAGTCATCTATATCAGTGGTTCTCAACCTGTGGGTTGTGACCCTTTAGGGCCTAATGACCCTTTCACAGGGGTCACACATCAGATATCCTGCATATCAGATGTTTATATTGTAATTCATAACAGTAGCAAAATTACCATTATGAAATAGCAACAAAATAATGTTATGGTTGGGGTCAGGACAACAGGAAGAACTATATTAAAGGGTTGCTGCATTAGAAAGATTGATAACCACTCTTCTAAATGTTCTCAGCAAATAACTGTATTTTAGAAGGCCTGTTGAGGCTTTTCTGGTGGGGAAGGGGTTGTTTAGTTTTTTAAAGAGTCTCACTATGTAAGTTAGGCTGGCTTTGAACTCACAGAGATCTACCTGTCTTTGCTCTTGGTGCTGAGATTAAAGTCATCTGGTGGGTTCTATGCTTACCTAATAACTTTATTCACTAATCTGTTTATGATCATTGTAATAACCATCAAACTTTAATGTGGCTTAAAGTGGTATTTGGAATGATTTAATAAATAACATACAACTTTATAAGATGACAGCAAGGCCACAGAGCTGCCTCTGTGAATCCCAAATCTAATGCTTTGAAAAGACAGAAGTGCCTTCTGCCAAACCAGAGGAGATTACAGTCCTCTTAAGAATTTCTGCAGTTAGATTGCCTCTCAGCCACTTTGATCTTGCCCTATTGTGAAGTGAAAATGTAAAGGGTGCATCATAGACAAAAGATACCATAGACTCACCAGCAGGAACCCTGGCCTCACATGCAAAGGTTGGTCTCAGGCTGTCTGTACTCAGAAGTTTTAAAAGAAACTTCACAGATGTGTGTGTTGTTCCCCTCTCACCCTCAAGTGGACTACTGCTCACCCATTATGAATCAGACAAAGGGTCTTCTTGGTATCAGCAATGCCCTTCAGCCACTAACCCCCTCCTAACAAGGGTTGTAGACTTAAAGAGAAGAATGTTGGCCAAAGGACACATGTTAGTTAGGGAAAATAAATTCAAGAGATCTATTGTACATTACAATGAAAGCCAGTGATATAACTCAGCATTACAAAATCTCTGAGAGTTGATTTTCAGTGCTCTCAGAACAACAAAATAGACATATGAAGCAATATATTAATTAGCTTTTTCTATTGTTTTTGTACCAAAAAAGTATATGAGCTAATATATGAATTAGCTTTCTCTAGCCATTCTGCAATGAATACCTGTATTAAGACATGATACAAGCTTGGTGGCGCACATCTGTAATCCCAGCACTCAGGGAGGCAGAGGCTGGCATATGTCTACGAGTTCGAGTCCAGCCTGGCCTACAAAGTGAGTTCAGGATAGCCAAGGCTACACACGCGCACACACACACAAAGACATGATACTATACGTAATCCAAAATTTGCTTATCAATCAAAAGAAAATTAAGGGTATGAAACTTTTTTAATAAATATAAACAGGCCAGTGGGTGGTACAGCTCAGTAGTAGAGAGCTCAAGAAGCACACATGTAAAGACACATGTAACTAGAGAAAGGGGCGGGGCCTGGGGGACTGCTTCACCCAGCAGAAAGCACTTCCTTCTTGTGATCTTCCCGCTGCCTTCTTTAGCCAGAGGAGAACTTAACAGCAAGTAAGCTCTCAGGTGGAAAAGCTGCTGTAGAATAGAAAAAAATAAAAAGTGAGCAGAGCAGAAATTTTCACAAGTTGCTTGGCAGTCTGACCTGGTAGGTCTAGGGTAGGACCCAGGAACTGAATACACAAGGATGTTAGATACATCTGAAAGATAGGTTGGGGGAGTGGGGCGAATATGGAAAAGTGCCACCTAACCAAAGACAATGTGAGCTGCAATTTTTAAATGTTATTTATTTATTTATTTATTTATTTATTTATTTATTCACTTTACGTCCCAATTGTAGCTTCTTCCCTCCCTCTTCCTCACTATCTGCTCTCTTCCAATCAGGCCTGAGTATTTCCTCTTCCCCTGTAGCCTTGCAAGGCAGCGCAGCCAGGAAAGAGTGACCAGAGAGCAGGCAATAGAGTCCATGTCAGAAACAGCCCCCTCTGCCCTTACGAGGGGACCCACATGGAGACTGAGCTTCCTATCTGTTACATCTAGGTCCTTTCCCTGCACGATCCTTTGTTGGTGCTTCAGTCTCCTCGAGCCTCGCTGGACCCTGGTTAGTTGGCTTTGTGGGTCTGCTTGGAGAGCTCTTGGCACTTCTAGATCCTTCTATTCTTCCTCACACTTTTCCACAAGACTCGCTACACTCTGCCCAGTGTATGGTTATGAATCTCAGCACCTGTTTCAATCCGCTGCTGGGCAGAGCCTCTCAGAGAGAGTTATGCCAGGACCCTGTCTTGTTCCCTTTCTTCAGCCACTTCTACTCTCTATTCTATTTCCCCTTCTGAGTGAGATTTAAGTATCCTGCCTTGGGTCCTTCTTGTTACTTATTTTCTTTGGGTCTGTGAACTGTAATATGTCTCTCCTGAACTATATGGATAAAATCTGGTTATAATGAGTACATACCATGTGTGTCTTTCTGCTTCTGGGTTACCTCACTCAGGATGATCTTTTCTAGTTCCATCAATTTGCCTACAAGTTTCATGATATCCTTGTTTTTAATAGCTGAGTAGTATTCCATTGTGTAGGTGCACCACAATTTCTGTATCCATTCTTCAGTTGAGAGACATCTAGGTTGTTTCCAGGTTCTGGCTATTAGGAATAAGGCTGCTATAAACATAGTTGACCACGTGTCCTTGTTGTATGGTGGAGCATCTTTTAGATATATGCCCAGGAGTGGTATAGCTGGGTCTTGAGGTAGTGCTTTTCCTAATTTTTTGAGAAAGTGCCAGACTGATTTCCAAAGTGGTTGTACAAGTTTGCACTCCCATCAGCAATGGAAGAATGTTCCCCTTTCTCTACATCCTCATCAGTGTGTGCTATCACTTGAGTTTTTGCTCTTAGCCATTCTGATAGATGTGGGATAGAATCTCAGAGTTGCTTTGATTTGCATTTCTCTTATGACTAAGGATGTTGAGCATTTCTTTAAGTGCTTCTCGGTCATTCAAGATTCCTCTGTTGAGAATTCTCTGTTTAGCTCTGTACCTTATTTTTAATTGTATTATTTGGTTTGTTAGTGTTTAATTTCTTGAGTTCTTTATATATTTTGGCTATTAGGCCTTTAAAATAGACTTTCAATCAAAATTAATTGAAAGAGTTGGGAAGGTCACTTCATACTCAAAGGAAAAATCCACCAAGAGGACATCACCATCCTGGACCTCTATGCTCCAAATACAAGGGCACCCTTTTTGTGAAGAAACATTAAAGCTTAAATAACATATTGATCCCCATACAATAATAGTGGGAGACTTCAACACCCCACTCTCACCAATTGACAGATTATTGAGACTGGAATTAGATAGAGAAGTAATGAAACTAACAGATGTCATAAATCAAATGGACCTAATAGGTGTCTACAGAACTTTTCACCCAAACACAAAAGAATATACTTTCTTCTCAGCACCTCATGGAACCTTCTCCAAACTCAACCAAAGAGTCAGTCACAAAGCAAACCTCAACTGATATAATGAAAATAAGTTGCAAATTTGAGCCACATTTTCTGTAGCTGGCCTGGAACTCACTCTGTAGATCAAGATGGCCTGGAACTCAGAGATCTGCCTGCTTTTGTAACCTGAGTTTTTGGGTTAAAGGCATTTGCCACCACATATTGAAGTAGTTTCATTTTTTGAAAGAAATTTTTTTCTATTTTTTATTGACAATTGATTTTTTTCCATTCAATATGTTCTGATTAGCTCCCCATCTCCTCCCAGATCCTGCCCTCATCTCATCCCACCCACATCCAAAACAAGAAATTTCTTAATACTACATTTTAATTTTATTTTAGGGTCTGTTCCCCAAAGAGATTGTAACTTAGTCAAGAACTTCAACTTTTTTAATTTTATTCATTTTAAGTTGGGGGAATGACCTTTTCATTAGATTTATGCTTTTATTTTATATGTGAGCATTTTTGCTGTGTGTATATATGTATGCAATATGCATGTTTGGTACCCATGGAGGTCAGAAGAGGTTATTGGTTCCCCTGGAACTGGAGTTACAGATGGTTGTAAACCACCATGTGGGTACTGGGAGTAGAACCTAGGTCTTCTGCAGGAACAGCTAGCGCTTTTAACTGGTGAGCTATCTCTCCAGCCCTAATTTCTTGGTACATGATTTTTAAACAATAAGCTCAAAATACTATTATTTTAACGCATAGTGAAAATATAAATTGTTCATGTTCTGTTCTCCATCCCTTTATCTTTTGTATATTTGTAACATTTATCATTTTGTATTTACCCAACTCAAGTACTCAGCAATCACGTGTCATACTGTGAAATGCAAAGGGTTGGCTGTCTTGGTGATACAGACTGTCTCAGTGACGTCAGATGTCTTGGAGATGTAGGCTGTCTTGGTGATATAGATGTCTTAGTGACATCAGGTGTCTTCGTTATGTCAGGTGTCTTGGTGATATAGGTAACTGGTTATGGAACTATCTTTCTAAGTTCACCACCACTAAGTGCCTAAAAGAAGGTCATTATGAAGGCTGTAAAGAGATTGGAAGAACTCGGAAAATCCAGGATGGATATGACACTCAGATTCAAAGTTTTCATGCTAGAATTAAGGAAGTACAGGTAAACAGTCAAAGGAAGACCAATGAAAATGATTTCCAGGCAAACAAAAAATAATAATAAATGATGTTTGAGAAGTCTTGCTAGACAAGGGTAAGAAGTTGTCTTCCTTGTTTTCCCAGGTTAACTCTAAAGTGAAAACCCCAGAATGTCCATGTTCACCTTTTAGAAACCCACAGGACAGAAATGTCTTTGCACAGAAAGTAATCGGCCAAAAAAACAAGAAAGAGAGAGAGAGAGAGAGAGAGAGAGAGAGAGAGAGAGAGGAGGGAGGGAGAGAGGGAGGGAGGAAGGAAGAAAGGAAAGAAGGAAGGAAGGAAAGTAATCATCCCAGTTTGAAAGCACACAGTAGGAGCATTTCCAAGTGTTTCACTCTATATGTTACGCTTTTGCATTCATCACACTATCATGTTAGTGAAAACCCATTTTGGAGACTGAAATAAGTCTGAACAAATAGTGTAACACAGAATTCCACCAATGCTTTTTGTTGGGTTTTTGTTGTTGTTGTTGTTGTTTATTTGTTTGGTTTTTTTGTTTTTTGTTTCAGATGTTAATAGCAAAGTATTCCAAGTAGGAATGCCACCGGCCCAAATGCTATAAATCAAACAAACCATTTGTGAAGGAACATTTGCGAGGTCCTTAATGCCTCACTGAACACTTACATTAATGAAAAAACAATGAGTAAGTAGAATGTCAGAGGTTAATGGGGATGTGTGAAGTATCAGATGCCAAGCCTTTCTCATATGGTGTGTAAAGATTCTATAGAAACCCAGTTTTTTTCATCTCAAACCTAGAGTCGTTCCTAAGTTTACATATAAATCTATCATACTTCCTAACAGTTCTCATCTTCCCTCCAGCCTGCTAACCACATATGGCACAAAATCAGCTTCTATGGTGACTACAGGAACAGTGATAAAATTCTAATCATTCTACCTAAAACTTGATTACTTGGACTGAAGAGATGGTTCAGCAGTTAAGAGCATGGGCTGCTCTAGCAGAGGACCTGAGTTCAGTTCTCAGAACTGAATGAATACATTCTTAAAATGTCTAAAATATATGTATATAAACTTGTCTGTACCACCTTTAGGGATAGATTCAAAAGTTATTTGGAATTCACCAGTTAACTTTTAGCAAAGTAGACAGATAATTCAATTTGTCTTTGATTGGTTCAATAAATCTTGTTGTTAATTAATATAACCAATCAAAACAATGGTCAGTTAATTAAAATATTACAGTAGAGCAAAAGAGACAGCTTATGTACATGCTAATATCTTGTGCAAATTTTTTCAGCAGATTTGTATTCATTCTTTCAACTTATTACTTCAATCTTCACTATGCTGAGACAAATTAGTACAGTAATCTGCTTTTATATTCAAAACTACACACATTTTACTGACCTGAAAATGCAACTGCAAGTAACATGTCATACCAGGCTTCATATAACGTACCTTTAATCCCGGCACTCAGAAGGGAAATCTCTGAATTCCATGACAGCCTAGTCTATGGATCAAGTTCCAGGACACAGAAAGAAAAAAACAAAGAAAAAAGAAAAAAAAAAAAACCTGCCACACCTTATGCTCAGTCCCTGATTACCCAGCCTATCCTCTGTCACCAGTGAATCCAGGTTTCCCCTAGCTCTTCTGGCATCTTAGGATTGTTATATAAATCAGTCCTCAAATCCTGTGGCATCTCAGGTTTATTTTCTCTTTCTTTTGTTTATTTTGGGTTCCTCTGGCTGCACAAGTATACTTTTATTTATTCTCCACAGAGGTTTTCCACTGCAGAGTTATTTAACTCAGGCGAATTGGTGTTTGCTTGTTTATTGATCCTGTCTTACAAATAAATAGGCAAGAACCACAGGACATCCTAAGTGAATGAAGAGCAAGGGAGCCCTTCAAGCTGGAAGGTATTGATGCCAGTGGAACAGAAATAGTGAGTTAGTATCACTGTCTTTCCAGTCTTTGCAGACCACTGTTCAGGTTAATGTTACAGAAGGGTATCATCAGCCTGTAAACTTCCCCCAAATGTATCCTAATTCATACTGTCATCTTCAGGATCAGCGTGGATTAGTCATGGATGCAGACAATTTGACATCCAGTCTACCTTATTCTCAGACTGTTTGCAGATGTCCAATTTCAATAAGCTCACATGTTGTCTGCTAGATACTTTGCACTAAATCCCAAGTCTTCTCAGATTTCTCCTTGTGCTTCTGTGCACTTTATAAACAATCTGTAGTCTCTCCTGGCTTTAACTCCCTCAAATTTTACTCAGTCAGAAGGGTCTGAGTCTTGATGCCAGCCTGAGCTCTAGCAGCGGAGAGAATACTAAAAACTATTTACGAAAAACAGTAATCAGAGAAACAGCAAAAGATACCACTGAATTCCAAGGCAAGCAACTCAGGAAGACGTTACTACAGCAGGAGATCCTGGGACCAAGCCCTAGCCTCACCCTCATCGGTGTAGCACAAGAGGTGATCACCAGCACACTTCACTCAAGCCAGATTAGGAGAGTGGTAGGAAGGGCTTGGTGGAGCAAATGAGGAAAGCAAGGTTCACCTGAGCAGAGCTGTTGAGAGTTCAGAGGTGATTAAGGGAGCAGCATTTTACTGGTGGTTGTTTATGGCCCTCCCTCCTTTGCCTTCCTTCCCTTTAATAGCATCCCTGAAAAATTCCAACTCAGTGGCTTCTATCAAAGGGCATCTTTAGCAGCAAGGCAGGTCTTATCTGTGGACTCTATCAGGCTCCATTAGTAATACTCTTTTTAAAGATTTGTTTGTTTTTCTTTATGTATACACACGTTTTGGCCACGTGTAGGTCTATGCGCCACATGCATACTGGTGCCCACTGAGATCAGCAGAGGGTATCAGATCTCCTGGAACTGGGCTTACAGAGAGTTGGAAGCACCACGTAGGTGGTAGGAAACAAATCCTGGTCCTGTGGAAGAGCAGTGAGTGCTCTTAACCACTGAGCCATGTCTTCGGCCCTGACAGAGCTTTTTTATGCAACAGACTTAGCACGAAACTGTATACAGTATTTAGTACACTTCCAAGGAAACTGTCAGCGTGCTATCACCTGCTTGTTTCCCCGAAGACTTTTTCTAAATTAATGATTCCTGGACTGGAAAACAACTCCTCTTCAGGTGGTTAGAGTGAGCTTCTAACAGAGGGACATCTGAGTATGGTGATGTAAGCATGTTGTTTTCAACATGGCCTCACCTCCCATTGGAGGAAGTTGGTATAGGCATATTTCTCCTTGCATGAAAGAATCTTCCCTTTTTCTTAGACTATTTAACTTCAGTTCTCCCCTTTAATATTTCAGTTTATGAATTGTTTCCACAGGAAACCCCTACTCTACATTACATTTTTGCAAACGGAGGCACATGTACTTCACAAGTAATTTAAGTATAAAGAGTAAAATGCTGATGAACAGAGACAAATTAATAAATAAGGGGAAGGCTGGATGCACAGCTCAGTGGTCGAGTGCTTGCCTCACATGCATGAGGTCCTGAGTCCAGTTGTGGATGGGGAGGAATCTTAGATAGTGAGGACAACACATGCAAAATATCCTGAAACAACAGCATGCCTAACAAACACTGTCGAAGAACAGCAAGGAGCTTGGGTTGATGCTAACGGGAGTGAAGAAAGGAAGTAGGAGAAAGCTGACAGAGGTAACAGAAAGTGCAAGATCTTGGAGCTTATCACAGGAACTACCTTTTATTCCACCCCCAAAAGGGGAAATCCCCTGGAAAGTTTTAGCAGAGGTGCAAAATGATCAACACTAAGTATTTAAGGAGTCACTGTGGCTGCTGTTTGGGAGAACAAATTTTCAAGATCAAAGGCAGACACTGACTAGAAAGCTACCACAGTTACCCAAATGAAAACCACAATAACTCAGATGAGAATGGGAACAACACAAGCGGAAAAAACAAAACACTATATTTGGCGATGCCTTAACGGTAAAGACAGCAGTTTATGTTCAGAGTCAAGTGCAGACTACAAGAGCCACTGTGGAGGCCAGGATGATGCCAGACAGCGATGTGAAAGACCAGAGAGAAGAGTGTGGGGAGGGGAAGAAGCGAGAGCAAACTGCAATGACACATTTGTATAAAATACCAGGAGGAAACCCGTAACTTTGCATGTTAACCCAAAACTTGGTTCAGAAGAGCAGAGGGTAGCAAGATGGCGTAGCAGGGGAAGCACTTACCTTGGGATATGCCAGAGCTCAATTCCAGGCCTTCTAACTTCCACACAAGCACCATAGCAAGCATAGACAAATATCATCTACATACGATAACAATAAATAATGCTATTTGATTTTTTAAAAAGGAAAGAGTACAGTTAGCTAATAAAGATCAGACATCTGCAGGCATTCAAGTAGAACTGTCAAATGACTGATGTATATATACACTTGGGGATAGGGAAGAGTTCCAGAGTAGAGATAATATTTATATCTTTATCATCTGCACCTAAGAAGGGCTTCCAAGTTTCTACATATATATAGGCATATGCACGTGTGCATGAAAAGAAGAAGGGAGTGTACATAGAGAGGAGATCGAGAGAAGAGGGTCCAAGACCTACGGTTTTTAGAAAAGAGCAAGAGGAAGAATCAGTAACGGGATTGAGAAAGAAGTCAACAAGGCAGAAAAAACAAGAAAGCAAAGCAACAGACAAACAAGATAGAAGACCACAGTGTCCTAGAAGATGAGACAACAAAGTATTCCACTAAGTGAGAGTGAGCAACTGTCCAGTGCTGAAAGCTGAAAAGCAATGATTAACCACAGTTTTGCAACATGTAAGTCAGCAGTGGCCACAGGAGAAGGTACAAAGAACTTCTGAGGAGCTTCGGAGATGGCTCAGAGGTTAAGAGCCCTGGCTGCTCTTCCAAAGGTCCTGGGTTCAATTCCCAGCAACCACATAGTGGCTCACAACCATCTATAATGAGATCTGGTGCCCTCTTCTGGCCTGCAGGTGTACATGCAGACAGAACATTGTATGCATAATAAATAAAATCTTTAAAAACAAAAACTTCTGAGAACGGTGACTGTATTGAAGTAACCTCAGCATCAGCCGGCGGTGGAACAAAGAAAGTACAGACCTCAGGCAAGAGGGATGTGAATGCTCCACATTAGATCTGCATTAGGGAATGTGGGATGGACAAATGAGCCAGAAGAGAATAAAGGGCAGAAGCAGAAGATGGTCCTCATTGCTCAAAAATGTACCATAATGTAAAGAAAACATAAGAAATGAACACTAAAGAATTGGAGAAGACCTGCACCTTACAAAGACTTAAATAAAGTGAGTGTCATCGTGTTTTTTGTTGTTGTTGATTATTTTCTCGAGGGAGGACAGGGATGGGGACACGCTAAGGTGCACATAGAGGTCAGAAGGCAGATTGCAGAAGTGCCGTCTCTCTGCCCAGCATGCGAGCCCCAGGCATCAGACTCAGTGCATCAGTGTCAGCAGGGCACTGAGCCATCCTGCCAGCCTTTATTTTGTTTTTGCAATAGTTAAAGCAACAAAGCCTACAGAAATATAAAGGAAAGCATGTGCAGAGGCAGGGCGTGTGTAGGTTCTGTGCAGTGCTGTGCAGAGCACCAGAGCTCTGGATGGTCACGATCAGCGCTCTTAACAAGCACGCTAGCTCCGGGGGCACAAGGCCATAGTCCGAGAGCTGAAGCCAAGAGTGGAATCTAAACAGGAACAAGCTCTCATGGGGCAGAACGGTCTCCATAATCTTTCTAAACAATCTTTAGGCCAGCTTGTATGGACCCCTCAGGACTGGGACCCTAATAAAGTCCATGCCTATGAAAGCTATTTATGAACCTTTTCTGAGGTTACACAAATACATCGTTTCAAGCTCTGTGTACATAAAAGTTGTAACTTGTTCCTTTGGGGATATCTGAGTTTTAACAGATCTGAAAACTATCTTTATATAGGTTATGTCTTCTCAAATAAAATGTAACACAATGATATTATTGTAAAATATCATACATGCATATCTGCTCCAATAACTCTGTAGCATCATGATATCCACCATCATTTATGCCCCAGACACTGCGCCAAGCACTTCACACCATCATCCTGGCTTTCACAGAATGTTGTAAGGCAATTATCATCATTCCCATCTCAGATTAAAAAAAAAAAAAAAAACATCGGGATGCCTGGAAACTAAACAGCTTCTCTGTTGTCTGACAATCACAAAATGATAAAACCAGGATTCATATCTAAGCCCCTGTGGACTATAAAGCCAATGTGTGCCAAAAAGCAGCTAGACAGACAGACAGCCACATGGAGAGACAGACATACAATACACAAATTTTTTTAATGCAATTTCATTCCCCTCTCCAAGTTAGCACTTTTCACATGGATTGATATGGTGACATAAGAACCTTCTACAAATCAAGCTGGAGCCCAGGGTGAGCCCTACAAAGACACTAGGATCCTCTCATGCGACAGTGCAGCTAAAGTCCATGAAGACTGCTACCAGCACCCTTGTCACAATCAATGCTGAGCAGTCCTGGCATACAGAAAAGGATCAGGGGAAGTAATAGGATTTAAGATCATATATGCCCCCACACTATTTACAGAGCTCAGAATAAACCTCTGACTGTATTATTAAACAACCATGGTTTTCATTTATTCAAGCACACACTCGACTCATTATTTCTCATATATTAACCCTGCCAGTGATATAAGCCACCACATAGTAGACTACATTTCAAGCTCACCTTCAGGACTCTAGTGAACCATAAAAGCTATATTTATGTATGTGATAGCTTCTGCTATTTGATGGAAAATGAGTTAGCATATTAATAAAATGTTCTGCTCACTACACACCGTCAATATACGTCATTATAAAGGGTTGCTTTCTCAAAACAAGATTTTAAAAAGCAATCATTGCCCGGATCAAATTATGGCAGACGCGAGGAAATTAAAGTTCAAATGTTAATTTAAATGAGTTATATAAATCTACCTTTTAAAGGTAAAATTTGGAGACAAGCCGTTGAAACAAGCTAGCAATGTGGCTAGGTTGTTAGTTAGTTAGTTAGTTAGTTAGTTAGTTAGTTAGTTAGTTAGGTTTGTTTGGTGGAGAAAGCACTTGCAGAAGTGGTTTCTCCTACAACTATGTGGGTCCCAGGGATCAAACTCAGGTCCTCAGACATGGTGGCTAGAAACCATCAACCACTAAGTCCCTCAAAACATAGGGTTTTAAAATAAAGATAAAAGTGACTTTCCGCCCTAATTGACTCTTTAACATAGACATGAAGAAAGCATCTGTGTGGGCCTTCATTTTCTCCTCTTTCTTAGCCAATAAATTTTATTTTCCAGAAACTCTTTTAGAAACTGGTTAAACCTAATGACATAAAGTAAGAACGGTTACAAAAAATCTGTGCACAGATTGTATGAGACGGTTTCTACAATCAAA
>CM053767.1:9680652-9696857 GCA_028658305.1 Pachyuromys duprasi
GATCTTGATGGCTGACTCTTTGACCCTCCCCCATACAAGCTGGGGAGTGACAGACTGGCTAGATCCCAGGGGAGGACATTGCAGCCAGCCCTGAGGAGACAGGATGAGCTGGGGTTGGATGGAAGGGGAGGAGGTCCTCCCCTGTTGGTGGACTTGGAGGGGGCGGGGAGGAGGGAGATGAGGGAGGGAGTGGAAGGGTAGGAGGGAATGAGGGAGGGGGCTATGCCTGGGATTCAAAGTACCTAACCTGTGATTGATATAAAAATAAATAAATTTAAAAAAAACAAAAAATATATATACTTATTTTTCACATGCACTTTTTAAGTATTTCAACAAATAGAAGAAGCAGGTCTCAACCTTCCTAATGTTGTTGCAACCCTTTAATGGAGTTCCTTGTGTTCTGGTGACTCCTCAACCATAAAATTATTTTTGTTGCGACTTCATAATTGTAATTTTGCTACTGTTATGAATTGTAATATAATATGTGATATGCAACCTCAAAGGGGTCGCGACCCAAAGGTTGAGAACTTCTGGTGTGAGCGATGTTGAACATGAATGGACATATGCAGGTTGATTCCACATAAAGATGTACAACACAGCCTGCTAAAATGACCTCGAGGCCAGTTATCTCCTAGCTCATTCCTAGTCACTGGTACTAACCTCTGAAGCAAATGTGCATTAATACTTCACGCCATAGTTGCATGTCAGCTTACCTGAGATCCACATCCTCACTCATCAGCAACACTTCCATCAACTTTGGAGAAGGATTAAAGACAAACATCTATTATTCTTAGAAAATTACCCGCCCATAAAACTATTAAAACTCCCACAGCTGTAGAGACAGGCTCTTTGTCACCTGTGCACACCTTTCTAAATCTCATTTAAAAACAAAAACAAAAAACAAAAAAACAATACAAAAAAAAACCCCTCAACATCTGACCCATTTCATTTTAAAAAGAAAGGTCCTATTACCCTGGAAAACATACGGGAAAATGTGCAACACTCGGGGGCACTGAACAATCTTACTTTGTGTTTTCTTCCCGCCTGCTCTTCTGCGGTCAGTCCCGCTTCACTCCGCCCACCCCTTCTCGGAGGGGAATGAAAGCTTTCTTAACTGCTGAAGCAATGCTGCCACCTTCTGCTCACTCCGTAGAACGTTTACAAAATTATTCTCAAAAACTTTTTAAAAAAATATTCAATGTAATGTCGTGATAGTTTTGTTTTAAATTTTATGTTTTTAAGCCGTAGCAACTCTACAGAGGTTCTAGAATCTTTATCTAAACCCAGAAGGACAGACGTCAAACTCTATGCGTCTGAATCTAGCAGTCAGGGCTCCTGATACCACTGCAGGGATCTTCTTGATAACTCCACCCATACATCCCTGCCCCCGGCAGCACACGTGGTTGCTTGCTTCAGCCGCTTTATTCGGTTTCTGCAGCTTTCTTCAGCAGACATCCCACATTTCTGGCCTTTCGAAAGTGCTGAGTTCTCCAGCAAACTTTGCTTCTACTTTCATAGTATCATGCACAGCCTAAAGCCCACGCATGAGCTCCATGCAAAGAATATAGTCCTGCTCTCCTTGCTGTTTTCCCCATGGGACCTTGATGCAAGTCTTATTGATCCCATAATTTTACATTCTGAATACCTGCAAAAACAGCACTGTTTTCTTTTTTGTTTTTCCTGGATATTGTTCTGATTGATATCTCAACCATTTCTGCTTCCTAACATGGTGACATGTAACAGCAGTGTCACAGGGTCCCACCACCACAGATGAAACCTTAGCCACCATGATAAACTGTGCCCTTAAAAACTGAGCCAAAATTAATTCCTCTTTCCCTGAGTTATTTCTGTCAGATATTTCATCACAGTGAAGATAAGTAACAAAAAAATAAAATAAAAAATAAAATGGGTACCGAAAAGTGGCTGTGAGAAATGTGGACATTCATTTGTACATCTTTGGGATGCTTTAAGGAGGAATGAGCAGGAGTTTGGAGGTATGGGCTACAGAAATCCCTGACTGTACCACCACAATCCCTGGATGCTTGTCACAGACTGGCAGTTTGATGTCTGCTGGCTGGGTGGTGGTGCTGGTCTCTCCTGAGCATCCTCCTGCTTCCCACTTTTGTAACAGGGATGTTTGCTGCATGATACTGTGTCCTACTGCACGTAACTCTTTTAATTTTACAGGCGCTCACAGTTAAAAAGATTGTCTTGAGTGAGTGGCTTATGGGGACCCAACTTTAATCGAAACACGCAGAAAGCAGGGGCAAGCAGATTCCTATGAGTTGGAAGCTATCCTGGTCTACATGGTGAGTTCCAGGCTAGCCAAGGCTACATAGTGAGACATTGTCTCAAGACAAGACAAAAATTGTCTTGAATCTTAGAAAAGAAAGGATGAACTTCTGAATTTTTCTATTTTGAAACGTGGTCTCTGGTAGCCCATGCTGTCACAAACTTGTTACATGGAAAAGATTAACCTTGAAGCCGTGTGTGGTGGCACATGTCTGTAATCCCAGTACTCAGGGAGGCAAAGACAGGCAGATCTCTGTGAGTTTGAGGCCAGCCTGGTCTACAAAGTGAGTCCAGCACAGCTACACAGAGAAACCCTGTCTCGAAAAACAAAAACAAACAAACAAAATTAACTTTAAACTTTTGATCCCCCTGCTTCACTTTCTGAGTGCCACAACATCTGGTTTTTATGTGGTGCAGGGAATCAAAGCCATGGCTAGTTAGGCAACAATACCAACTGAGATAGACTCCCAATATCACCAGATTGTTAAACAGGGGAATGATAAGATTTACAGAAGGGCTGGGACTGCAGAGATAGCTCAACACTAAAGAATATATACTGCTTGTGCAGAGAACCCAAGTTCAGTTCCCAGAATCCATACCAGACCACTCTCAATTGCCTGTAACTCCAGGGAAATCCAGCATCTTCTTCCAGCCTTTGAATGGCACATGCACTCACACATTCAAGCACACACACACACATACATGTATACAAACACACATACACATGTACATGTACACACACATGCACACGCACACATGCACATTCTATCCTTGAACTTCACATGTGACCCACAATGGTCTCAAGAATCCATGATGGTCTCAAGCAACTAGTTTTCCTGCCTCTACCTCCCAAATACTGGGATTGTGTGCTTGTGCCACACCTAGCTTACTTATCATTTTTATAGCTGAGTGATATATTCCAGTATATAGTAAGATTGCAGCCTCAGCATTGGGTGTTTTGAACAAAGGAATACATGTCTTACTATAAACATACAATTGTTTCTCTTAGAAATGTGTCCGGCGGTTTCTACAATCAAGGACCATGTGTGGATGTGGCCTGGAACCCCCGCTCAGATGGGGCCCATGATAGCTCGTTGTCGGACTGAAGACCCTAGTGAGGGAAACAGGGACTGTTTCAGTCATGATCTTGATGGCTGACTCTTTGACCCTCCCCCATACAAGCCGGGAGTGACAGACTGGCTAGATCCCAGGGGAGGACATTGCAGCCAGCCCTGAGGAGACAGGATAAGCTGGGGTTGGATGGAAGGGGAGGAGGTCCTCCCCTGTTGGTAGACTTGGAGGGGGCGGGGAGGAGGGAGATGAGGGAGGGAGGGGGAGGGTGGGAGGGAATGAGGGAGGAGGCTACGCCTGGGATGCAAAGTACCTAACCTGTGATTGATATAAAAATAAATAAATTAAAAAAAAAAAGAAATGTGTCCAGGATGCAGCTGCTTTTTCATGAGTCTTTCTGTGTTTCTCTCTGTGCATGCCTTTGATGACTGAGTATGTCCATTCATTCAGGTGTAATTGCTGTCCATTTTTTGCTATTTTCAAGTTTTCTTTTTAGAATTGGATTTTAATATTCTTTTTGAAAGCTAGGTTGTAGTGGCACACACCTTTAATTCCAGCACATGAGAGGCAGAGGCAGGCAGATCTCTGTGAGTTTGAGACCAGACTGGTCTACAGAGCAAGTCTAGAACAGTCAAGGCTACACAGAGAAACCCTGTCTTGAAAAAACTTTTTTTAAAGTTTAAAAAATTATCTTTTGATGAACATGTTTTTGTCATTGCTTTTTTAATTTTTTATTAAATTATTTGTTAATTATACTTTATTCACCTTATATACCCCTGTAGTTTCCTCCCTCACCCCATCCCAATCTGTCCCTTCCTCCCCCTTCTGCACCTGTGTCCCTCCCCAAGTCCACTGATAGGTGAGGTCTTCTTTTCCTTCCTTCTGATCCTAGTCTATTAGGTCTCATCAGGAGTGGCTGTATTGTCTTCCTCTGTGGCTGGAAAGGCTGCTTCCCCTTCAGGGGGAGGTGAGCTAAGAGCAGGCCAATCAGTTCATGTCAGAGGCAGTCCCTGTTCCCATTACTATGGAACCCACTTGGACACTGAACTGCCATGGGCTACATCTGTGCAGGGATCCTAGGTTATCTCCATGCATGGTACTTGGTTGGAGTATCAGTCTCAAGGTGAACACGTTCTTAAAGTCAACTTTAAAACTGTTCCAAACCTCCATAATATCAACAAATTCTCTAAATGATAACTATGTGTATTGTTCTTTTAAGATTAGTGCAACTTTTCTCAGAGAATGTCTTTCTAATTCCAAGTCTATCAGCACAGAAGTAAAGGTGTGTGTAAGGCCCATGTGGCTTCCACAACAGAAACTGTCATATGTTAAGGTCTTCACAAAGCAGATATAAGTAACTTTTCCAAAATGTATTTTCACTTTCAAATCTTAGAATCTGAAGATATACTTACCAAACAGACCTGTAATCATCAGAAAACAGATTTTTTCCCCTCTCTTTTCCACATGACATTTGGGTGTTAGTGTGTGTTTGAGAGTTTCATCCTCCCAGAATGCTCAGTTGTTAATGGAATAATTGAGACACTTTTCTTCTGTTAGTGCAAATATTAGCAACATTCTATTGATAATGTCATAGAAACAAATGGATACATAAGTGAATACTATATTTTAAAACATCAGGATCCACTGTCAATCCCTTACAACACTCCACACTTAATGGTTATTTATAATTCGACAGGTGTAATGGTGGATGCCTTTACGCCCAGTTCTCTGTAAGCAGAGGCAAGTGCTCTCTGAGTTCAAGGCCAGCCTTGTCTACAGAGTGAGTCCTAGGACAGCCATATGTACACAGAGAAGCCATTTCAAAAAACAAACAAACAAAAAGGGGTATTTATAATGCCTCATGAAAACTAGAGCTGACTTAAATGTCAGGCAACATAAGACTTTACTATGGCCCTTAATCACTACACAAGCATGACAACCACTTTATATGGCTTCCTTTCTCAAGCAGTTTTGAAAACATCTCCTATTCTCCTTTCTGTAGTTACCAACCTTAATAATTTGGCATGGTGCATCTACCAACTTGACGTATATAGTGACATCACAACAAGAAGGAAGAACACTTCATAGATAGCCATAGTCTTTGTGAAAAGTATTGGCAACTTCTAAAATTCCACCTCCTAGGCTACTGTGGATGAGTGAGGTCTTCTGTAATACTTGTGTGTGTTGTGTGACAGTATGTGCATTTGTGTATATGCATGTAGAATGACGCATGGAGGCCAGAGGTCACCCTTAGTGATCATTCTTAAGTGCAGCCACATCAGTTTTTGAGAAAGGGTCTCTCATTTGGCCTGAACTTACTAACCAGGCTAGACTGTAGGGAACCCAGAGATTCATCCGTCTCTGCCTCCCTAATGCTGGAATTATAGGCATACTCTACGTGGTCCTTTTTTTTTTTTTTTTTTTTTTTTAATGTGGGTTCATGGAGATCAGATTCAAACTCCTCCTGCTAGCATGGCAAGCAATTTACCAACTGAGCTTCTTCCCCTGCTCCTTAGCCATCAGTGTCACTTGTAAAGCAGTGTTAATATTCACTAATCGTCCACCAACATGGCCATTGCCTCTAGCCGCTACTTTAATACCATGCTGAATAAGCACAAAAAGAATTTGACTTTTTGTTGGTGGTGGTGGTGGTTTGTTGTATTTTTTTGGGGGGGGGGGTACTTCAAGACAGGGTTTCTTTGTGTAACAGAACCCTGGACCCTCTTTGCAGACCAGACTAGCCTCAAATTGAGAGAGAACTGCCTGTCTGTGCCTCCCAGTACTGGGATTAAAAGTGTATACCACAACTCGAATTGCTCTTTTCTGAATAACTTGGTTCTCCTCTCTTCTTTTTCCTTAAGGTCCTAATAATTAACCTGTATTGCTCTCCTACTAAGGGCCAAGCAAGGCTCTCTGTTATGATCCTGAATTTTGAAGCTTCACTATTCTGGCCCACTATTATTGGCTGGGATAATATGTATTGAATACAAGCTCAGGAGAAAATTATTCAATGTTTCAAACAAATGGCCAGTAGGTTTACATCTACATTTTATCTTTGCAAAAATGTTCTCCCAAACTTGTACATACCTTTTGTACAAATCAAATAAATCGACACAGTGAGCTACTGTGTATATCTATAAGAAATGCTACAGTAAAAATGGCAACACCATATGACAGAAGATGCAAAGAAACTGGAATATTCATTTGTTTCTAGTCTGAATCATAAATGAAATAAACAGTTCAATAAGTTCTTTTAAAACCTGAATACAGGGTAGACAAATGGTTCAGCTGGGGAGTGCTCTTTGCAGCTCAGACTGCTAGGTCCACTCCCAGCACACAAGATAGAAGCAGAAAACAATGTCCTTAGGTTGTCCTCTGCCCACCATACAAGGCACATGGGATGTGTACAACTCCCCCTACATACACTGAATCACTGTAACTTAAATTCTAAATAAGAAAAATATGAAAATAGGGGCTGGAGAGGTGGCTCAGAGGTTAAGAACATTGGCTGCTCTTCCAAAGTCCCAAGTTCAGTTCCCAGAGATCACATGGTAGCTCATAACTATCTATAGTGAGATCTAGGGCCCTCTTCTGGTGTGCAGGCACACATGCAGGAAGAACCCTGTCTACATAGTGAATAAATAAATCTTTTTTAAAAAGTAAAAATAGAGCACATGATGATTAGGTGCAGTACCATACATGGGTAATCCATATTAAAGAGCCCGAGGCAAGACAATTGTTATTTAAATGCCAGCTTGGGTAAACATAGAGTCTGTCTCCAAAACAAAAAACAAACAAACAAACAAACAAAAAAGTAAGCATATTTGTGATTTGAATATGAAATAAAAAGTTGTTTAAAAATGTCAAATTCTAGCTACAGACAGTCTGCAAAGGGAATAACTTAGACCTAAAGTTTAAGCAAGAGCAAGCATCTTTTCCAAGGAGAAATGGGATGTCACAGTCTGGTCAGGCCACATAATTACTTGCAGAAATTAAGCCAACCAATAATGACTATACAGGCAGGACAGCCATTCCTGAGACAGTTCCTATTTAGTTTTACTTAGGCTTTATGTGACAGTATTAAGGCCATCACATAAAATTATAAAAATTACTGCAAAAGTTAGCTGTAATTGCTTAAAATTGTGTCATTTTGTTTAAAGCTAACTTTGAGAGGTAATTATGAAAGATATGTCTACCTCTTATATCAAATGGTTAGTATCAGACAAAGCCCAGGATTACATGAGTCTTTTCCTAGGACACTTTTTTCACAAAGGTAAAATCAAGCATGAAGCAAGGCAGTCATTCCTTACACAGCAAAATGTTATGATAAGAGCTGTAATCCCAGCCCGGCGCCGTGGCACACTCTTGTAATCCCAGCACTCAGGGAGGCAGTGGCAGGCAGACCTCTGTGAGTTCGAGGCCAGCCTGGTCTACAAAGGGAGTTCAGGACAGCCAAAGCTACACAGAGAAACCCTGTCTTGAAACAAAACAACAAAACAAAACAAAACAAAACAAAACAAAACAAAAAAAACAACAAAAAAAGAAAGAACATCTGATGGTTCATTTTCAAAAGGACCTCCAGCCCAGCTTTGGTCCAAAATGAACAACAAAAACCAAAACCACTAAACCCTCGCTAATGCCTGCTAGCACAGCTATTCCACACACACCTAAACTCAGCTGAGCTACCCCTCCCACCCAAACCAGAAGTTTAGAGCCTAAAATTGCCAAGAGTTACCTTACCTGAGAGGTCATTATCAATGTATAAATGACAAGGATAAAATAAACAGGATGTAAAGCAAAGATAATGTAGTCAAGGTTTTTTTTTTTAACTCCCACACCACCACACACACAACAAGACAGGGTTTCTCTGTGTGGCCTTGGCTGTCCTGAACTCACCATGTAGTCCAGGCTCCCCTCAAACTCACAGAGATCCACCTACCTCTGCCTCCCAGAGTGCTAGGATCACAGGTGTGTGCAACCACGCCCTGCAAGTCAAGGTTTCTACTGTGAAAAAAAAGACAAACGTAAGTGTCAGAGGAAAGACAGGATCTAGATTTCATGTGCGATTGATCCTGATTCCTCACTGAAAAAAAAGGAGGGCGAGTCATATGCCTGAGGTTTAGAGACTGTTCTCTGTCCTAAATTGCCACACCTGTCTTTGGATGATGCTTTAACTTGTAAAATAAACTGCTTCCAATGCTATTAATATAAAGTGAGACTCATTTCTCACAGAAAGCATTTTTTTTTCCAATTTGAATAGAGTACTGTAAATAATTCTGTCTTCCTGAAATAAATGTCAGCATTTCTCACCCAAGCTGACTCTTTGACCTTATCTTTAATTGACAAATATTACTCATGGACACTAGAGATTTAATGAGAGGTTTTCATCTAACAAGGTTCAGTAAACTTAATCAGCATATGTATGACCTCCCCAGTTTCTGCTCTTACTGCCACATCTTCAAGCCTTACAGGGAGAGTTGAACGACACAGATAGGGAGGTTTTTGGGTTTTTTTTGTTTTGTTTTGTTTTTTGTTTTTCTGCCCTGAGAAAACTTCTTAGCACTTAACTTCTTAGCACATAGGCTGGTGGCTATTATGAGCGTCTTCACTTCAATAAAACCACGAAGGAAGCAGCTTCTGAGGTTCTACTTGCAGCCATACAAGTGAACCTATCTGCTAATATTGTTTACTTGTACTTATTTTCAACTTGTCTTCCAGTAGCAAACGAAGAGAATAATCAGTAAAAGAAACAAACAGTAAAAACGCCTTCCGGAGGGGGAACACAAAATGGGGGGCGCGCAGTCGGGCGTACCCAGCCACCGCTTCCCGGAGTGCTGTCTCCCGAGCGCCTACCAGCAGCTGCCAGAATGCCAAACTGGGGAGGAGGCAAGAAATGTGGGGTGTGCCAGAAGACGGCCTACTTTGCTGAGGAGGTCCAGTGTGAGGGCAACAGCTTCCATAAATCCTGCTTCCTATGCATGGTCTGCAAGAAGAATCTGGACAGCACCACTGTGGCTGTGCATGGAGAAGAGATCTATTGCAAGTCCTGTTACGGCAAGAAGTATGGGCCAAAAGGCTATGGCTACGGGCAGGGCGCAGGCACACTGAGCACGGACAAAGGGGAATCTCTGGGCATCAAGCATGAGGAAGTGCCCGGACACAGGCCCACCACCAACCCCAACGCATCCAAGTTTGCCCAGAAGATTGGCGGCTCCGAGCGCTGTCCCCGATGTAGCCAGGCCGTCTATGCTGCAGAGAAGGTGATTGGCGCCGGGAAGTCCTGGCATAAGTCCTGCTTCCGATGTGCCAAATGTGGCAAAGGCTTGGAGTCGACCACCCTGGCGGACAAGGATGGTGAGATCTACTGCAAAGGATGCTATGCTAAAAACTTTGGTCCCAAAGATTTTGGCTTTGGACAAGGAGCTGGTGCCTTGGTCCACTCAGAGTGAGGCTGCCATTGCCTGTGCCCACTGCCTGCTCCTGTGCTCCTCCTCCTCAGTCCATCCCCAGAAGCCTTGAACACCTCCACAATCCCCTCACTCAGCCCTGCTGCACATCACTAATGACTCAGGCTTGGGTATCTGGCTTCTTTTGGTTTAGGGGTCTGCCTGTGCTCCTATCCGACAGAGGCTTGGCATTTGATAGCACCACCTTTAGGCGACATCTGTCTAGTCACCCCTTTCCAGAGACCAGGTCCCTCTCCCCACACTTCGTCCCCACAGACCTCTGTTTCTAGGCCGACTGTACCCTCTGCTGACCAGCCTGTTCTAGGCGCTGGAGACTATGCAAGAGTAAGTGATGCTTGCAGGGAACTCTTATGTGGAGATAATAAACTCCAAGCACAGCCCTTGACCATTCCTACTGGAAGACTCTCTGTGGAACCTTCTGTAATACACAACACAGGAACATGGTACAATGAAAGGGGAGAGAGAACCTAAGAAGACATATTCCACCATTACCGCAGAACCCTTTCCTCCAGGAGCATGTTAAGTTCCAGTTTTCCAGATGTAGGACTGGGGATGCAGGTTGGTAACAATTCCTGCTTGGTGTCTTAGTTTCCTGTTCTGAGGAAATACTGACAAAAACAACTTAGAGAGAAACCGTTTATTCTGGATCACAGTTCAAAGGTATTACATTGTGGCAGGAAAGTCAAGGTGGCAGTAGGAGCTTCAAACAGCTGGTCACATCTGACAGCTGAAAAGTAGACAGCCACAGACATCTTTTTCACTCAGCTCCCTTTCTGTTTATATAACCCAGAATCCCAGGCAAAGAATGGCACCCTCAGTAAATGCACTCAAGATAATTTCCCATGGTCCCGCTCAGGGTCCCATCTCCCAGTGTATTACAGTCTGTCAACCTCACACTATCACACTAGCATGCAAGGCCCCAGAACTGCCCACACAGACACAAGACCTACAGTAATCCCAGTTGACAGTCCACCAAGGCACATGACAACATGCTCAGCTAGGAGTGTGGATTCTGAGACAAAGGGTAAAATGTTCAGTGACTGTTAGCCCTGGAGTATGCCCTCCATACTCTTGCTTCCTTAGGACAAAGACAGATGGAGAAATGCTTGAAGACTCAATGTTCAAGGATGAGAACTGTAGTTTGAATTCTCAGTACCCGCTTAAAAAGTGTATGAGTGCCTGCACACCTGTGGTGAATCAGACAGGAGGATCCCTGAGGACTAACTACATCCCCCAGCCTGGTTCCAAGCTCAGCCTCCTAGCGTGCACATTAATATACATCACAGACACACATATACCACACATGCATATGTAAGTAACCTAGAGAAAAGTGAAGACTACATATACACTGGCATGTTGGGATGTTCTTAAGCAATGAAAACAAAGAAATCTACCAAGCTTACAGGTAGTACCTAAGTTCATTTTTCATTTTAAAACATTGTTACAATTTTTTTAGACTTGTTTGTATGAATGTTTTGCCCTCATATGTCTAGTATCACCTGTATGGCTGGTACCTACACAAGTCAGAAATGGGTATCAGAGCCCCTAGAATGGGAGCCATAGGTAGTTTTGCGCCACCATGTGGGTGCTGGTAGTCAAAGACATCCTCCATAAAAGTAACAAGTGCTCTTAACCCTTAAATCTCTTCAGTCCTATTGCAACTATTTTAAACAATAAGCTTCAACCAGAAAAAAATATACTATCCAACCAATACTTGCTAATGCCTCAAAGTATGAATACTGATGAATACTGACCTTTAAAAGGACAAGAACTTTCAAAGGTTTTAGTAAGACAACTGGCCTTGTGATAAGAACCACTTCCTTCTGATCTAGGATATGGCAAAGTCAATTACTTATTTGTGGGGAAAAGCCAATTTCCACCTCTAGATGATTTATTCCAGGCACTAATCAAGGCTAGGTGGGCACAACCATAACCAACACTCAGGAGGCAGCTCTTGAAATTCAAGCCAGCCTGGTCTACACAGTGAGTTCCAGAACAGACTGGGCTCCAGAAAAACCTTGTCTTGAAAAGCAGCAAAAAAAAAAAAAAAAGACACGTTTAAACCAAGCATGGTGGTACATGCCTTTAATGCCAGCACTCAGGAAGCAAGAGTTAAGCGGAGTTCAAGGCCAGCCACATCTGGAGACTGTCTCCGAAAAAATAAAAATAAAAACATCAAGCCAACCTAGTCTACAATGAGTTCCAAAGGCTACAAAAAAACCTCGGGAGACAAAAAAAAAAGTCTTTATACATTTTTGTTATCTCATACAGTGCAACACTATAAACTCTGAAACAATGTGTTAGTTTAATTCTGGTTGGTATATTTAACCTGTTAAATCCCATTAAGTTAGAGAACTGGTTAAATTAGACCTTATAGGAATCAGAATACAGTTCTTCCCCTTTTGTGCTGGTATAGACCCCAGGGCCTTGAACATGGCAGGCAAGCACTCTACCATTGACATAGGACCCCAAGCCCTACTTAGGTTTACTTCAAAAATCTTTTTAAGAGTATTTTTCTTTGACCAGTTGCTCTCATGCTACCAGATTAATGGTCCAAGTCTTTATCCCAAGAATTGCAGTGCAGCTTCCTGCACTGAAGTCTCAGATCTGACACCAGACTTAGTCTGCCCTGACTTCAATGTTAGTCTTTGAATTATGTGGCAGGTGACCCCCACACAAGCCAACACACTTGTTTCTTCCCACTCTGAAATGCTTTCACCTTGTTAGCACATATTTGTAATCCCAGCACTTTAAGGTCAGTCTAGTTCACAGGAAAACCTTACATGTTGCTTAGAGGAAATGAAACAGGCACATTGTTAGGTCTTACAAACCCTTCCTGTACTCCTATAGTGCTATCAGTGTGCCAGTATGGAGTGGCAGAAGTATAAAAGGACTCAAAAGGTTCTAAAATGACAGGTATCTTTCCCCATAGTCCATTTCATAGCTTGCTGTTCATCCTCCACCAGCTTACTATAGGTCAGTGTGGTGCTGTGTAATTACTGGCATTGCTTTTACTGGTAGCTGGTCAAATTCCTTAAATATCCTGAAGGCACTTTTCTTCCCTTTTATTAAAGTTAAAGCCTCGTGGATGCACAAGGCCACAGGCAGATGTTTGACCTTCACTTGCATATTGGTGCTCACTTGAACAAAATAAACCTTTCCTTGATACATAGCCTAAAACCTATCACAAACGGTGGGCAAAATGAAGACCAACGGAAGCTCCACGAAGAGGAAACCTATCCCAAACAAGTGGAGATTCCTTTGGAACCTCCAGATTTCTAAGCTCTTCCAAGCATTGGACATCAAGGTTTAATAACATAAACCTTACCAAAATACCTGCTTACAAGCTTGCCCCAGGAGCCTTAAATCCCATTATCTTCTGAACTCTTCACCTCCAATCCAACCTCCCACCCCAATTTGACCCTTTTTCTTACATTGATACAAACCCTCCATCAACCTTTAGTTGAAGACCACCATAGTCAGCTCAGACTACTCTCAAGCTGTTAAGGCATAAAGACAGACCTTTTTGAAGCAGTTCTCTCTAGTTCTGGCTGCCCATTTCTTCACTGAGAAGCGGATCATTTCCCTCTGCCCACCAGTAATAACCATGCCAGGGCCCATGGACAGGTTTATTATTTGCCACCAAGACCCCCAATCCCAGTTATTTACCAAAGCCAAGACAAGAAGGCTCAGTCATCAGCCATCTAAACAAGGGGACCCCATTTTATAGCAGACAAGAAAAACAAGAAAAATGAGCCAAAATTTTTATTTAATTCATTTCTTGCATTTGAAGTACTCCTCGATGACATCCTTGGCCTGGGATTCTTTGCCATAATCCTTAAAAAGATTAGACTCAAATTAATTTTCTGTATTAAATTCTTGTAACTAATCCAGTCTTGCCATTACCCAGCATGACAATATTGTAGCCATTTTCAGGGACCTTAAAGACTGCAGCTGTCCTTAAGGCTCGTAACATGGCATCATTATTGCCAGCCTTTCCTAAATTTCTGCAGAAGCACATTGAGATAAGGCAGACTAATTGGCTGGCTTTCAAATTAGGGCCTATCTCTGCGTACAGACATGGCTTGAGCCTGTCTTTAGGGTTCCCCCGCACTTCAGAAAGATGGAAGCCAGACTTACCTTAACCACCACACAACTGCAACCAACCACTTTCCGTGGCTTCCCCTCTCGATCGATTTTGCAGAGGCCTACCCATTCCCCTAGTTTCTTGTTGTCGTCAACCTACACAAAACAGAAATAATTATTAGCTCAAGGTTTTAGTAAATAAAAACGGAAAGTCAAAACCTCCAAAGGTGGCTGTGTCAGAAGGGTGACATGGCAGTTTCCTCACGGCAGTTCAGTAGAGGGAGCCAGTTGTCATCATGTACAGCCAATTGTCAACAGTTACCATGTAGTTCTGATGTACAAAAGCCTCAGATACGTCTTAGCCAGTGTATCAACACCACTGTCACAATGGCAGAAAAGAAAACTGAACTTACCTTAATCAGATTGATCTGGTGCTCAGCACAGAGGGCCTCCACCAGCTTGACGTACATGGGCTCATCACAGTTGGATGCAAGCACACAGAGATGGGCCTGGCGCCTGAGATGCAAAATCCCAAAGATGAAACTAACTCTTTTAGATCAAGGCATCTTTGCTGGCTATACTAATAAAAGGTTAATATGCAGCAGTTAATGCTTACAGTCACTAACTACCCCGGCTAAGTCACCAAATTTATCTATACAAGCTTTGGTTTTCTAGTTATCTACTTCCCTCAGATACCATTACTTCTTAGTGAAAACTATGGCCTACAGAAACCATGACCATTTCCTTGTAATGCTACACATCCATAAACCTCAGTTTAATAGCTCATGAAAAGCAGGAGCTGTGTGATGCCCACCTGTACTTAAGTCATTCACCCAAGAAATTCAAATGATAAAATTATGTCTCCACTCACACACAAGGGTAAATAATGCATGCACAGGCCCAATAAGAGTGATAAGGAACCACACACTCCAGATTAATGCATTTCTCAGATGCTGCACTATTGCTACATAGTTATATATGTCAAGACTAGCTAAGGAGGCTCCCCTTTCCATCCTTCAGCACAACTATTATCCACAGAAGCTACAGGCTTGTCAGACTAGATGTGTCTCACCCATGAACGGGGTGAAGGGGTATCCGACAATTCAAAGTCATCATTCAAACACAGTAGCTTTACAAAAGCAACTACCGCTCACCCCCAGTACACACAACCCACACATCCTAAGTGGGCTTAGAGAGATCTGAGTTGATACCTTTTCCTAGGTTTCCTGTTGGGACGGATGCCACTCAGAACTTTTGTGCTAACAGCATGAACTTCACGCTTTCTTCCCTTGGCTGCAGTTTTTGTTCCGGCTGCAAGAACCCACAGTATTGAGACTGAGACACGTACTTGTCTAAGGCTTTGGCAGCTTCGCGAATGCCACGTGCTAGGCCATCGTGGATGAGGGCGGTCTTCAGCACCTCTTGTAGAGCAGTGTTGACGTCCATTACACCTCCAGCAGCAATGCTGAAATGCAGAGAACCGTGTTAGGACTGACTACAGCCACACAAATCCTCAAAAGCTCAGACCACGCGCGGCCGGCAGGAGGCCCACGCCCCAACTAGGGCCCATCAGCTCACCCTTCCTCGGCCATGGCGGTGGGTTACGGGTGAAGCCGAATCTTGAACGCACTGAAAAACAAAAACAGCAGGAGAATGCCTCGGTTAGAATCCGAGCACTTGTCGGATGTTTGAAAGCAAAGCGCGCAGGACACGCAGCCCACGCCGGTCACAGTCAGTCTGCACTCACCCCGAGCCTCCGCCTCCGCGCAACTCGGCGGCGGCAGGGGAAAAGGCCGCTGGTGGCCGCATGACGGTATTTAAGCGCTCCGCGGGACTCTTCTGCGCATGCGCCTCTCCTCCCGATAGCGAGGTGGCTACCGCGGTGCCGAGCCTAAGGAGTTTCCACTTCCGCCTTGGTAAGAGCGCGGCGAATCTCCCTCAGGCCGCGTTTTCGGCATGCGCAGCAGGCACTGCGGTGGGCAGCTTTTTTTCCCGGGGGCGTGGCCTGCGGAGGCCCCCAGAGCTCTTCTACGGAACGCGAGAAGGACCACAATACCTTCCGTGTTAGTCGTAGCGTGGTTTTCTCCGGTGCGTTACAAAATTAGGATTGTTTGTTATTTTATTTTATTTTTTTTTTTTTTTTTTTACAAAACTTTCCATGTCTCATCTCATCTTGTAGTTTCCTGTTGACAACACTGTTGGATTAAGCTGAGCGTCTGTCCCTCTGTTTTAAGCCGTTCTGAGTGTTCTTGAGTGTGGGCTGTTTCGCAAATCCCACATGCGTGCAAC
>CM053767.1:9697357-9839157 GCA_028658305.1 Pachyuromys duprasi
TTTTTTTTACAAAACTTTCCATGTCTCATCTCATCTTGTAGTTTCCTGTTGACAACACTGTTGGATTAAGCTGAGCGTCTGTCCCTCTGTTTTAAGCCGTTCTGAGTGTTCTTGAGTGTGGGCTGTTTCGCAAATCCCACATGCGTGCAACGTGTTTGAAGAAGCCCTTCCAGCCAGGTCAGCTCCTGGTTCTGACTGCAGCCGCTTCTAAATGAACATTAGATTTGGACCCTAGATTCTTCCCCGAGTCGCAGCTTTGCAGAAACTGGGGTCCCTGAGGTACATGTTAAGTTCTCACGTGGGTCCAGGACGGGAGCCCCATACTGGAGGTGGGAAAATCCTGGTATTTGAAAACTCCCACATTCCACCCAGGATTGGAATTCCAGAACCTTAAAGCCGGTTCCGCCCACACCGACAAATACATCTTAATTTTGAAGAAATCACCCATGCTTTTGCCAAAGCAAAAATCCCCAAGCCAGTCAGAGCTTCCGTTGGCCAATCCCGTGGATAGAGTGACCCTTGTCATGCTCAAGAAGTTCGGAAAAGTGGTAAAATTGCTTCTTAGCTTTTCTAATAAACGTTTGTGTTTCACCCATAAAGCCTTAGCTCTTGCTTCCTTACCTCTATAAAAAAGTATTTGATAGCATGTGGTTAGTTTCTCTGGGATTATTTTCTGTCTGTATTGTCCTTGTCCTTTAAAGAAGCAAGTCCACGGATAGTTAAACGTGCCTGCATTTTTAAAGATAAAGCACTATTTTAACCGTAGACTAAAATGCCAGAATGTCATGGTGTTGGGGACTGGGGGGGGGGGGGGGATGATGTGAAAGGCAGAAGTTTGTGACAGCGTTTGAAAGGGGCTTGAACTAGAGTTCCAGACAGGGAAGCACAGAAAGAATAGACAAGAAGAGAACTCAAAGAGGAAAGCATGGGTGCCCATAGGCTTTTGGAATTAATTTTGAAACGTACAGTCGGGAAAAGAATGTGGTTAAGTAGAGTTTAAATAAGTTTCTCAGTCTAATGTTATTAAAAGTTACTGTGTCAAGCCATATGTATGTTACAAGCCTTTAATCCCAGTCCTTGAGGGACAGAGGTAGGTGGGTTGCTGAGTTCCAGGCCAGTAGAGACTAAATAGTGAGACCATGTCTGAAACAAAAAAAGGAAAATGTTAATGTGTTAAGATTTCTATTCCCAGAAAAAAAAAAAAAAAGTTTCACAGAAGAGGATAATTGGTAAAGATGGAAAATGTAAATGGAGAAAATGACCAATGAGGAGTGTATTTATACTAAGAAAAAAAATGGCTAAGTGCTTTTAGCCGTTTAGTGCCTAAATTTTAGGGCTGTTCCCAACACAGTAGCAACCAATTAAGTCTTGATTTCTCTCCAAACCTTTGATGTCAGCTCTTTGTCCTAATAGTTCCCCATAACAAATGCCTTTCTGTCAGCATTAAGCACCCCATTTTAACAACTGGAGCCCCCACCTTTAAATCTTGGTTATGTAATCATTTTAACACCCCCCCCAAAGGAAGTTCTTCATGGCCACACTTGTAATGAAGGTTTTTGTTTAGACATAGATTCTCCTACTTCACACTCTTTAAAGTTAGCCTCTCAATTTTAGGTACTGTGAAAGGTGATGGAAAATTTATGTAGGGGTCATTGTCACCTAACACATTTTAGCATTTACATAACATATCCAAATACGGCCTATACATAAAAAAAAAAAAGTGTGTAACCCTGTGCACACAGATGGCTGCACCTGAAGTTTGAGCAGCTACCTGCCATCCCAGGATGGTGACCGGGAACAAATTATAAGAGCCCACGTCCAGGAATATGTTTCACAGAGCCAGCCAAATCAACTTCAAAGCAGAAAACAAGACAGCCAATTACCAGTACTCCTGAGAAGAAAAACATTGTAAATGATGGGAAGGGAACAGTGTGAACAGAACTTTTGTAAGCACACGAATGAGGTTACCTCAAAGTATCATGAAATAGATGTTTTATTAAAAAAGAAAAAAAGTAAAGATAAATTTAAAAAGTGAGGCTTGGGCTGTAGCATACACAGTGGAGTTAGACTAGTTAACTAGTTAGTACTAGTTAGGCTGGTGTGTGCCTAGCCCTGCTAGGCCCTAGCGGCATACTCACACATGTACACCCAAACCATAATAAGAACAGGAATGGAAAATGATAATAAAAATTTCATTAGCATTTCCTAAAGAAATACCACCTACTATGCTACTGTCTTGTCATAGAGAGCTGTGGCGCTTAGTTTTAAATGTTGAGGTACCACAGGAAGAGAAATGCCTAGATGAGATTGGTTCTGAGAGACTGGCTCTCAGAGCCGCAGGAAGACGCAGCCCACTCTGGGTGGTACAGTTCCCTGCTCCAGGACTTTTAAGACAGGAGAAAGTTGGGTGACGTAAGCGCCCAGGACTGGTGCATTTGTGTGTGTGTGTGTGTGTGTGTTTGGTTTGGTTTGGTTTGGTTTGGTTTTGACTAGGCAGAACACTATTGTGCTTCAGGCCCTGCCCATCCCCAAAGTGATGAACTGAAACCTGGGACTATGAGCCAAATAAGGCCCTCTCTCCCCTAAGAAGCTTTAGGTCAGGCTGTAACAGCAATAGAAATGAAACTTGAGCAAGACCCTGTGTGACAGCATCTGTATTTGCCCTCTTTATTCAGGTGAGAGCATCTTGGTACAGGCCTGTAATTCTAGCACACCAAAACAAGAATTGTGAGCTGGCGGCTAGTTTTAGCCACGGAAAATCTGGGTCCAGAGGAAATCCTCGAGAATTCCAGGGTCTTCTGATCACAACTTGACAATAAGGCAGCTGCTCCTGTCTCACTGCGCTAAGTGTTTGCATAGATGGGGAAATAGTGCACTCGGGCAGGAAAACAGAAATCTAGATTTCTGAATCACCTAAATATAGATGTGGTTTGCTAGGACAAGCATAACAATAACACACACACACACACAAATATGCTTAATGTCTGAAAACACAAATGCATTACCTCATACCCTGGCTAGCTTCTAAGTCTGAGAGAGTTAGCTTCATGCCTGCTTGCTAGCGCCTGAACATTGTCCTTCTGGTTCCTTGACTATCTTAGAACAGACCCAGCCCTCCTCACAGAACGTTCTTCTTGTGGGGTTAGTTTATCTTTGTGTCCAGTGGGTTTTTTTGTTCCTTTGTGTGTTTGTTTGTTTTGTTTTCTTATAAGAATTCCATGAGATCAAGGAATCCACCTTTCTCCAGGTGACCTCATCTTAACTAATTATAAAGCACTATTCCAAATAAAGGTTTTTCTGAAGTGCTGAGGGTTAGGACTTAGGGATTCTCTTATTCCTTTTTTCTTTTCTTTTTCTTTCTTCCTTCTCTTCCTTCCCTCCTTTTGTCCCTCCCTCCCTTCCTTCCCTCCTTCCTTCCTTTTTCAGTTTTGCCTTAGCAGCTGCTGCACATCTATGCTATGCTGTGTCCTCCCAATGTTCTGGTTTCTCTTAGCTGTCGCTAGTGCTAGCCTTCTCGTGGGTCCAGGTTGTGGAAGATCTCTGTATTTGTAAATGGCAAGCTTTGCCTTTTAAGTACGGGGGGGGGGGGGGGAGGATGGTCATTGTGGGGAATGTAAAAAATGCTGGGCGTGATGGGGCACACACCGTTAACCCCAGCACTGGGGAGGCAGAGCAGGGGGATTTCAGTGAATTCTAGGCCAGCCTGGTCTACATAGTCACTTCCAGGATAGCTAGGACTATACAGAGAGAGCCTGTCCTGAGAAAAAGAAAGACAGACAGGAAGGAAGGAAGGAAAAAAATGTGAATAATACTATATCGGTTATAATTCTTTTCACATGAGAGAGTAGTGTATGACCACAGGAGAAAATAGAAAAATAGATAAGTAAGTAAGCAAATAAATAAATATTTGAAAGCTAGCTACTGGATGGCTCAGAAAAGTCTTGCTGACCAGTCAGTTCTGAGGACAGGAACAAAATCATCATAGGAATCTTGGGAGGTCATCAAAAGTCTCAGAATGATTATGTGGCTGGGAAATTGTCACCCCATCCCTCACAAATGCTTAGGTTATTAAAACAGCTAATTTTTATTACTAGAAAGTTCTGTGAGCCTGTCTCTCTTGAAGATGACAAATGTAACCCTGAAAAGATTTCAAACAAAATAATTACCTGAGTATGTTGAGGAAGATGACCAGAAGCTGAATAGTTCAGGAATAGCTGCACATGGACCACTTGAACACCAGACTCTGATTGATGGAAGTTTATTGAACACTGAACAAAAACTGATCGGTCGGGGTTACCGTCAGGGCTCCGGAGTCAGACTGTTATGCCGGTCTGTTTCTTAAGGCAGGCTTTTTGTACAAAGTATAACCAGGTAGCAAGGCAGGCTTTTTGTACAAAGTATAACCAGGTAGCAACCGGGCAACCCAGGTGCAGGAAGTGAAGGTGGAGTGGGCAGCATTACATCATTTTGACTAGCTAAACATAATCGATTTTGTTTCTAATGTATTGTATCTAGGTAGCCAGACAAAGCATTTTAAGCTGGTTGGCTAAGATCTAGGTTTGGGGATGTTCCAGTTGCCCACCAATCCAGAAGTAAGGAACATAGCAAGATGTTGTCTTAACTCTAACAGGCCATAAATTTATCTTTAACTAAAGCAGAACATGCATTTATCATCTGTTGTTTTATTCTAAGCAGCAAGTATTGAACTACTGAATTTTATCCTGGTCTCAGATACGTAGGGCCTGGGAACTTGAACTTAATTTCACCTTATGATCAAAATGGAGACTTGGAGGCAAAAATGGCTTCTGACATGCTAAAGGTGATGGCACGCATTAACAGAGGAGCCATGGTTGTGGTAAGGTCTAAAGTAGGTGCCAACGGAGGGGTCGTAGAGTTTAAGCAGGTTGCAACAGATAGAACTTGGGGAGAGAAAGAAGATACAGGCTGGGAGAGAGGACTGGTTCTGGCTGCTTTCATCACTAGGCATAACTGTATAGATTTAATATATTGTATATATAGGGCCAGGAAACAAGAGAACGAGGTAGCAGTATTTGAATGAATATTGTCTAGAAGCACACCAACTTTGATGAAGACTTAGTGTACAGACTAAGGTACAATGAACACACACCCAGTCCCCTCAAGGCACGTAAATAAGCAACTGAAACCCAAAGACAAAGAGAAGGTAGGAGGGGCGTTACACAAAATTCTGTTAATTTCTTTGAAGAAATGAAAGGGGCCAAATGACAACATACCCACATTTTGCAAGGGCCAAGAGACAACTTTCTATGTAAATTTCTATGCTTAATGAAGACGCTTTAAAAAATGAAGTCACCAGAAAGAAATAAAGCAAAAAAAAAAAAAATCATTACCAGATGGCTCATACTTTAAATGTTACAGGGAACAATTCATGTCGAGGAGAAATGACATGGGGTGGAAAACTCAGGTGGTCCAGAATGAAGAGCATGGGGAATGGAAAATATCAGAGTGCATGTAAAATGTTGTTTTTCCTCTTAGTTAAGAAAATATGGAGGACAGGAGATGACTCAGAGCAGTGGCTGTTCATCCAGAGGACACAGGTTCAATTCCCAGCACCCACATGGCAACTCACAACTGTCTGTAACTCGAGTTCCAAGGGATCTGACATCCTCACACAGACACACATGTAGAGGAATTTTAATTCAGAACATGGCCGCTCTGACAAGAGATCACATCCAAAGACTTTCTTCTAGGTTTGTGTGATCCAGCTGGAATACAAATACACCTTTAAGCCAGGAGACAGAGGAAAGCAGATCTGAGTTCAAGGCCAGCCTGGGATTGATCGAGTTTCAGGTACAGAAAAGTTTCGGTCCAGGGGTGGTGGTACATGCCTTTAATGCCAAACAGTGAGAGTAAAGTTAGTTTGTAGAAGCAAACAAACACCCATGTTTGAAAGTAATGTCTAATTGAGTAGCAGAAAAAGTGGAGTATCAAAGAAAGATTTGACAGAATAAGATATGCCCAACTCTCAGGAGAAGACAGAGGAAAGGGAACTACTTAAGGGGCAATGCAGAGAGAAAGAGAGAGAGATCCACATGAGTGAAGATACTCAAGGGCTGAATCGTTGTTTGGGGTTTCTTTTTATGGGGTTCAGGAAGAGGACTTCAGCTACTAAGTGTTACAGTGAGGGTAGATTCTCTGTTTTGAGGGATAGATATATTCATAAAATAAATTTTCTACTTCACATATCCCTCCCACAATGCATCTAATTTTATTTCTCTCATGAGGGTTTTCTCTGTGCACCGAGTGCACGCAGTGTCTGCTGAGACCGGAAGAGTGGGGTCAGATCCCCTGGGCTGGAGTTGCAGCTGGCTGTGAGCCTCGACGTGGGTCCTCTAGAAGAGCAGCCAGTGCTGCTAACCACTCAGCCATCTCTCCAGACCAGTGCACATATCTCAGTCGGGCATACCCAGTTATGCACAAAGTGGTGAGTAGGAGATGTCCCTCTGAGAGTTCTCACGGAACAGAAGTTTGCCTCATTGTGCACGTATCCCAAACTAGTTCATCCTGGATCAGTCTCCTATATAAACTGAGTACAGCAGGATAGAATCTGTCTAAATTTGATTGCTGGGAACACAGAAGGAAACTTATCCCATCGTTTAGGGGGGGTCTGTGTGCAGCTTACTAAACATGGAGGACCCAGGGGCACAAAATAATGCCATATGCATTAATCAAAGAGAGGTGTGTGCAAAGCCCAACGCAGGTTAAGTTAAGCTGTGTGCGCTTAGAATCACCTGGTCCAGACCCCAAGAACCAGCACTACATAAGCACAAAACAGAAATACCTTTTTAAAAACTTTATTACATTTATTTATTTATTCGAGGGTGTGCACAAATGCCATAGCACTTGTGCACACGTTGCGGACAATCTGGGGGAGTCCGATCTCTCCTGCTGCCATGTGGACTCCAGGGATGTAACTTTGGTAGCGGTGCTGGGCAGTAAGTACCTCCTTACCTTTGCAGCCATCCTGCCGCCCAAGGATTGAAAAAAAAAATTATACCAAGTCCATAAGAATAGCTGCTAATGGGAGAAGGAAGTAGAAATGGAAAGAGAGGGAAATAGATGTCAATTTAAAGGGAAAAATTAGTTTAAAAGTTAACTAATTAACTAGTTAATTAACTAATTAATTAAAATGTTAAGAAAAGTTCTGAGACAGAGAGTCCAAAAAAAAAGAGAGAGAGAGAGAGAGAAAGAAAGAAAAATAAATAAAACAGGTCCAGTTTGGGTGACCCAACATCTGCAATTAATACTCAATTGAAAGTGAGTTTAAAAAAAAAGAAGAAAATAATAAGAAAGATGGTAAGGAGATAATTGGAAGAATATCTGTGGGTTGAGGTTAGGTCAAAATGAGAACACAGTTAAATGGCAGTAGTGGGACTGGTGAGGTGGTCCAGTGGCCAAGAGCACTCACTGCCCTTCCAAAGGACTCAGGTTCAGGTCCGGGCACCCTGGCTCCTGACCACCTTTAATCCCACCTCCAGGAAATCCACAAAACCTCTTTCGGAACCTGCACAGACATACACATAATTTTTAAAAAATTCTTGTGAAAAGGTTTGAAATGAGATTGAAGTTTAAGAGGTTAGTGCCTAGAGACTCCATAAATAGCTAGAGAATCGTTGTTCTAGCTAAGCCTGTTAGCATATAGGCAGCCCGCTTCTGGGTTGCCTAGGAACCGGTGACGTCATCATGCGTCGCCGACCAGGTGCGTGGGAGAAGCGGTTCAGCTGCGCGTGCGCAAGCTACAAAAGGCCCAGCCCGCCGCTCTGCTTCCTAGTCACCTGTCTTGCTCTCTCCGCCTCTTCTCTTCTCTGGGGCCCCTACCACGTCTCTCTCGTTCCTTCTCCTCTCTATCTCTGTCCAACAAATTTCTTTCCTATCATTTGTGTTGTGTGCGTGGCATCATTTTGAACTAAATACTAACAAAGCCTGCCTGGCATTTGGTGTGTTTTCCACGGCCCCATCCACTTCTAGCCCGTCCGGAATTTCTACATAATCTTCACGATCCACAGTAAGCCTCCAGCCCAAGGACCGTGCAAGACTCAGCCCTTTCCCAAAGATTCTATTGTAGAGCCCGACCATATTTAATATAGTAAAATATTAGTCATACCTGTCACATCTAGTACCTACAGGTCGGGACGCTACTAGTGGGCAGCCGTGCAAGAGTTTCATTCGTGTTAGCGTCACATCGACTTCAGGAGTGTGACTCAATCCTTCGCCTTGGCCCAGAGTCTCAGACTTCAGCTTTTCCCAAATAACAAGCAAAGAGAAAACAAAACGAAAGCTAGGCGTGTGCAGGGATCCTTCGAGTGGAGAAAGGCGGCCCTTGCAGCTCTTCACTAAGACGCAACCGGACTGATCAGGTCACACAAGCCTTACAGCCCCAGTGGTGGATGTGGAAGACAACAACAACAAAACGGACCTTATCATCCAAAGACACAGCAAGCGAGCAAACGGCTTGCAACGCACACACCTGCATCCACAGAAAGCTCCCTCGGCCAGCCTTCCTGGCGCTCCTGACCCCACTTTCAAGTATTTTCCTGCAGTTGTTACACGAAGTTCTGTTCACTTCCGCCCCTTAAGCATCTGCCGTTCAGTCACCACACACACACACTGTCATTTCCACTCTAGGCACGAGCCCAGTTCTCGGATCCATTCTCGGTAAAGGGCACACGCGGGGCCCAGCCGCGGATCGGCGAGGGCGGGGACCCCAGCTCCGCCCCTGCCCGCCCTCGCTCCGGCGAGTCCCGTTTTCTGGGATCTGGGAAGTTTCCTCGCAGCCGGCTCGGGTCTCGGCGTCTGGACAGGAAAGCAAGGTCCGAGCCCCGCAGATCGCTCGCTGTCACCGCATCCCGTGCGCGGAGGCCGAGCCCGGAGTCGCCGGCAGGAGGCGGAGCAGCGGCTCATGGACGCAGCGGGCTCGCCGGCTCCTGCGGGCACTGGAGGTGACCTGATCCGCGTGCTCGCGCTGCGGCTGGCCTCGGGCTTCGGCCTGACTCTTTAACTTTGTTTTTTTGTTTTTGAGGGTTTATTATTATTATTATTTTCTGAGACCTTCAAGCGGGGTGGGGCCTGATCTGACTGTGGGGTCCAAGTCAGCATTTCTTTTCTCCGGTTTGGGCACCGCATTTGGGTACTTCCCAAATCTCTGCTTTTTAAGTAGGGGGTTTCAGATTGCTTTCAAACTAACAACACACCATCAGGCCTAAAGTGTTCTCGCTGGCGTCTCCCTACTTTTAACTTTCTCTCATTTCCCTTCTTCAACTCCGGCATATATATATATGTATATATAATTTTTATTTGTTTGTTTATTTTTACACCCCGACAGCAATTTCCCCTCCTTCCCCCCACCCCCCACCTCTCCTCTTCTCTGCCATTCTCCCTTCCACTCGTCCTCTCTCCATCCTCAACACTGCCATTCAGTAGGGAAGTTTGAGGGTATTATGACGGCTGAGGACAAGATGAGGCCAGAAAGGCAGGGGAATAAAATGGTTCCCACCAGGAAGGAGCAATGCTTTCAAAGGCCTTTCCCTCTCACAGCAGCTTGTGGAATGGGCAGAGCAAGAATTCTCATCCGGGATGGACATTGAATGGATGATAAAATGGGCAACAGGACAGGAGCATACCAAAGAGGGCCTCTGAAAGAATCAATATAGCAATGTATCAAAGCAGATATTAAGACTCACAACCAAACCTTCGGCAGAGGGTAAGGTTGGGCAGAAGAAACCCGGTATCTTTCAACTCGGCATTTTTTTTTTTAAGGAGTCTTAAAACTTCCCTATGCTGTTTAGATTTTTCCTCCTGGCCTATAATGGCTACCTCTGTAAAAGCAAAGCAAATGCATCTTCTCCTCTTGCTCCTCCTCCTTTTCCTCAGACTTATTTAATCTAAAAATGTCTGAGGAATCAGCGAGGACATTTGAAACTGAGTGATTGTTTGGTTCTTTGACAGTTTAAACCTGGAGGGGGGGGGGACTAAATGAGATTATTTAAAAGACCACTAACTAGTGTTGAAAACGGTTTGATTTACATATCTGTGAGACTTGTCTTTCCAGAATGTTAAGCTCATCAACCAAAGAGATGATAAAGAGCTAGGACTACCGGGCTACTCTGGGAAAGAGCTGCCATTACCTGTTTAAACATTTACTCCGGGACTGAGTTTGTATGGCACATGAAGCTAGTACCTTGAGAAAATGAGATGTCTTTCTTTTGAGCCTGATGCTCTTGGCAAGCCACCCTGGTGCTCATCATTGAAGGGATCATCAGTTAGCACAGAAAGCACATCATCAGAAAGCACAACTACCTGAGTCTGCTGATTTTAAGGAAAGGTAGTTCACATGGCTTAGTGTTCTCTGTGCTGAAATCCTGATAGAAGAGTCCATGCATGAAAACACTGTTTTCAGTCTGCAGTGCTATCCCAGGTGTGTCTTCTGTTTGTTCATAACGGCTGTATTTGGAACAGCCCCTTTGCTCAGCTATTGTCCTCAGAGCCTACTAACACGTGTGTTTTACCCAGAATCCCAAATGCACTCCTGTGATAGCAGTATCTTTGATTTCAAGGTAATGGCTCTGGAGGAAGTACAGGAGAGACATCATCCAGGCTTTCAAGAGAGCAGATTTTTGTTCTGGTGTCAGCAGCTTCCATGAACTTGGGGTGCATGATGGCCTATTCCATCCTTGGACCGTTTTTTCCTAAGGAGGTAAAACATTTTTATACCTGTATGAACTCTAATTTCTCCAAAGCCTTTTAGATACAGAATTTTAAAGAATGTAAAACATAAGAACACGGGGGCAGAGGAACGGCTGCTCATCAGTTAAGTGTATATCCTGTTCGTCCAGATAACCTGAGTGCAGTCGAGTTTTTTAAAAAAATCTTAAAAATAAATAAAATGTAAAAAAACCATGCTTGCAGTATAGAAAATATGCACATGGTAAATGACAATTGTATACTGTGTGTGCTGGGGGCCGGGGGGGGGGGGAGGGAGGAGGGCCATTAGCCATGTGTGCATAGAGGCCAGAGGTCACTGTCAGCCATCTTCATCAAGACATGCTCCCTCACCGTAGCTGGAGCTCACCAGTTCAGCTAGACTGGCTGGCCAGCCGCCCCTGTCTCCACCACCTCCCAGTATTAGTACTACAGATGGGTACCCATAAGCTCAGCTTCATGTGTGGGTGCTGGGGGGGGGGGGCCAAACTCAGGACACCCTGCTACACAACAAGCACATTGCCTACGGAGTCACTCCCATGTCCCCAAGAGAATATTTCTTAGTGTTTAATATCGGGGAAGGGGGCGTGGGGGGGCAGAGACCATCCTTTTGCTGGGTAATTCTCCTAAAATATATTTGACTTTCTAAGTATTAGTTCTTCTGCCATGTAGTTTGATTAATCTTTATTTGGAGTCAATAGCTGAAAAAAGGGGACTACTAAATGATCAAGATACTGATGCTGTCTTCAAGCACTGGGTTTATAGACATTAGAGAATTAGGTAGGTGTAGCCAAGGGTGGTGGTTCACGCCTTTAATTAGAGCACTCAGGAGGCAGAGGCAAGCAGGCTCATTTGAGGTTTGAGGCCAGCCTGCTCTATGAATGATCCCAGGGAGCCAGGGTGGGTAAAATGAGACTTTGTCTCTTAAGTCGGGTGGGGAGGGGAGGTAGCTGTGGTCCAGGAAATTCAGTCTGAATTTCTTTGGCACTCCAGAAGCAATGTTTGCACAAAGGAAGGATTCTGATTAGCGTTCTGGGCTCCCTCTAACCTTTGCCCTTTACATGGTATTAGGAGCTGTCACCAGTGACACAAAGGTTAAAGTAGAGTGTGAAGTCTGTGCGTAAAATACAGGTTGAAGGGAACTAGTTTGGGCAAGTTCAGACAATTCATCCTAATGTTTATTTTGTGCATCTTGCCAAAGTTTTAGGTCCACAGTGCACTGACAACTTCTTAGTTCTCAGTAGCATGTGGTCCTCCATTCTGGGTGTGACCAGAGAGCTGCTCCAGGAACAATGCGGCTCTGTATCTGTATAGCTCTCACTGGTTTTCTGCACACACTGCCACCCATGTATCCATTGGTGCCTACAACAATCCCAAAAGGAGAGAGAATATGGAGGATCCCATTGTGTTACTTTAAGACGGGGGTCTCAGGCGTGAAGGACCTTCCCAGTTCAGCCCAATTCCATGGAAGCTTAAGTTCCCACTGAGTGCACCGAGCTATAGATATGCTCAGGCAAAGAGAAGCAAGGAAGTGCCCCCATCCTGCATGTTCATTAAGAAGCAAAAATCTGAGAAAAGGAAGGAAGGAAGGAAAGATGCAGGATCATTGCTTCAGACTTGGACATTCTTTAAGGAAAAGGTGGCCAGGAGTGATGATACTCACAAGAGAGGAAGGGTTAACACCTGGGTAAGTTAGAGCCAAGGAGAAAGGCGTGGCACTGACCGACACTTCTCAGGTTAAGCCTAAGTGAGGTATGGCATAAGAAGCTGTAGTTTCCTCTGGTAAATGAGAGAGGAGCTCCCCCATGCAGATGTGGTGAGGGAAGAGCAGAGTGAGTGACGCATTCTTGGGGAACAGGAGACAGCTCACTGTGGTTTAAATTCAGGGCAGAGCGCCGGAAGGCTGGGGATCTGAGGGCCAGCTGCAGCCAGAATGCAAGAACACTGGAATGCTTGCCCAGGACCTGGTGGCTGGGAGGCCATCAGAGTGGTTGGTCAGATTTGGGTTTGGTGAAAAAAAAAATAGTGCTGGGAACCTTTAACTCAACTTTCCTAATACTGCAGCCTTTTAATACAGTTCCTCATGTTGTAGTCACCCCGAACCATAAATTATTTTTGTTGTTACTTCATAACTGTAATTTTGCCACTGTTATCGATCGAAATGTAAGTATTTGATATGCAGGATATCTGATATGTGACCCCTGTGAAAGGGTTGTTCAACTTTGCTTCACATTGACTTGATTTGAAATTCTTTCTCCGCAGCAAACTTAAGGCTTGAGGCTGGGGGGTGCAGCCAAATTGTAGCACTTATCTAGCATAAAGCCCCATCTCTGAATCCAAGCATCACCCAAACAGGTGGTACATGCCTTACATTCTCAGGAGGCCAAGGCAGAAGGATCGAGAGGAATTCCAAGCCAGCCTCAGCTTGTCTTAGCAAGTCTTAGGCCAGCCTGGGCTACATGAGATCCTTCCTCAAAAATTATAAAAAATATAATAAAATAGAAAAGAATCTCAGCTTGAGCTGAGTAGAAGTCTCAGAAAAGAACTCGGAAAAGAGGAGGCAGCACAGAACTATGTCTCTGGCCTCACTGGGGCTCACAGATAAGCCATACTTGCACAGTATGGCTCTGTGGTTAAGAGCACTTGCTGCTCTTGCAACAGACATGAGTTCAGTTCCCAGTGTTATGCCCAAGTCTCTTGGACCCCAAAGACCACCAAGGAGCTGATTCCAATGCAAATGCAGTAGGGTCTTTTTATTACAAGCTCAAGCTTGGGCCCACACGATTGTTGGAAATCGTGGAAACAGTTGAAAGTAGAGCCCCAAGCTCATGGGGAGGGAGGATGGTTTGTAGGTCCCAGTCCCTCCCAGTGTGTCCAAAGCAGGAGAATTCCAGTCTGGCAAGTGTCTATTGGTTGAAACACAAAAAAGGATGTTACATTTTAAATTGATTGGCTGTGGGAAGGCGCCAAAATCATTCCTTAATGATTTCCTTTGTTTGGCTGTTGCTAGGGGAGAGGAGTGATCTGGCAGTTTCCTAGTATCTCTAGAGGGCAGGAAAGAATGCACTAAGGCTAGTTCCTCCCCGTAGGTGGCCAAACATGTCTCTATGTGTGGAAATCTTTGATCAGGCTTGTGTTTTAAACTTTTATCCAATAACCCCAAAAAACTAGTTGTTAATTCTTTGGTCTCTCACCAGCACAGTGAGAGTGGCTCACAGCTGCTTGTAACTCCGGTCCCAGGGAAGCCATGCCTCCACAGATTCCCTCACACAGGTGTGCGCAGAACATACACTCAGGCACACACACAAAGTAGATTCAGGATAAGTGCTACTTCATCTGTAGCAAGTTCCCTGGTGGAACAGGCCATAAACATTAATAATCCCAGCATATGGAGGGTAAACTACCCTGTGTTTCAGAAGAATGTGGGCTGTGGGGTGGGTTCTCTGCGTGGCCTTGGCTGTCCTGGACTTGTTTTGTAGACCAGGCTGGCCTTGAACTCACAGAGATCTACCTGCCTCTGCCTCCTGAGTACTGGGATTACAGGGGTACACCACCGTGGCTGGCTTGTGAATTCTTTATAGGTATATTAAATGAATCATTTTCACACTGGAGTCTAGATTTTACCATCTACTTTCATGTCTTCCCTTCCCTTACTTATTTTTAAATAATTTTTAAAATAACAGAAATGGGAATGTTTGAACAGGGAGATAGGGTAGGGGAGGTCCAACCAAAACTAAGAATGTGTGAAAATGTTACGAGGCACCTGCTACTTGGTAAGTTAATTTTTATAAGATGGATGTGCATTAAATGGGTATTGTAATGCCCCCCACATCTTGGAAATTACTGTATATATCGATGAACATTGTAAGGGACATGCTGGCTTCATCCTCCTGTCTTCCCACCCAGTGCTCTCTTTTTTGTCTTTCACATTTTGTTCCTGTTTCTGTTTCTTCTAAGGCAGAAAAGAAGGGGGCCAGCAACACCATGATTGGGATGATCTTTGGATGCTATGCGTTATTTGAATTGTTGGCATCTTTGGTGTTTGGAAAATATGTAAGTATTGGCACACACACACACACACACACTTATATATTTTAGTTTTCAAAAATCATGGGGTGAGTTACCATATCTTACTCATCCAGAATTTCGATATATACAGAAACATCTTTATAATTTATGCCGCAATTCCATCCTGTGGTTGCTTAGTTAGTCCCTCCCATGCTTACGAACTGTATATTACAGTTCTTTTAAATAATTATGTATATGATATTAACTATACATGCTTTCCTGCAATTTTATATGACCCTAGTCTAATGGGTTTATTAATGTAGACTTGTTGAAGAAATCCATTTATTGCTCTTCTTTGACTTTTATTATAGGTTGTGCACATTGGAGCCAAATTTATGTTTATATCAGGAATGTTTATCTCAGGGGGAGTTATCATTCTCTTTGGGTAAGTAACTTTTTAATATGTTTGGGATCAAGGATGGATTTCACAGTGTACCCCCTAGAAATGTTAGTGGCTTTGTAAGTTTTCTTAAGATGTTACTGTTCCTCTGTGTGTGGTGGCGGGTGTTGAGGAGAGCAGAGGGCAGCACTGTGGTATTTCCTTCACTCCATCTTACGCTGATTCCAGGTCTTGAACTCACGTTGCCAGGTTTGATCTGCAAGCACCATACCCATTGAGCCACTTGACAGTCCCGTTACTGGCTCTTTAAACCAATCAGTAGCAATCAGTATACACTGTCAGATGCTTGACATGTGACCAATGGTGGAGGGAGGTGGGTAGGAAGCAAATGGAAATACTGTTGACCTTAAGAACAGAGTCCTCCAAGATCCGCTCCTGTCGCCGGCTGAAGCAGATATGATGCATAACACCCGTGATTCCAGCACTTGGGAGGCAACGGGGGAGGGCCTGGAATTCAAGGCTAGCCGGAGCTACACAGAGAAAACCAAACCATGGCTCATGAATTCATCCACAGGGACTTTGTGCCTGATCTTTGTAGGAACTTAATGGTTTCCTGAGTCATCAAAACTTTTTGCTTCAACAGAAAGGAGAAGCTCTTTCTTAGAGAATCAGCTCAAAGACACCTGGCTACAGGAGCTGGAACAGCACCACCAGAAATCTTCCTGAGCCTCCTGCTTTTCTCTCTTCTTCTTGTGGAATCTTCCTAGACAGGCTCCCCAGCACCCCCCCCCCCTTTTTGTTTTGTTGGAGACAGGGTGTCACTATGTAGCTCTGAGTGGTCTGGAACTATGTAGACCTGGCTGGCCTGCAACCCACAGAGAGCTATCGCCTCTGCCTCCAAAAGCCGGGATCAAAGGCCTGGCCTTGCTCTTTTGAGTCACTAAGAGCAAGTATCCCAACTATTTATAGAGCGTTCACATTGCCCCAGCTGTTAAACGTCTCCAGGAAGCAGCTTAAGTGCTGTAAGTGTAGCTCTGCAAGAATACTTGCCTACCGTGGGTGAGGCCTTGGGTTAATCACAGCACCACAATAAATAAGTAAGTAAATTAAAATTAGAGATGCATTTGGAAAGATGAGCATTGGTTATAGCAGACAATACGGTTTATTTCGGGGACTTCAGCATCCTTTGATTTTGATACCTAAGAAGGTCCTGCCATCATAGTCTTTTATGGGTCTAGGGGACCACAGCATTCCAAAAAGGCCTATAGACTCTAGTTTTTAAACTCTACTTTATTTGAGGTTCCTTAATTCTAAACCTCCCTTCCAATCCCCCAACCCTAGGTAGGAGAGAAAGAAAGTTAGAAGGGAAGGGGGCATAGACCTCCTTAGACTTAGTTCCAGCTGGCTAGGGTCTTCGGGTTCTTTGGGAAAATACCAATCTCTGTCATCAGGATATCCAGCAGTCCAGCCACGGCAAATGACAGCAGCAGAGTGAACAAGCAGCCTTCTTCCTTCGTCTGTCTCCTTCAAGCCCCTATCTGGGTGCTCATATTTATTCCCTCTCAGAGTCCTCAGATTTTCTCTATTTGCAGCTGGCAAACACCATGCCACACTGTGAGCCCCCATGAAGAAGTTATCAGCTGGCAAAGACTACAGCCCACACCAGGCGATTGTCAGCTGTGGACAAACTAAGGCAGTTTCATACTCCACATTTGGGATTAAAACGAAAACATGTTCACATAACCTGAGTTTTTAAAGCCAGACTCCCACTATGGGGCCTCTTTAGAATTATAGTCTCAGAAACCAGTTACACCAACAGAAAGGGACAGATATCCTTGCATGATGTGTCACAGCAGTTCCCTGTGACAAGCCAACCCTGCCCCCCATCCCCTACCTACCCTACCCCTTCCAGGGTTTCTTTGTGTAGCACTGGCTGTCCTGGAACGCACAGAGATCCTCCTGCCTCTGCCTCCCAAGAGCTGGGATAAAAGGCTTGTCCTATCATCCCCCAGCTGACAAATCAACTCTTTAGAAGATCCCTAAAGAGATTTTATCTAGAAACTTTGGAAAGTATGGTTCTCTTCAGGGAGTAGAGTGGATTTAAAAACTAAAATGAGTTTGATGTTTGATAATTGTCGTATTCTTTCTCAGTGTCTTGGATCAACTTCCAAAAGGACCCATATTTATTGTCATGTGTTTTCTGGTGAGAATAGTAGATGCCATAGGCTTTGGTGCAGCCATAACGGCATCATCTTCCATCCTCGCAAAGGCTTTTCCAAATAATGTGGCTACAGTCATGGTATGTAATTTGAACTTATTCTTTTTTTTTTTTTCTTATGTGGCCAAACATTTGTTTGATCTGTTCTTACACACTTTCTCCCCACTCTCTTATTTCCCCACACACACACTGTTTTGTAACTTCTAGTTTTTACAGCATATGAAAAAAAAAATTTAAAAAGCACAGCAATGGTGGGTGTAGTAACACATGGCTGTAACTCTTTACTTGGGAAGTGAAGGCTGGGACATCAAAAGTTTGAGGCCAGCATGTGTGACCCGGTGAGTCACTGTCTGTGAAACAGAAACAAACAAAGAAATGAAGATCATCTGTGACAGTTCCGCCAGGGGTCGGGGGGATTGGAAAAGAGGGGGAGCCTGGAATGGTGATGCACGCCTTCCATCCTGGCACTCAGGAGGCCGAAGCAGGAGAATCTCCGTGAGTCTTAGATCAGACTGGCCCACACAGAGGTGCCAGACCAGCCAGTGCCACACAGTGAGACCCTGTAGCCAAAGAAAAATCACAAAAGTTCAGTGAGCTCTAGGGCTAGGTGCTCTTCCTGGTTTCTGCAGAGGCACTTTGGTAGGTAAATATGGCCCCAAATCACTCTTAAAATAATTTTAAACTACTTACTTGTCTTCTTTTTTATCTGTATGAGTACTTTGCTGCATGCATATACATTCCATATGTTCCTGGGGCCACCAAGGTCAGAGGAGGGGATCAGATCCCCTGGAACTGGAATTAGGATAGCTGTGAGCTGCCGTATGGGTGCTGGGAAGAAGCCCAGGTCCTCTGCAAGAGTGTGTGATTCCCTCCCCCACCCAGAACGTGTGATCTTAACTGCTGAGCCATCCCACTAACCTCCCTCCCTGTTACCTCTCCTTTCTCTTGTTTTTGTTTTTTTTAAATCTCCTGAGTTGCAGTTTTCTCTTTCCTTGTGAGCTTGTGGGTATGTCCTGGCAGAGCGCCCATGGCGGCTTTCCTCCACTCTAGACTTTACTTCTCATGGCAAACACTTTAGCTCTTGAGCATCTTTGCTCTACGTCCCCCAGATTCGTGGAAGAGGTTTCAGCTTATCCTCAAGAGCTCAGAGCACTTGTGTCTTGTCTGAGGAGCACTGCCTAATCTTGACTTCTTTGACTCATGCATGCGTCACTTTGCCCATGGGCCAACTTTTTCCACATCAGACTTGTTGACCTGTTAAAGAGCTGGTGTTCTTCAGAACACTCTGGGAAAGTGCCGAAGTGCCATGCAGGAAATTCCTAGAGTGCTGGCAGCCATGCACTGGTGTGTGGGATTAGAAGGGGAACGTAGACATGCCCTCCCGGTCTTCCACGTGAAGTCGCAGCCAGAGCCAAGACGCTCCACACATTAGTAATGCATGTACCCCTCAGATCGTGACTGTAAGACTGTGAGCCATCGGTGCACTTAAAGGCCCTGAAAACTAGATTGATTTAGAATGCTACAATTTTCTTAACAGTAAGCTTTTTTCCACAGGACTTCCTTGTTAATTTTAGCTATAGTTAATTTTGTGCAGAATGAAGCTCAAAAGTCATAAAGCAGAACACAGAATATAGCAAGTTTTGACACTTACTGTTGCTGTTGTGACTTCATGCACCCACGTGCCATCCATCGACTCGGTGCCCAAGCTGCTCCAAGAGGAAAGATGGTATTTCAGGCTTGTTCTAGAGATTCCATATCTGTGCTGGCACACACACACACACACACACACACACACACGTACACTTGCATATGAAATAGCAGCATGATTCTCTTCTTTTCTTTATACATGTGATGGCACGCTCTTCACACTGTTTAACTTCTTGCTGGTTGTGCTGACAGACTCACATTGGATGTCTCCTGTATGTGTTTACATATAAAAAAACATCCTTATTCTTTCTTTACTGTGTACATTCCCGTCGTATAGATATCACCTAGTTAATTGAAATATTAATGAGTATTTAAATAAATTTGTATCTTTTTGTTCAGTTTGTCTAGAACAGGGTCTCATGTAGCTCAGGCTGGCTAGACCTCTCAAAAGTTGACCTTGAATTCCTGGTTTTGCTGCCTGCATCTCCTTCTCCTGGGTGCTGAGATCACAGGTGCCTACCGCTGCACCTCAATTGACATTGCAAACAATGCTACCACATCAGTGAATAAACAATCAGTGTGTTAACAAACATCTGTGTGTATGTGTATAAATTGTGAAATGACATTTTTCAAGTAATGCTCTCATGATTCTGCTTTAATTTAAATTTTTGAGAATTTCACACGAGTACAATATTTATATAATTTCCACCCCTTCTCCTCTTTAATTACTGTCTCTCTCTCTCTCTCTCTCTCTGTGTGTGTGTGTGTGTGTGTGTGTGTGTGTGTGAATACAGCCCCAACCAAGTTCTTCTAGTATTGCTTATGTGTGTATGTGTTCAGCACTGACCACTTGGGTTGGGTAACCAGTCACGGGCTCACCCTGGAGAAAACGGATTCTTCTTTCTTAGGAGCCACTGGCTGCCTGTAGTGCCTCATCTGGGGATGAAGCTCTTTGAAATTTCTCCTCTCCATATGGCATGTCAGACCAGAAGTCATGGCGCTGGTCTGGTTTAGGCAACTGTGTTGTTGGGGTTTCCTTACTGAACCTTCCCAGTCGTGTGTACAGAATATTCCTGCAGCAGGCGTCCTGGCTCTTGCCATCTTTCTGTCCCTCCTTTCTTATGTTCCCTGAGACTTGGGCATCCATGTTGTGGCGCATATGTATCAGCTGGCGTTGAACACCCAGGGCCCAGTTTTAGATTTCTGGAATGGTCTCTATCAGCTGCAAAAGAAAGCTTCATCAGTGAAGAGTGTGTGCTGCACCCACCTGTGGAGATAAGGGTAAATATTTCAGATGTGGTTACAAATTATCCTGGTTTGGGAAAATGGCAGTTACTAGGCTCTAGTCTGGTGTCCATGACCTCACTGGTCACAGGTAGGTTAGCTAGGTTTACAGTTTCAGGCCTTTTGAGATAGGATCTTAATGTGTCACCCTGGCTGACCTGGAACTTGTAGAGGTCTACCTGCCTCTGCACCCCAAGAGCTGAAATTAAAGGTGTGTGTCACTATGCCCGAAACTCCTAATTCTTCAACTGAAACATGTTAACTGCAATCTTTTTTGGTTTTCGCTTTCAGGGGAGTCTTGAGGTTTTTTCTGGACTGGGGCTGATAGCAGGTCCCCCTTTAGGTGGCTTTTTGTATGAATCCTTTGGCTACGAGGTGCCTTTTATTCTTCTGGGGTGCATAGTTCTCCTGCTGATACCACTCAACCTATGCATTTTGCCTAGCTATGGTAAGTTCAGTTTTGACCTTACTTTTTATGTCTTTGTAATGGGCACGTTTATGGTACATCAGCATTTATTTTGTGTAACAGGTGACACCTCTTTGCAGCACCCTCAAAAGCTGGTTCTTTCCTAAAGTGTGGGTAATTAGTTCATGATGATTTTTTTGCTGACAAAGGACTAGGAATGTAGCTCAGTTATCAGAGTGCTTTGCCTAGCACAGAGCACCAGGTCTGATCTCTAGCTTCACCCCAGCAAAACATGGTGGTCTCATCTTCAAGGCATCCTCCGCTGCAGAGTGAGCTTGAGGCCAGCCTGGGATGCCTGACGCCCTGTCTCAAAAAATAAAAATTAAAAAGCATACCCTAAATTTGTCCAGATTTTAGGAGAAACAAGTATTTAATTTCTGCTCACAAGCCATTTTCATTGGTCTGAACTAAATTTTCACAGAAATTGCTGCGGGTGACACATTTTGTCTACAAGACCGTAAAGTTTCCCGCAACTCTAGGCCAGCTTTGTTTTTGTTTGTTTGTTTGGTCTGGTTTGGTTGTAGTTGCTGTCACTGTTGTTTTTAATGGTATCTTGCTATGTAGCCGTGGCTGTCCTGGGACTCACAATGTAGTCCAGGCTGGTCTTGGACTCACAGAAATTTGACTGCCTCTTTCGTTCCAGACTCTAGACCAACTTTTGTATCTAGTGGGTTCCAGGCCTTCCTGGGCACAGAGTGAGGTCTCTCTCTCTCTCTCTCCCTCTCTCTCTCTCTCTCCCTCTCTCTCTCTCTCTCTCTCTCTCTCTCTCTCTTTCTCTGTTGGTTGGTTTGAGACACATTCAATACAGGAGGGCAAGGCCAATTCTTCCTTCCCTGTGGGCCTTTCAATCATCCCTGTAGCATTAATACAAGGACACAGGTCTCTGGCGGCAGCAGTAAAATCAGTCCAGGTTCAAAGCTTTCATCCGCATATGAATCAACTGCCCTGTGACAAGTATTGTTGTCAGAGTGTCCGTGGGTCATTGACAAACTGCCAAGTGTCAACCAGTGCAAGAAGCACAGTACACCTTGCGCCCTTGCGCATTTGTAGTTCCGCTTTGTGCAAATGAAAGTTACCAACCAGGTTATGTAAGCATTGTTTCTCAGTAGAACAATCAACATTGTACCCTTACCAGGTTACTATGTAACAAAGCTGAAAAGAGTTCAGCAAGAGAGCTGGGAAATTGAGAACTGAGCCAGAAAGGCAATACCACAGTAAACCACAAGGTGGTGCTGATCTCTGCACGTGTAAGGAAATGATTTTTGTTTTGTGTTTTCTTAGTTTAGCAGCCTGGGCTCTGTCCAGGTGTGATAGATATTTGACTGATAATTAAGAAACAGTCAGCAACAGGCCTGGACAGATGGATCATTGCTGAAGAGCACTGGCTGCTCTTGTGGAGGACCTTGGCTTGATTCAAATATGTCTAAGAAAAAAAAGAAATAGCAGGTCAGAGTCACAGCAGAAGAAAAAATTATTAACTATTACGCTAGGAAATGAGAAAAGACAGCTAAGTCAGACTAATTAAAATTGAAATTAAATAAAAAACATAAGGTTGATAATAGTAAGTCTATAATTCAGATTTGAGTGTTCCTATTTAAGAGTACTCTTGGGGGGCTAGAGAGATAGCTCAGAGCTTAAGGGCACTGGTGGTTCTTCCAGAGGTCCTGAGTTCAGTTCCCAGCAACCACATGGTGGCTCACAACCATCTATAATGAGATCAGGTGCCCTCTTCTGGCGTGCAGGTATACATGCAGACAGAACATTATATACAAAATAAATAAATAAATCTTGAGAGAAAGAGACAGAGAGAGAAAGAGAACTCCTAATGCTGTTGACAGTTTTAATGTAGACAACTAGGAAAGTAACCACATTTTCTTTCATCTTGACACATTGCCCGAAATTCAGCGTTCTGTGCCCTCAGCCAGATCCTTCCACACCCATGGCCAGTGATGCTTAATGCTGTGTTTAGGAGCTCTTGCCCCTCATTCTCCACATCTGCTTTCCAGCTGCCCCCTGATGTCCTACTCTAATAGTCATGGGCACATCACACCTCCCATTAGAACCCTAAACCCGAGAACCCGAGGTCTGCTTTACACCATGGCGACAGAAAGATCTCCATGCCCATGCAGCAGTACCACCTCCTTTACAGACCTCATGCGACAAGACAGGCACCGGTACTCCCGACCCGAGCGGACACCAAGCCCAGCTTACACTGTTTGGAAGCATTCCCACATACCTATGATAAAGTTTAATTTAAAATTAAGCACAGTTAGCTACCAATAGGGGGCTGGAATGATGGCTCAGTGGTTAAGAACATTGGCCACTCCTGCAGAGGACCAGGGTTCAAGTCCCAGCACCTACAGGGTGGTTCTCAACCATCTGTAACTCAGGTACCAGGATAAAGAACCCTCTCTCGGTCTCCACAGCACCAGGAACACATTGCAGGCATGTGGCAGAGACACACATGGGCAAAACACCACACACATGTAAAATGAAAAATTCATGAAAAGAGATTAGCAATAATAATGAAAGTGTAAAACGAGTCAAACTGCTATAATTAAAGTTATTTAACATTCTAAAATTATTTTTTTTTGGAATTTTCTATTTATCACCATTATAGTTATTGTTATTTTGAGACAGGTTTTCTCTGTGTGGCCCCGGCCATCCGGTAACAGGCTGGCCTTGCATTTACTGATTCACCTGTCTCTGCCTCTCCAGTGCTGGGATTAAAGGCGTGGAGCTTTATTTATTATTTTACGTAGCTTTGTTGTCAATGTGGGATGGAATCTCAGAAAGCAAAACTATTGTACTTGAGAACTGCGGAGGGAGATTTTAAATGTTCTCCCTAAAGGAAATGACTCGTATGTGAGGTGAGGTGTAATGCATTTGTTAAGTACCTGGATCCACTCGTTCAGTTACACACTCGTGCACACACATGTACAAACGTTCACTACTGAAATTTCGTTTATCAGCACTGTCATTCACTCTGATAAACGTAATTTTTACCTGTAGATTACATTTTTTTTTCCTGAGACAGGGTCATGATATATAGCTGGCCCCTGGGACTCTCTAGGTAGACCAGGCTGGCCCTCCTGTGTCTGCCTGCAGCAAGCGAGGATTGAAGGCAAACTCAAAATATAATCTCTACATCCACAAAGCAAGTGCTGCATTCTGCTGAGTGTAAGTAGAATTGTCACGTTTTTGAGTCTCTGCACTCTTCCGAGCCCTCTGCTACCCCAGCGTGTCTCTCTCTGTCCCCTTTTCTAAGTAGGTGCCAAGTGGCACCACACATGTGGCGTTTTTCATGGACTGTCCATCTCTGACACCTCTCAGGGCAGGAGTTGGTAACCAAGGAGTTCTGTCTCTTCAAGGAGAACAGCGATACCAGGATTTGGAGGAAACACCCGAGTACCCCGGGAGCATTCCATAGATTTTGCTATGTTCTACCCAAGGGTTTTCATTTACACCAACAAAGTGTTGCTTCTTAAAAATGTTTTCATACATTCTTTTATGCCCACAGAGGTCAGAATGAGGGCATCATATCCCCTGGAGCTGGAGTTGGGGATGGATGTGAGCTACCATGTGGGTGTATAGATTGCAACAGATAATTTTTTTATGCACAGGAAACCCAACAGACCGAACCTAAAATCTTTTATGATTAAAAATATTTTATTTCAATGTTCTATTATTTGTGTTTTTTTACGTTTTTTTTTTTAAGACAGGTTTTTGGTTTTTGTGCTGTGTGTGTGTGTGTGTGTGTGTGTGTGTGTGTGTGTGTGTGTGTGTGTGTAGCCTTGGCTGTCCTGCAACTCTTTCTGCAGATCAGGCTGGCCTCAAACTCAGGGATCTAACAAACAGCCTCTGCCCCGTAGGTGGGGAACTGAAGGCATGTGCCCCCATGCCTGGTTATTATTATCGTTTTAATTATGTGCGGGTGTGAGTGCAGATCCCACAACGGCCAGGGGCACTGGGTTCTCTGGAGCCGGAGCTTCAGGTGATTGTGAGCCACCGGATGTGGGTTCTGGAAACTTGGAAACTGAACTCTGGTCCTCTTGAAAAGAAGTGCTTTTAGGTTGACTACATGCTGGCAATACCTCGTTATACCACAAGATGGCACTTTTCCCTCTCTAAATTAAAATATAGACTGCAGTTTGAGGGCTGCGCTTCTGAAGTACAGGCTGATAACAGCCTCGACTTCATCTCTGTATTCTGAAAGTTCCCCTGAGAATATTCCCTAAAATAACAGAAGCTCGTGCACTCTTTGAATTTTGAACTTTGCGTACATGTGGCTCTTGCGCAGAATGGTGGCGGATGCTGTGGGCACACCAGGAATCTATGAGGGCTAATAGACCCGCAGTGGAGTTCATGTTAACCATCTGGAGGTGTCTCTGTCCCGGATCACAGTAATCAATTCTTTCCTTTTTCCTTTTATTTTTTCCCTCCTTTCTTTTCTGTTTCGTTTTGAGACAGAGTTTCTCCAGAACAGGCTGGCCTCGAACTCAGAGATCCACCACCCCCCACCCCACCCCGCCACCACCACCACAGAGCTAGTCTCTGTGAAATCCCTAGCGATTTCTCATGCTTCTCGGTGTATTTCAGGAGATGCCCATGGTCGCTGCCTTCTTTCCCAGTGTTTAAATTTGTGCTGGGGGCGAGGGGTGTGCGTGTGTGTGTGTGTGTGTGTGTGTGTGGAGCAGAGGCTGGAGAGGCAACTGCCGGTTTAGGGCACTCGCCGGTCTTCCTGGAGACCAAGTTCAGTGTTGAAAACTTAGTAGAGAGAGTGAAGCAGTCAGTCGGTCACTGTGACTGCAGGCTCGCAGGAAGCCATGCCGGATACTTGGGTAGGCAGGGACACGGGTTAATGTTAGGAGAAAGGGGACCTGATCTTAAGTGATAAAAGTAGTTTACAAAAGATACGTTCAGTCTCTCAACGCAGTGTGTATTTGGCACCCAGAAAAATAACTGGGTCTTGCTTTACAGAGCAAGCGTGAGTCCCTCCTTAAGCGCACAGGCTTCCTTGGTGAGGCTCGAAGCCCAGACGGCGTTTTTCTCTGAAGCTGCCCTCTGTTCCCTCCAAAGAGTCTTACTTCTAGATTGTGACTTAGAAACCTCCCCGCACGTGCTGATTCTACTTGATTCTATTCGTTTTTGAGAACATGTGTATAGTTTTTGTTTTGTTTTGTTTTTTCTTATTTGGGGGTTTTGTTTTTTCTTATTTGGGGGTTTTGTTTTGTTTTGTTGGTTTCTTGAGATGAATCTTACATGGCCAGGCTGACTTCACACTCACTACCTCCCAAGGGCCGAGATGGCACGCATTCTCCATCTCAGCCCATGGACAGGGCAGTCCTGTCGCCATGCCAGGACGGTCCATGTTTGGAATAAAATCTATTGTGGCTTCTAAAGCTGCAGAATGTAGCTAATGCTAATGTAGATGATGATATTTAATTTCAGGCCACTCAGAGGTACTGTTGAATTACCAGGTTTGCTCCTAAAGGTAAGCTAAAAGGCAAAGCTAAGCGATCTTAATTGCCATGAGGTGTTTCTGTTTTTATTTTTAACTCCAAGAGTCTGATGCAAGCGAACAGTCCTTCTGGAAACTTGTCACCTTACCCAAGGTCGGCCTCATAGCCTTTGTGGTCATCTCCCTCAGCTCCTGCTTCGGCTTCCTCGACCCAGTCCTGTCTCTCTTTGTCATGGAGAAGGTAAGCAGCCCCACAGTCAGCACACCTGAGGCCACAATTACAAGCCCTTGGGCTCTTCTTTAGGGAAAGACCTTCAGCTGTGAGGGGGGCAGACCAGAGGCTGCACTCGAAGGAGACTGTCTCCCTCAGAGTTGTTCCTTTGAGCTAGCGCTGCAGTTCTGTAATATGGCGTCTGATCCACTAAGAAGAGAGAGAGTCTTGCCCTAGTGCCCGATGCACCATCCCGTCCTATCCAATACCTGGCTCCCATTGTCTGTGCAGGCATGGTCCAGGCTGCTTAACCAGGACACGTGCTCTTACTCGTGTGAATTGTAGGGAAGCATCTGGCATGGCCACTGGGTCTTTTGATGTGAGGTGTCCTTTTCTCCCAGATGTCCTCTGGATCCTTTACTTTTTAGCTGTTTGATATAATCAGATGATTATGGTCTATACTAAGAAGAGGAAAAAGGAACCAAAAGTTATTTTGCTTTTCACTGTGACACACCTTGGCCTGCACAGACCCTGCCATGCCCTCCTCCTCCCCCAAACCCAACCCCAGGGCTAGGATCTAAGAGCATCGTTTAATGAGCTCTCTGTATGGTTTTATGTATACATTAAATAGTGTTTGTAAAACACTATAGATGAAATGTAACAATTTGTGGAAATCAAATTATATGTTTAATGTCAAATGCTACAAAATCAAGCTTCTAGGATTTCTACTAAGGGGTTAGAATTTTTTTTTTCCTCTTTAGAGAAAAGTATTTACCCATGTACAAAGTAAGAAAAATTTAAGAGGAAAAGTTAAGATAAAAGCTTATCTTGATTAGATAGAAAAGTGCATCAAAAATTAGTAAAATTTACCTCTGATACCTCTTGGGGTTATTTCCAGACAGCTCTGACTAGGTGGGGATGTCCTGAATGTAGGCACTATCACCCAGAGGCTGGGGCTGCAATGAAAAAAGAAGAAAGAAGAAAGAAGGCCAGCGAACACAGGCATTCCCTCTCTGCTTCCTGGCTGCCATCTCCTACAGTCTCCTCACCCCTGATGCTCTGAAACCATGAGCTGAAACATTCCCTCTCCCTTTACATCGTTCTCTACTACAGACAGCTAAAATACAAACACTGGCTGTAACTAACAGACTATTAACTGTTAATTCAGCTCAGGCACAGGGACGAAAGTTAGATGTTTATTTTAAAGAGAGATTTAGCACTCATCTCCAACCTGGCTTTTTTTTTTTTTTTTTCCAGTTCAGTCTATCAGCTGGATACGTGGGACTGGTCTTCCTGGGTCTGTCTCTCGCCTACACCATTTCTTCCCCGATGTTTGGTCTACTCAGTGATAAGATGCCGGTACGTACACTGCTTTATAATTGAGTTCCTCTTGCATGTTACGATCCGTAGCTACTTCTCCAGAATTCTAAAGGTCTGTTGCTTAAAGTTGACACCTTCATCCGGGGCCCCATAGACAGAGCACAGTGTCTCCCAGCCTCAGTTGTTGCTCTAAGCAGAGTCACTTAGTATTTCATGTGTAAAAGTCTGATGTTAAAACCTCAGAAAACTATTGGACTATGGGACTGAATTTTTTTTTTTTAAGACAGGGCCTCATTATTTAACAGAGGCTAATCTGGAATCAGGATTTGCAAAGGTACAGTGACAGACTGTCAAGTTCCAACATGTTTGGAGTAGTTTGTGACTCAAGATTCTGTAATTTGCCCCCTTCCTGCAGGATTTCTATACTCATCCCACCATCTTTCAAAATATTCTCCTTGTCTTTACATTTGTCGTGTACCTGTTTTTTCTTACATGTACAATTTCATTTGCTTCGGTGTATCTGGATTTTTGAATGTCCTAACTTTATTTTTTTTTTTTATGTTGTTTGATTACAAAGGGTCCTTCGGTTTAAGCTTTTAATGCCTTCTCTTTCCCAGAATCTAAGGAAATGGTTTCTGGTTTTTGGAAACCTAATCACAGCTGGCTGCTACATGCTCCTAGGACCTATACCCATTTTGCACATGAAAAGGTAACTTTTCTTGTCTTCCATGTTTTTGGAGAAATAGTAATTATTTAACTTTTTAAATAGTTTAGTACTGTAGGTATTGCAATTTAAACAATGACTTTGACTTACCACTGTATTGAACTGTCTGTCTGACAGTGCCTTATTTACAAGAAGTTGGCAGTGATTTAAGCAAATTTTTGTTTTGTTCTACACAGGGTTTCTCTGTGTAGCCTTGGCTGTGCTGGTCTCACTTTGTAGACCAGGCTGGCCTTGAACTCACAGAGATCCACCTGTCTCTGCCTTCCAGAGCAAGGGGATGACAGGTGTGTGCCACCGCGTCTGGCTGATTTAAGCAAATATTAACACGTGAAATCTTTTTCAAATGAGAAAAATGTTGATTCTTGTCTATAAAGTGTTTGCTTGTTTGTTTTGATTTTTTTTAGCTGAGGTTGGCCTTGAACTCTTCCTCCATATTACCCAGCCTTTGCCTGTGTTTCAATTGCACAGTTGTCTGGAGTTATTTTCAAAATAGCATTTATTGCCAACAGTCTTTACTTGATACTTAAGAGAATACAATTATTTTTTGTTTTTGTAATTCTTCCTTCTCACTCATTGATGGGGGGGTCGAGTCTGAGTCTTTTATTGTTTCTGGGTCATCCTTAACATGTAGTAGTTGCTCATTAAAACTTGATTTGCTGTAATTTATTTATTAAAACAAAGTGAGCTTAAGCTTCTAGGATAAAACATAGCACCACAATAGGAGGAGGATTTTGGAGTCTTTTGTATCTGGATCTGAATTTTGCCTTTGTCCATTGGCAATAGAACTTGGACAAATCATTTACCTTCCAAGAGCCTAAGCTTTCTCATCTGTAGAAAGAACCCAGGGTTAACAACACAGTCAACAGTTACAATTTTTGCTGCCAAGCTGGAAACTGGAGCTCACTCTCCAGGGTTTAACATCGGGAGTTACATACAAGGTAGAAGGAGAGAACCAACAAATGCACAGTGTCCTCTGACCTACACACACACACACAAACACACACACACACACACACACACACACACACACATACACGGCACAGCTCCCCTCCAAAAGAAAGAACTGTTTAAAGGAACTAAAAATATTTAAAGGAACTAAAGCTAATGAATACACACAGGGCAGGAATTAAATGCATAGCCAGGTGCAGTGGTGCACACCTTTAATCCCAGCATTCGGGGAGGGAGAGGCAGAAGATGGCTGTGAGTTCAAGTCCAGAGCCACCAAGGCTACACAGAGAAACCCTGCCTCGAAATACAAGAACAAAACAAAACAACAACAACAAAATTAAATGCATAATGTGTGTCAAGTGCCTAGATGGAGCCCAACATAGAATAAGTTCCAGTTTCTAGTCTCTTCTTCTGTCCCCTGCCTTCCTTGCTGTTGGTTAATTGAGTTTCAGGATGAACAACAGCATTGAAGTTGAGAAGATTTTGTTACGGCGAGCAAGTCAGGTGCTTACAGATGTACAGTATGTACGACTAGACACATGTATGTGAAATGTGTCACCAAAAGTGATTTCAGATGGTTCCTGGGCGGCTTTTGCTGCAGAGGTCTAACGTGCTCTCACTGAATGGGTTGGGATGAGATGGAAAAGTGAAGTCATTTGTGAAGCTGCTATCTCCAGGATCCTGCTCTCCTTGGTTCTAAGTTTACTAATACTAATGTGTTTGTTTCTTCCACAATTCTTCTGCAGTCAGCTCTGGCTTCTGGTGCTGGTGTTAGTTGTAAATGGCATCTCCGCTGGGATGAGTATCATCCCAACTTTCCCAGAGATGCTCAGCTGTGCATAGTAAGTGTCTCCATTTGAAGAGTCTCATTGTGATGGGTGAAGGGTGGGGGCAGGGTGGGGTGCGGAGAACGTCAGTCTCACCTCAGTTGTTCAGTCCATAGGATGTTAGATGTTTGCACAACAGTAAATCTTCACGATTTCAGAGCATTTAAGTATTGTGATCTAAATCATGTAAGTAATAATGAAACCATACTGATAATAGCATAGGGACAGTATGTTGTAAGGTAGAGTAAGTTAAGGAGAGATCCTTGGTTTGCTCTATGGCCACAGGTGGCGTGTGTGTGTGTGTGTGTGTGTGTGTGTGTGTAATTTTAAAAGTCCAGAGCCAGGTAGAGGTTTTGGTGTTTCCCCTGTTGAGTGGAGGAGAATCATACAAGAGCATAGGGTGACCATTGGCCATTGTTCCTTTGTGTGGTGTGCATGTTCATGAACACTGAGGTCTGTGACTGTGCTGGGGTTTCTCAATGATGCTCAGAGGACAGAGAGGTGGTTCTGCATTTTCTTTGAGCAGCCTTTGTTCTTTCCATACAAGTGTTCCTTTTCATGACAGATATGTCCATGTTTCTCTTTGCAGTGAAAATGGGTTTGAAGAGGGGATAGGTACGCTGGGACTCATATCTGGACTCTTTGGTGCCATGTGGTCAGTTGGGTAAGTGAATCCATTTGCACTGGAGAGATGGCAAGTGCTGTCTCTATGCAACAGTTGGAAAACTGATACACCAAGAGGACAAATGAGCTTCTCTGTAAGGCAAAAGCTTACCCAGGGCTGAGCAAAGAATTCTAATTTACACCCTGCTGCTTTTATTGTTCTGTAGGTCACCAACTTCACAGTAGCCATTCTGCTTTTGCAAATGTCTAAATCATTCTGTCTTTTCTCCCCTCCCCGCCCTCAGCACTGGTTCTGGGGATCAAAGTGAGGACCGTAAACAAGTGCTCTATTACTGAGCTGCCCCGAGGCCTGGGATTCGGTTATGCCCAGGAATCGCCCTGTCTGTTCAGCCCCTATTCTAGTTTAAGGAAGCTCAGTGACTGGGGTGTCTTGTATCTTTATAAAGCAGCTATTGTACCCTTACGTATCTACCCATTCTTCTCCCCACGTTAGTGCTTTCATGGGACCAGTGCTGGGTGGATTTCTGTGTGAAAAAATTGGTTTCGAGTGGGCAGCAGCAATCCAAGGCCTATGGAGTCTGATAAGTGTGAGTAATCATGGATTTGTGGGGCTTTCTTCCCTCATATTTTGGGGACGATTGCCTTGGAGGATTTACTTTGACAGTGTGTTTCATTGTATTGAAGGGACTTGTAATGGGGATATTTTATCTCTGGGAGCACTCCAAGATGAGAAGAAGGTATGTCAACTTCTGAACTTTTTTTTTCCTCTTAAAAGAAGTCAGCTTGTGAGAATAGAAAAGAAATACTATTTTCCATCCCTGCTTGCTCTTAGATTTCTGGACATCCTAGTGTTAGAAACCGTGCAGGGTGAGAGTCACACGCAGGGTTCACAAATCACACCACGTGACCGGTTCCACGTGGGAGGTTTATCAGGGGAAGGGGAAAGGAAGGGCAGGGGAAAGGGGTCACACAGACTGTCTCTTGAAGAGGCAGGAGAGAAAAGAGAGGGGAGGAGCTTGAGTTCTCGTAGGTGACCCAGAGCATGCGCAGGTGGTTCCAGGTGATCCATAGGTGGCTTCACAGATGCCTGGTATCTGGTTTGTTAGGTCCCTTGGGGCTGGCCGTAGAGATGCCTGCTTACGGATCCCAACACTAAGCCTCATTGCTTGACCGACAGGTCCAAGGAGGTGCTTGAGTGGAGTTTAGGGACTTACTGTTTAGTGGGTATTTTTGGGGGGGGGAGGGAGGCGATTTGAGACAGGATTTCTCTGTGTAGCCTTGGCTGTCCAGGTACTTGCTTTGTAGAACAGGCCGGCTTCAAACTCAGAGATCTGCCAGCCTCTGCCTCCCGAGTGCTGGGATCAAAAGCGTGCACCTACCTGCTGTATTTAGTTTAGTTAGTTTGTTTTAAAGAAAATCAGTACTGTGGTTTTTCTCCTCACTGTAGATCTAAAGCGCAGAACATCATTGGCTCAGAGGAAGAACAAGCTGCTCTCTTGCCCAATGACACCTAGCTTTGCAAACCCTGGGAGACAGGTGCCTCCGGAATGACTGCGGGGCTGGAGGAGCTTCCTGTGTGCCCTACAGAGGTTGGTGCTTCCTGCACCCTGGAAGTGTCCAGCTGCTTTTAGAGGACACTGAGCTGGGCTGGGCTTAGTGTACTTATAGAAAGCTGCTTCGGCTCACCAAGGCAGTCCCTCGGAATATCACTGAGAAAGGAAACTCAGCAGAAGCCTAGTTTTCTACATAGTGACCTTGCCTGTCAGGGTGTTTTTACTGACTGACTTTGGCTTTCTTATTCCAGTGTTCATTTTTCATTCTAAGTTCACAGATTCTACGAATGTACCTCTTAAAACTGATAAGTGAAAAAATGAATATTTAATACACATTGAGCATATAAAATTGAATGAATAACTTTATAACTCCGTTTTGAAAGATGGACTTTCTCTGCACTGAATTTTGTACTTTTTGAAAAGGCAAAATTCTTGCCAGCCATGTGAAACTCCAGAGCATTTCTTGGCTTTCAGTTTTTCTAAAAATGTTTGCATGGAAGGTCCAAGAAAAATGATCCGTGCACTCCTCTCGTGACATTTTCAGTTATGATCTGGGCTTATAAATATTATCTGGCATAAAACTGTTCATTTCTGATCTTAGTATGTCTTTGTTTTGGTCCCATAACTTATGTTTGTTTCTTGTGTTTCCTCTGTCTCCTACTGTTGGAAAAAGTGTCCCATCACTAGGCAGGGCGACACCCCTCCACAAAACCATGACTGTGTACTGCACTTAGAGAAATACCCAACTTCATGTAAATCCTCACTGCTCCTTGAAGTTGGAATATCAACTTTGTACCTCTTGTTCCATTTTCATATTGTAGTAGCTACATTTCTTTTCTAATAGAATAAATGATTTGTGTGTGTGTGTTGTATTCATTCAAAACATTTTTCAAACAAGGTCTCCAGTAGCTTAGGGTGGCGTGGAACTCACTGAGGACAGCCTCAAACTTCCGATCCTCTTGCCTCTGACATCCCAAGTGCTGGAATTAACATGTTTGCACTGCTACGCAATGGTATTGAACCCAGGGCCTTGTCCATGCTAGGCAAGCCCTCTACCACCTAAGCTACACCCCTAGTCCCTGAAACACCTTCTGAATTCTTTATCCGGTTCAGCCCTGCACAGGTAAGCGCCAGCAACATATCTATGCCCTTATGCAACACGCACAGTGGAAAGGGAAAACAGCACACAAACTGCAGAATGTATAGCTTGTAATAAGGCTCAATGAAAAGAACGAATCATGGTGTACTGCGGTGACTGCCTGGTTCTGATTATACATGTGTGGGGACAGATTTGCAGATGCCCTCTCCATGGAGAGGAGACTTCTGAGCATAGACCTGAAGTGAAAACAAGAGAGTCATGGCAGCGGTCTGCTGACAAGGTGGAAGATGAAAGCACGTTCCACTGAGCAGAGTCTGGTGCGCAGGAGCTGGGCAGGATGAGATAGCCAGCTTGGCAATGAGGGCTACTATTATGGATGACCCTTTGTCCAGTTCTTTGAGTCTGTGTGTACAGTGAGGATGCTGGCAAGTGAGGATGAATATGGAAAGAAAACTTTGAGAGGAAATCATATTTTGGACCATGGAGGTGGCCTTGGAGATGAAGAGAAAAGAAGCTACCCTCAAGGGGAAATGGCAGGGTTGCTGCTGTGGGGGAGGAGAGTAGATTCAAGAAGGACTCCTAGGCTTGATCGCACAGAGTGATGGATAGCTGTGCCTCTTAGTGACATGGTGAAGGAATGGAGCAAAAGATACTGAAGAGGCCAAATTAAAATCATGACGAGTGAGGCATAGTGGCGCATGCCTTCAACCCCAACACTCCTGCCTGAGGCAAAGGCAGGTGGATCTCTGAATTTGAGGCCAGGCTGGTCTACATAGCAGGTTTCTCCAGGACATCCAGAGCTACATAATACTCTGTTTCAGATAACAACATATAAAAACAATAACAGCAGCAATAATAATATTAACTCTAATAAGAATTTATTATCTCACACCATCAGAAAGCAGTGTGAGCGTTAAGAAGCATGTCTGTGGAAGCGGCTTTGGCACTCACTGTCAAGGCTGATGTCCCTAAGTCTCACAGACTCATTTCTCTGTCCTCACACCTTCCTTTGCCCTTACGCCCAAGAGGGAGACCTAGTACATGAGGAAGACGAATGACCTGTGTCAGTATGTGCTGACATAACGAACCAGTTTTTATCAAATGCCATTAACTAAGAACAGGGAGGTGTGTTCATTTGCATACAAATGATCCACTATCCCAACAGTCCAGAGTGAACTGGACCTTTGAGGCAGTGTGGAGAGCAGAGCAGATCTGATCCTTGGTGGTCCTGGTTAAACCCTCCTGGTTTCTCTCAGGGCTTTTATCTTTTGAAATGTGAGGGGGGTGGGCACCACTGTCTCTTCTCTTTGGCTGATGGATGAAGATGCCACTGAGTCCCTGCAGTTCTTGTTACCACCTCCAACAAGGGATGCTGCTGAGGCACAACCTCCCAGAGACAGGGCTAAAACTGCCTCAGCCTAGGAGCTGGGCATGTCTGTTACCCAGTCAGTTATCAGTACTACCAAGCGCTGAGAGTCCAGTGTCATTGCAGGTTCTATGCTTCTCATGGAAGCTTTCCTCATTCTTATTCTCAATAGGCTGCTTTTAATACACATCTCTGATCATAGCGCATGTAAAGATGGTAGTTTGTACATAGCCCACTTTATGCCTTCCCCATTTAAAATTTCATCAACACCAAGATAAAGGACAAAAATAGTGCAAGACTTTGAGATCCCCTGAGGGGGTAAGCAAGCCTGCCTGGCTTGTCTATCTCTGCAGAAGTTCTTACTGTCTGGACAGCCAGCTTGGTCTCTTCTTCCAGTTAGAGACACCGGTCTTGGGTCTCACATGGCCACTGGAAGGGGATCCCAGATTCCTGTGGGATCATACTTCCAAGTTCCAGAGATCTTCAGAGGGGTGAGAAGCCCTGTAGTGATGGTCTCACGGGGACAGCTGGTGGGAAAGGGGATCTCTTCAGGGCTCCCAGCCCATTTCTGCTGGATGCTGTCTGTGAGCAACTGATTTGATGGCTGTCATTTCTAGCTGTCCTTTTACTTGGGAACCATACCCACAGGGGCACCCTACTACACCCAGACACTTGATTTCATGATATTTTGTTACTTCTTTCTATTTATCTGATATTTATTCTTTTACTTTTGCTTGCTATACTTAATGAATGCACTCATTCAAATCCCAGAGCATGGCTGCGGTAGATTATTCTCTGGGACATTCAGGCCAAATGGCAAACAAAAGCTGGACTGCTCTACTAGGATTGTATCTTACTAGCAAAATGCTACTGTGCGTTCTAGAAAGGGAAACCTAAGTCTAAATCAATTCACACATGTTATCAAACAAACAATGTTTAAAGTTGAAATTTTTTTTGTCTGTGCATATATATATTAGAGCACTGAAAATGTGTTAAAAATGATTTTAGGGTTGGAGAGCTGGCACCGTAATTAGGAGTACTTACTGCTCTTTCAGAGCACCCAGGTTGGTCCCCAGCACCCACAAAGCTGCTCATAACCACTTGTAACTCCGGTTCTAAGGGATCAATACTGTCTTCTGACTTCAGCAGGAACAAGATACACACATATGGACATACACATAGGCAAAATGCTCACCCATAAAATTGAGGAATAAATAAGTGAAATTATTTGGGGGCAAATAATCTGCAAAGCCAAAAGTTTTTGTTGTTGTTTTTAGCTTTATTATAAATATTTACTTTATGTGTATGGATTTTTTTAATCTGCATGGATGTCTGTGTACCACATGCATGCAGAAGCCAAAGAGGGTGTTGGATCCCCTGAATTGGAGTTACAGGTAGTTTGGGGCTACCATGTAGGTGCTGGAAATTGGACCTGAGTCCTCTGGAAGAGCAGCCAGTGCTCTTTTTTTATGTAATTTATTTATTTTTTTATTAATCGCAAGTTAGGTACTTTGTATCCCAGGCATAGCCCCCTCCCTCATCTCTTCCCTGCCCCCCTCCAAGTCCACTGATGGGGGAGGACCTCCTCTCCTTCCATCCGACCCTAGTTTATCTTGGCTCTTCAGGGGCAGCCAGTGCTCTTAATCAGCTCTAACTCTTCAGCTCCACAAGCCAAAGATTTAACCTATAGCACAGCCTTGAACCTGTGAAGAGAGTCCTCAGTATCCACAGAACCTGGGTGGATAGGCGCTCTCGAAGAAGTCAAGGTTAGAAGGGAAACTTAACTTCAAGGAAGAGAGAGGAAAACTGTCACAAAGGCATACTCTACATGCAAGATCTACCCATTGTTGCACTGCGCTCTCTCACCCTGTGCCAGCAAAGGGCATAATCTGACTTTCTGATTGTTATGCTGAAGCAGAAATCTCTGAGGCATTGTCTTGGAATAGGGCTGAGTATTACTTCATGAAACCACTTGATCCAAAGGAGAAGGAACAAAACATGCCTTAGTTTTCCAAAGCACACTGAAGGTTCAGAGCCAAAAATCCATCTCACGATCCCTCTGAATCCCATCAAAGTAGTGTTTGAAAAAGCTGGGTGGAGACAGCTGAAGAGGGGCCGTTAGAGCATAGTTCAGAGAGTGCATCAGTATTATAGGTCTAGACTCCGGTCCCAGTGGGTCACGGCAGGTCAGTCTCCCATTTCTGGCTTCTTGTCCTTGACTGGCAATGAGGAGAGAAGGAAAGGCACTTTCACATTGATGGAACTGGGATCTTGCCTTGCTTACAGCAGTTTGTTTTCAGAGGGAAGAAATGAGACACACACACACACGCACACACACACACACACACACACAGGGAACTTGGCAGCTACAGAGGGGTCTTTGTAGCAACTCTCCACAGCACGACGGCTGGTATGAGCTGCAAGTGTTGGTTTTACAAGTTAATTCAAAGTGATGCCATTTTCACTGAAGCCCAGCAAGGTTTCAGCAAACTGACAAGATCCATAAAGAGACCACAAAGTAATTACTGCTGCAAATATTTCACTTAGCTATTGAACAAAGAATTGTCATCTTAATAAACTTAGCCGCTAGAAAATTCTCCTGTGTCTAAAGTATGGATCAGATCACTTGGTTTATGAATACATGATTAAAACAGAAGGTCTGGGCATTGATGGAGAAGATGTCTAGGGAGGCAAGGTGGCCTGAGGCAATGTGCTTCTCTTAGGCCTGGTGATGGAGATCACGTTGGATAAGGGCATAATTTCTCTGAGAGTCAAACAGTGACTCATCCTTTATAGATTTATTTACCCATTTACTTATTCACTTATTTATTTTCGCTCTTTTTCCAGTGGCCTACAGAAGACCATGGCCCTTTAAATAGCATATTATTTGTAAAGTGGCAGATAATAGTCTTTTAGATGACAAATGTTTATTTCAATCCTGCATACAGTGACTTCTTAAGAATCTCCCCGGAGCTCTTCTCTATCCCAGCAAGATGCCAAAAGGAAAGAAGGCCAAGGGGAAGTAGGTGGCCCCTGGATTCCGTCATTGTGAAGAAACAGTTGGCCAAAAAGGTGCTCAATCCTTTGTTTGAGAAAAGGCCCAAGAACCTTGGCATTGGTCAGGATATCCAGCCCAGAAGAGATGTCACGCGCTTGTCAAATGGCCCCACCACATTAGGGTGCAGCGGCAAAGGGCCATATAAGCGGCTCAAGGTACCTCCTGCCATTAACCAGTTCACCCAGGCCCTGGACCGGCAAACAGCTACCCAGCTGCTTAAGCTTGCCCACAAGTACAGGCCAGAGACAAATCACGAGAAGCAGAGGCTACTGGCCCGTGCTGAGAAGAAAGCTGCTGGGAAAGAAGACGTCCCAACTAAGAGAGCACCTGTCCTTCGAGCAGGGATCAATACAGTCACCACCTTGGTGGAGAACAAGAAGGCTCAGCTGGTGGTGACTGCCCATGATGTAGACCCCATTGAGCTGGTGGTTTTCCTACCTGTCCTGTGTCTAAAGATGGGGGTCCCCTAGTACATCATCAAGGGAAAGGCCAGGCTGGGGTGGCTGGTCCACAGGAAGACTTGCAGCACTGTTGCCTTCACACAGGTTAACTCAGAAGACAAGGGTGCGCTGGCTAAGCTGCGGGAGGCTAAGAGGACCATTCACAATGACAGATTCAATGAGATCCGCTGCCGCTGGGGAGACAATGTCTTGGGTCCTAAATCTGTGGCTCACATTGCCAAGCTGGAAAAGGCCAAGGCTAAAGAACTCGCCACTAAACTGGGTTAAATGTACACTGCTAAGTTTTCTGTACATAAATATAATTACAAAATTGAAAAAAAGGGGAAAAGAATCTCCCCAGTTCCAAGCTGGGAGCAGTGACTTACACCTGTAATCCCAGCACTCAGGGAGGCAGACACAGATGGATCTGTATGAGTTCAAGGCCAGCCTGGTCTACAAAGTGAGTCTAGGACAGCCAAGGCTACACAGAGAAACCCTGTCTTTAAACAAAACAAAACAAAAACAAAACAAAAACTTCCATAGTTCCAGGGAATGATTAGCACCCCCTCTGCAAATATTTACCAGTCACCTTGGAGGACCATGGTGACAGAAATTCGAGAACATTTATTGAGTATTCTCCCCTTTCACTGGTTTTATGAGAGGGGGCAGAGTGTCACTAAAGGTGACCATGGATATTGAAAAATAACACTCAACAAATTGCTGGCAATCACATCCAGCAGCTAGTTTTGCAAAGTCTCTTGGCCTCTGAATTAAGGCCTTCCTCACAGCCTTGGCTAGGATCAAGTATGATAACGATCATGAAGGAAGAGAGATATCATTTTGGATATTCCATTATTTTTTTTCTTTCAGTTATAAGTCATTCCTCTTCCCAGCTTTTCAATTTCTTTCCTATCTGGCCAGTTTCTTTCCTAGATAGATGAGAATGTTTTCTTTTATTCTTGTTTGATTGACTGCCTAACCCTGTTTTCTCTGTATTTCTGTTCAATTGCTTTATATGCAATGCTTCCATGCAAAGAACCCTCTCTGTCATTTGAGGCTTTCACATTTGGATTCTCACCTTCTAACTGTGTGGCTAATCTTCTTACACATCAATCTTGATCAGTAGCCAGTGGTGGGCTACTAATTTTAACATCTTGCAATCTATTAGAACAAGAAGAAGCCCGGAGTTTCCTGATATAAATATCCCCGCACGGTAAGTTTCATGAACACTGCTGGATAAGTGTCCTCAAAGGTTTGTTGTTAAATACTTGGTCCTTAGTTAGCTTCTGTAGGCAGGTCATGGGAGCTCTAATAGGTGGGGACCATTGGGAGTTACTGAGGTCACTAGGGTGTGACCTTGTTGGGGACTGTGGGGCTCTGTCCTCCTCTTCATCTTTGATTCTATATTTGTGCCATTGTCATGACATAGGATCTCTTCAGAGACTTAAAACAGCAGCCTGTCTCCTTAATCTTGGCTTGGAACTTCAACCTTGTGAGCTAACCCTCTCCTTTTTCTCTTTTCAAAAGTCATGGCAGCTGTTTTGTTATAGCAATGGGAGTCTGACAACAGATCGATTAGCAATCATCTATCAAAGTTTCTAGAAATGTATCAGTCTGTTCCTGTGTGTCTATGTCCTCCCCTTCCGCCCTGCCCAGCTCCATCATAGGCTAGCTGTAACCCAGCTACCGGGAACCACATACATTAACCTCCACACTCTTTATGTCCCCAAAAGAAGGCTACTTTGACACTTTCTCTGATGTAGGACTCTAAGAAAAGACTCCAAACGTCTTCCAGAATGTGTCCAGTCACACTTTTCTTCACTACGTGCTGAGTGCTCATTTGTTTTCTTCTCTAGTATACTTATATATGTATATTTGTACATACGTATTTTAAAAATCTTATACATTCACAACTTAAACAGATTTGCTTTTTTGCTTTATTAATTGTGTGTGTGTATGTATCTGTGTGTGTATGTATCTGTGTGTGTGTAAATGTATGCCACAGGTATTCTGATGCCCTTCGAAGCCAGAAAAGGACACCAGAACCTCTGAAACTGGAATTGCAAGCAGTTGTGAGCTACCAGACTCAACAGGTGCTGGGAATGAAACTTGAGTCCTTTACAAAAGAAGCAGCTGTTCTTAACTACTGACACATCTTCCCAGCACCACTCCTTCTTTGCCTTTCTCTTTTTTTGACCAGTCTGGTCTTAAACTCACAGAGTTCTGCATACTTCTGCCCTGGTGCTGAGATTAAAGGCATGAACCACCAACCCTGGCCATTGCGGGTGAGGGGAGGGAGTCTGGCAGGGGTGGGAGGGGGTCATGTAGGAGGAACAGCAAAACAGCTCTAGAACTCATGGAATGTGGTCCCACCGGTTAGCACACCCAGGATGGGTTTGTCTCAGAAGGCAGAGCCCTGAGGACCTCATGCTGTTGTGCAGCACAGCTCAGCTTGTTGCCCTGTGCTTACCACATCCCTCATGTGAGTTGTGTGAGAACTCTTAGGGGCTGCCAGCCCTCCCTGAGCAGCATGACTGGCACTCACAATTCTCTTCCAGGCATTGCTGCTGGAGCAGATTAATGATTCAGCCATCACCCCTGAAAAGAGCCTGCAGATGCAGATTGCTAGCAATGACCTCTACCCTCAGAAAGAACTTGGAAAAAGAAATTGTTTAGGAAGGTTAGGTAACGATGTTTTTACTAGTGGCTCTGAAGTAGAAAATCTTAGAGAACAATTTGAAGTCATGAAAAGTGCGCTCTTAATAGTAAAACCAGACAACAATTAATTTCCTTATACTTGTTTCTGCCCTCAGCTTCCTGAATATGACTTAATAAAAATTATTAATGAGTGGATGAGCACGTTGAGGATTTAAAGTAGAAATGGCTGATTGTCTTTATATAAAAGTTTAAATTTGTGATTCTTTTAAGATATTTATGACATTACCTTTTAAGACAATTGATCCTTTCTTTGTAACCAGAAATTGTAGTCTGCTAGTACAGAAAAAGCTGGCTGAGAGATCACCTTGCTTGCTCATACCTTGCTGTAACCTTGCTTGGTTACAAATGCATATGTGTTTCTGGGAATAACTTGTTCTTCATATTTTTTCACCCATAATACGTAAAACATTTGATCGTGTGAGGAACATGTTTTTCTTATGTATATATTCATTATAATCATTTACTAAAAGAAAAATAGAACATAACCGCATTGTGATTTTTGTACTGCTTGAAAGATCTTGCTGAGATATAGAAACTGTAGGAAAAATGATAATGTGTTAAACTTGATCTTCAGGGTTTGTTCCATCCATCAATTGTACATCTGTGCGTATGTGTATATGTATATATGTGTATATGTACAGTAGCAGGTTGTGTTGGAACTCGCTCCTTGGGATTTGTTCCATCCACCAAGATGTGTGTATGGGTATGTGTATGTCTGCAATGTTGGGTTGGAACTTACTGGTTGGAATCTGTTTCCATACACCTAATATGCAAATGTGTGTGAATATGTTTGTGAGTCTGTCTGTCTGTGTGTGCGTATATGTGTATGTGTAAAGTAAGAGAAGCTTGGCTTATTTAAACCTGTCTTCATCATCAAGTGGAAGTGTGTGTTTCTATGATCTTTTTCTCTCCTTCTTTCCTTTCTTTTTTGGAAGCTTTGCCACCACCAGGGGAAAGCCCCCCCTAGAGCTAAGAGCCCTAGCCCCCTACTTACTGTAATAGATGTAAACCCACACCAGGAAGCTACCAGCACCGGCCTGCTGCCAAGAACAATTCAGTTCTGGCCCCTCAGTTTGCCACCATCAGTGGAAGCCTCTGTTGGTAAGTGGCAGTTCTGACCTGGAAAGTTACCCTCAGAAAAAGGCTGCGGGGCCACCAGCCAGCAGGTGGGTTGATGTCGAAGCTGGTCTTTGAGACCTGGCCGGTCCTTTTTGCATTTCTCAAGAGACAAGTATAGTTCTAGCAGGCTGTGCAGTGAGTTGCAGCTTTCCCTGATTTTGTGAGCTGTCCCCTGTGCTGTGGGTGGGCTTTGGTAACACATAGCCATTTCTGCTCCTTGTTAGTAACCCCTCACCTATATTCCTGTAAGTATCCCCCATAAATTCCAGGGTTTACCAAGTTAGACTTTGATGTTATCCGTGCTTTGGTCTGAAGTGAGCAGACCAAAGTAGTGTACAGACCACCGTCTGGGGTGGGTAGGTGTGTGTTGTGTCTGCCCAGGAAGAGTTTTGTTACACACCAACAACACACACACACACACACACACACATATATATGTATGTATATATAATATTTGGTATGTATGAGTAATGAAAACATTACTCAATCTTTAATTTATTTATTCATTTTAGATTTGTTTCATTGTATGTGTGCTTTGCCTGCATGTGTGTGCTTGGCGCCTGCAAAGTCAGAACTAGGGACCTGGACTTACAGATGGCTGTGAACCATGTATGGGTGCTGGGAATTGAACCCAGGTCCTCTGCAAGAGGAACAAGTGCTCTGAACCACTGAGCCTTATTTATTTTTAACAGATATTTATTATCTAATTCTTTAAACTTTACTATGGTTGGAATTCTCATTTTAAAAAGTCAGCAAATAGAGAGAAAAAAATTGTCAGGTAAATAGCACACCCTGCTAGGAAGGGTATCATTTTTCTGGGAGACTACATATCAAATGACCAAAAGACAATGTTTACTCTGACAGAGGGCCAAGAGTGCTACAGACCACATAGGACAGAGAGAACCTTCTGCCAGGCCTCTCGCCTTACACTTTTCTCTTGCTTGCTTTTGTTTTGAGGCTCTTTCTCACACCATAGCCCAACCTGACCTTAAACTCAAGATCCTCCTGCTTGCGCCCCTGCCCCCGAAATATCTCATTTACGGGTGTGAGCTATGCCGCCTGGCTAGATCATGCTCTTTAGAGTACACCAGCTATTTGCCCACCCAGTTGTCCTTCAGTCAGCGAGGTTTAGCTCGCTTATTCTGCCTATCCTGAAACATGTCACTGCGCCTGGAGTGGACTTCACCTTGCCAAACTCTAGATGTGGTTGTGCTGACTAAGGCCTTGCCTGACACCTGAAAACTTAATCTTATCTGTTCTGGGACTGAAGTTTATACACGATAAAGAACAGTGGGAGGGCTTGGGTCTGATATAAAAGATCTGGAAATTGGGGGGGGGGGTATTTTGTATCTGAAACTGCCAGGTAAGGAGTTTGGGGGAGGAATTAAATCTGTCCCAGAGAATTCCTGGACTGTGTCAAGGGAGAGCTGAGCATTGACACCCGAGTCTCAGCTAGTTTCAGAGCATAGAGATTTCTGGTTTCCGTTAAAGAAACCAGCTTTGGCTGGTAAAGGAAGCATTGTGACTAAAGAGTAGGTGCTTGGGATCTAATGTCTTGGGCATGAACCCATGTCTGCAAGCTCTCAGCTAATCCCTGCTGCACCAGAACTACTTGCACACTGGTATAGGCACAGCCTCTCCTATCACCCTCCTCACTGTCCCCGCAACACAAATGGTCTCTAAATGCTCATCTCTCCACTCCAACAGAGGATAATGGTAGAGAGTTAACCATACCTCAGCAACCTCAGCAACCAGGCTAACCTCTCCCAGGCAAGTTTTACTCCGATTCTTGGTTCAGTGAGCATGATCATCTCCATGCTTTAAAGAGGACTCCTACTTCCTCTTTTGGGGACTTGCCAGCTTTGTGCCAGGGCGGGATGAATCCAGACAGAAAGTTAAGATTGGTATTTTGGATTGGGGAAGGCATGCTGGCCACAGCCGTACCAGAGGGGTCAGGGACTGGAAAGGCAGCGTCAGAAAGGAGCAAGACTGACAGTGGACAGTCTTCCTCTTAAGCTCAAGACTGCATCTGCTAGATGTAAGTAGTCGAATTAAAAAGCCTTGCTCTTCATGCTAGGCCAGGGATGCCCAGGTAAACAAAGCGCGGGTAGAAACTGATAAGCTTTCTCCTGTCCCTTCTTCACAGTCCAGCCTCAGAATGTTGGCCATCACTCTCCTAGCCTTTCTTTGTGTCTCAGCCTCTGCCAATGATGGTAAGTGAGGTGCCTGGAAACAGGTGCCTGGGAAGATGCCTCTCACAATAGTGTTAGTCAAGGCTTTTGGACCCTGGCTTGGAGTGTTTGAAGATTGGAGATGGTAGGGGAAGAGCTAGGCTCCTGGAATATTTCTCCCTCTAAGTCCTTCTTTTCTCCCCAGATCAGGCCGGGTCCGCCTCTTATAACGAAGAATATGGAGGTACTTATGGAAAGCCATTCTCTCATTCTCTCAACCAGATGGATGGCCCCATCACCACCATTCGTGTCAGAGTCGACAAAAGCTACATTACAGGGTAAAGCTCTTCAAGTTTCTGTGGTTTGGGCTCTATTGAGAATTCTACTAAATTGGATTCTCATTTACTTGGGATCACGACTCTTTAAACCAACAAGTCACGGGTAATACATGTGCTGATAAAATATTGGAGGACCTAGGTTCTAGATCTGTGTTGGGTGTTTTTGGTTTTTTGTTTTGTTTTTCCCTCCCAGTTCCTCCAATGTGCAGGATGTTGGAAAGTCATGGAATCCTAAACTCTCAGGGGTCTCAAACTGACCGTCTCTACAGTGCTTCAGTCCAGAAGCAATATGCTTGTTGTCTCTCCTGAGATAGTTCTTTCTGTTCCTATTGTTGGCTAAAGTTCTCAGCATGCATGAGCTTCTAGGACTCACTCAACATTCATGTCCAGAGGTGGGGAGTGTCGCAAGGGGCTTGTCTTCTCTGTTATGTCTTTGAGGGTCTCAGAGTATAGAGCTGAGGTTCTGAAATCTGGTAACACTGTTCAGCGTTTCCCTTCCTTCTCCGCTCTGCCCCCAGTCTCCAGGTACGCTACGGCAGTTCATGGAGTAACTATGTAGGTGGCAAACATGGAGACCTGGAAGAGATCCCTCTGAGACCTGGGGAATCCGTGATTAAGGTATCTGGAAAACAAGATGATTATCTGAGGAAGTTGGTCTTCTGGACAAACCAAGGCCACCTGCTGACTTTTGGAAGAGACACAGGCACAAGTTTTAGCTCTGATCCCTCGAACCCCAACATGGTCCTTCATTTCATCAGTGGCCGAGCTGATGACTACATCAGAGCCATTGGCCTGCACTGGGGTCTCAATCCTGATGGTCAGGATAGCCCATGAGCGCTCAGCTTCTTGTCTTGCAAGGCACACTGTGTGAGAACCGCTTTGTCACCAACCCCTATGCAAACAGCCAAATAAATGCACATGACTAAACGCAAACACAGTGTGTCATTTATCTCCTACTTCCGGCAGAAACACGTAGCCCTGATTTCTGACTCTCTGTGGAGGTTCATCTGGGGAAAGTGGGACGATGAAGAACAGTGCTCCCTGGCTTGCTTCTGTACTTTGGAATTGGCTACAGCTCTATTCAAGGCCGGCTTTCTGAGAGTGCTTATGCGCAGGAGCCCAGAAGCTAGGGGAAAGCAGCTGTGTCATCCTCTCGCAAACCCAGGCACCCCACTCTCCAGCTCTCCTTCCTGCTGGCCCTTCCATTGAGCAGGTGCTTCTTTGCCGGAGGCATGTCACCTCAGTCTTTTGATCTTAGGCCATTCGCTGTACATGGTGGGCCTGGGCCACTATCCTTTGTTCTCTCCTAGAATCTACCCAACTCCTGATATTTAGCTTAATTTAGTGCCTATGGATGACGTTCTCATGTTAGCTCACTTCCTCCCAACTTTATAAACTCTTAAGTGCCGATGTCCTTGCTCAGATATCTGAGAACTGGGACTTGAGTAGAGCTGTAGCTATTATTTTTAATGCCTTCCACATTCCGATGTGAAACTATTCTAAATATTATACTAAAAAATACTATGCTAAATAAATACTATATACTAAATGCTATATTAAACACAATACTATACTAAAAAAAAGCCATTCAAAGTGGGGCATGGTGGTTCCAATTCTAGAAATTGAGAGGTTCGGTTTAAAGGGTTTCCACAAGTTCAGAGCCAACCTGAGCAATAATGGATTTCCAACTATCCTGGGTTATGGAGTCAGACTGTCACAAAACACTAACTGCCCACATAAGAAAGTCCAAACCGAGAGCTTTTCACTGTGGGGTGTCAGGACTCTGAGGAGTTATTACTTATGGGATGTGTGTGTGTGTGTATACCTGTGCAGTAAGGTGTTAATATGTGTGAAAGTCAATTGTCTGCTTCCACAATATGGGTCTTAGGGATTGAACTCAGATCTTCAGGCTTGGCAGTGGGTGCCTTTACCCACTGAACAATCTTATTGTCCCTAATTCCAGGTGGTTTATTAACCCAAAGAAACTTTGTGTTCACTGGCAGTCATTCTATTGTTCCACCCTGTGGCCACTGGCCTCAGCTGCATGTTTGCATGTTTGGGACATTGCATGAGTGTGGAGTGATGCCCTGATGTGGCCTTTTGTGTCTGGCCTCATTCCCTCGGTATGCTTCTCCCATGTTGCTAACTTGTAAGTATTTCCTTCTTTATGAAAATATTTTAAACTAAAATGAAAGTATATCATGCCCCCTGTCCCAGTCTTCCATTTAATCCCTCCCATGCCTCACCTCATCCCTCTCAGGGCCAGCCAAAAGAAAGGCCAACACTGAAGAACTGGGTGACAGTGCAGGAGAGTGAGCAGAGGGGGCAGGGTCTGGGAGAACCACTATGTCTATAGTTTAGGTAACAGGAAAGGGAAGGGTACCGTTCTCTAAGATGAGGAAGATAAAAGGAGAAATGAATTTACTTTTAAACCTATTTTGTTCTCTTCTCTTCCCCCAGCAACTACATCTGTTGGTATTTGTTTAGCTTCAAAATGTACTCACACCACAACAGGGGTCTGTGAAATTAGCACTATTGAAAAATTCAAAGAAAATACCATATTTTTCCATTATGTAGCCTCACTTCTCCTAGAAGAAAACACCAGAATTTATCTTTGTTTTTTGAAGATTTTATTTATTTTATGTGAGTGCTCTGTCTATATGTATGCCAGTATAGATGGTTGGGGACCACCATGTGGTTGCTGGGAATTGAACTCAGGACCCTGGAAGAACAGACTCTTACCAGCTGAGTCATCGCTTCAGCCCCAGAATTTATCTCTTAAGATTATGTATTGTTTCTGAAATTCAGAGTGGCCTCAAACTTGCAGCAATCCTCCTGCCTCAGCCTTTAAAGAGCTGGGACTATAGGTGTGAATCACTATTTTTAATTTGTAAGAAGCAAGATATTTTTTAACTATTATTTTTTACAGAGCTAGTTTATTATTTGACAGCTTCATATATCTAATTTCCTCCTAGGACTAGCCCCAGGTAACAGAAGGTCCTGAAGGAGGGTGGGTACAAGAACTCTTAGGCCCAGCATGAGCCTAACTTCCAGAAGGGATGAAGAGAACTCAGGAGACCGCAAGAGGTTTATTTTAACCATCGTGCAATGGGGTCACCCCTGCTGGTCAGCAGAGAGTGGCACCGGGAGACAGAGGCCTTGGGTTCTTAAAGGACAAGGTGCGGGACTTTTCAGGGGTTGCAGTCTTGGCAACTCAGGATTGGATGAGGTATTTAGCTTTTAAAATAGTTGGTTAGGCTTAGGTGCTCAAGTTTGGCCAGTCCTGCTAAGTGTGGATGCGGCTGCAATTAAAGGTGGGGGTTGGGGGTGATTAGCTCATCCTTGAAGGTTGGGGCTGCAGGCTTTTGGCCAGAGGTCAGCGGGTACTCAGAAGAAGGACTGAGGCCATTTGGGTTGGTTGCCAAGAAACACTATCTCGCAGACAAAGTTCTGGTCATTCTTTTTGCTGAGCGAAGGTCGTTGCTTGCTCACGGGCCAGGGTCACATTCCTCCATTCTCTGGAAAAGTACTAAGAGGCTTTAGCTTAACCTGGGCCTAAAACTAAAAAAATATAGATTTTAGAAGACATATGGGTTACAAAGTTAGTCGGATCCTTTCAGAACCATGGGAGAAGGAAGGATCAGACTCAGGACACCGTTCAGTTTCCTCTCATGAGAGACAGGACAGAGAGGAAGCACATCTTGGCATAGCTTGACCTGCCCTGACAGCTTGTGTCTCTTGCAAGCTTTATTTATATACAAAATCATTTCCTCAGAAGCTATAAGTATTGATTACATAGCTTTAAGTCCTCCTTGGTTACATAAGTGTATAGGAACAGGAGACACAAAGCGAGCAAATAGCAAATTTCATAAGAACTAAAAATTAACATTATGGTAAAATCAGTTTTCTTTCAACTCAAAATTTTCTTCCTTATGATTAGTGTCATAAAGCCTTTCAGTAACAAAAGTGCTAGGTGGATGATTCTGTTTGAGTTTGAGTCTATTTCAAGTTGGCATAGAATTAATAGATTAAAAATTATTTCCTTCTACCTGTTACGTCAAACATCTTCCTTCAAAAGTTTAATCCTTCTGACCCTTAGTTGATTCTTTCTTTTCTTCCTGTATTTTTTCTTTTATATTAAAAATAAAGCCATCATCCTTTTTGTGAATTTTTGAAATATTGTGCAGCCTTTTTGCTTAAGCAAAGGCAGTCTGTCCTTTTTTCTTTCTATGATATCAGAAAAGTCCTGTTCTGACAAGTTTGTTCATGAAGGCTGAGCCAAAACAGTAAATCTAAATTGATTCTATGGAAGACTTGATTTTCTGCATAGCTGTTTTTTTTCCCAGGGAACCACCATTAGTTTCTATTAACATCAGCTTTCGTTACATTATTCCAACTCTAACCTTTGGAGAGAGGACTTTAACAGTAAGGAAAATCCACCAAGAGGAATAAAGGGTTAATCCACTGGACCTTTGTCAAGCAGCACCCCCAGGATGCTTGGCCAATTTCCCTGTTTCACCTGCCTCCTGCCTCCAACTCTTTTTGGAAAGTTTCCCATCACACCACTTCCTACATTCATCTCTCTCTCTTTAACCTACTGGCTTTAATTAGGTTTGTTTCTGTGCACAGGTGTCGGGGTATTTGCTAGATCACGGGCAGCTTACCAGTTGCTACAACTGCCCAAAAGTTGCTCTTCCTCCTTTAGCATTTACTAACTACCAATAATAGCTCCCAGCTAGAGTGGGCTTCAGGTGTCCTTCCTCACGCATGCTGGAGTGTCAACTGTCTTGATGTTGTGCAGGTAATTTACTTGCTGTGAGTTTGTGAGTGAAACGGTCATCTCATATGCCAAAAAGCAGAGCATCACAGAACCCCTCCCCCTTTTCCATCTCCTCTGTTCTTTCTTCCCCCTCTTCCATCATGTTTGCAAATCTGTCAGTGTGTGTGTGTGTAAGATATAGGGAGATTGGAGAGAGAGAAAGAGAGAGAGAGAGAGAGAGAGAGAGAGAGAATTTCTGATTTAGTTCTGAGCTCTTAACAGTCACTTTTTCTCAGCACTTTGATTAGCTATGAGTTTCTGCAGTAATCAGTGCCCAGTGCATGTGCGTGTGTGCGTGCGTGCGTGTGTGTGTGTGTGTGTGTGTGTGTGTGTGTGTGTATGCGATTCTGTAACTAAGGCTGAGATTGGCACTGATCCATGGCTTTAAACACAAACACCTAGAAGGCCATTTAACAACACATCCATTTAGCAGAACAATACAGGTGGATTCCTCCCTAGAATCTATGATGTCGTTAGCCACAGGCTTTTGAGTAGGCTGTACAGAGCCAGGAATGAATTCCCTCTGTAGAGTAGAAATCAAATCCAATTAGAAAGTATCAGAAAGTGGCTGGTTACTCCCATAACTTTTTTTTTGAAACAGGGTTTGGCTGTCCTAGACTTGCTTTGTAGACCAGGCTGGCTTCCAACTCACAGAGATCTGCCTGTGTCTGCCTCTAGGATTAAAGGTGTGTGACACCACACCCAGCTTATATATTTTTAAAAATATATTTTTGCATTTATTTTGTTATACCTAAAGTAATGTTGGACTGTATTGGAACTTTTTGATCATAACCAAAAAATTTTACCCAATGTAGATAAGAAAAAAACAAATGGAAACTACATTACTGCTGCGTTGCTAAACTAGTATAATTTCCAACTGCACTCCGAATTCTTCTCCTTTTACCTGCATAGATGTGTAGCTCCCACCCCTCATCAGAGATATTTCTTCTATGATAGACGGAGAATGTTACAGAAATCCACAGGTGGTCAGAAAGCAGAGCACAATTGACCCTTGGGCAACTGTCCCAGCTGAGGCCTCTTTCACGACGCCTATACCAAATCCTAAGGAAAAGAAGAGGGGTAGAAAGATTGTGAGAACCAGAGCACCAGGATGTCTGCTGTGAGGCAGTGACTGTATTATGTCAACGTCTCAACTATGTGGTCACCTGAGGTAGACCAGCAGAACGGTAACACCAGGTGACAACTCACAGAAAGCCTGGGTGAAGAGCTGCGATTGATTAATGTCTGAGGAGCATGAACCCCTAGGGATGAGCCCCTAATGGGTTAGTCAATGCTAAGTAGTCAGCGCTAATCACACACAGATCTGAGCAACACTTAGCAGACTCATTAGATTGTTCATGTGTGTACATAGGTGCAACAATAATAATCACTAGGTTCTTTAATTGAATGATTAAAGCATCATCAATAAGAACGATCAGATTGTGTGTGTGTACATACATGTAACAATAATGATTAAAGAATAAGAGGTCACGCATACGAAAGGGAGTCGGGGGAGTGACACATGAGGGGAGGTGGAGCCAGGAGAATGTGAGGTGGTGGTGATGTGAATACAGCACCCACAATACCCATATAGGAAATGCGAAAACTATTTTCTAATTTAAATAAAAATAAACGATGAAAGGATAAAAAAAAGAAAGAAGAAAAGAGAAGCTGGAGAGACGGCTCAGAGGTTAAGAACACGGACTGCTCTTCTTTTAGGACTCTAGTTCGAGTCCCAGAACCCACATGGTGGCTCATAACTGTCTGCAATTCAAGTTACAGACTCCCTCTTCTGGCCTCCATGGGCACTGCACAAGCATGGAACACAGACGTACACACACACAAAACACCCATACACATAAAATAAAAGAGAGTTAATCTTAAGTTTCTAAAGAAATAAAGCATAAATCAATTTTTTATTATTATCATTTATTACAATTTATTCAATTTGTATCCCGGCTGTGGCCCCTCCCTTGCCTCGTCCCAAACCTACCCCCCCTCTTCTCTCCCTATGCCCCTCACAGATTTTTTCAAATTTTATTTTTATATTAATTACCATTTATTAACTTTGGATCCCAGCTGTAGCCCCCTCCCAATCGCACCCTCCTCCCTCCTCTTCTCTCATGCCCCTCTCCTAGTCTACCTGATAAGGGAGGGTCTCCTCCCCTTCCCTCTGACCATAGCCTAACAAGTCTCATCAGGACTGGCTGCATTGTCTTCCTCTGTGGCCTGGTAAGGCTGTTCCCCAAAGAGCCAGCCATTGAGTTCATGTCAGAGACAGCCCCTGCTCCCATTACTAGGGAACCCACTTGGAAACTGAGCTGCCATGAGCTACATCTGTACAAGGGTTCTAGGTTATCTCCATGCATGATCCTTGGTTGGACTGTCAGTCTCAGAAAAGACCTCTGTGCCAAGGTTTTTTGGATCTGTTGCTCTCCTTATGGAGCTCCTGTCCCTTCCAGATCTTCCTATCTCCCACTTCTTTCATAAGATTCCCTGCACTCTGCCCAAAGATTGGATGAGTCTCAGCATCTGCGTTGATACCCTCCAGGGTAGAGTCTTTCAGAGGCCCTCTGTGGTAGGCTTCTGTCCTTCTCCCTGTTTTCTTCCTCTTCCAGTGTCCATCCTGTTTGCCTTTCAGAGTAAGGATTGATTATCTTCCCCAGGGTCCTCCTTCTTGCTTATCTTCTTTAGGTGTACAGATTTTAGAATATTGGTCCTATATTATATGTCTAATATCCACTTGTAAGTGAGTATATACCATGTGTGTCTTTCTGCTTCTTTGCCTAAAAATTTCATGACTTCCTTGTTTTTTTAATTGCTGAGCAGTATTCCATTGTGTAAATGTACCACAATTTCTGTATCCATGTTTCTCAGTTGAGGGACATCTGGGTTGTTTCTAGGTTCTGGCTATTACAAATAAAGCTGCTATAAACATGGTTAAGCAAATGTCCTTGTTGTATACTTGAGCATATTTTGGGTATACGCCTAGGAGTGGTATAGCTGGATCTTGAGGAAGTGCTATTCCTAATTGTCTGAGAAAGCACCAGATTGATTTCCAAAGTGGTTGTTCAAGTTTACATTCCCAGCAGCAATGGAGGAGGATTTCCCTTTCTCCACATTCTCTCCAGCATATGTTGTCATTTGATATTTTAGCCATTCTGATGGGTGTAACATGAAATCTCAGTGCCATTTTGATTTGCATTTCCCTGATGATAAGGATGTTGAGCAATTCTTTAAGTGTTTCTCTGCCATTCGATATTAAGAATTTTCTGTTCCTGATGAGATAGGGTGAGATGGAAGGGGAGGAGGTCCTCCCCTATCAGTGGACTTGGAAAGGGGCAGGAAGGAGATGAGGGAGGGATGGGGGGATTCAGAAGGAATGAGGAAGGGGGCTATGGCTGGGATACAAAGTACATAACCTGTGATTAATATAAAAATAAATAAAATAAAAGGAATTCTCTGTTTAGCTCTGTACCTCATTTTTTAATTGGATTACTTGATTTGCTTTTAAACTTCTTCAGGTCTTTGAATATTCTGGATATTAGCCCTCTATCAGATACAGACTAAGACTGCATAAAGCAATTTGTCAGGAAGGAGCTATGTGAGAACAAAGATGTTTATAATTTTATTTGGGGGCTGGCAATGCTCTTGGTTTGATCCCGGCATTTCATAAAACTATATGTGGTGGCACATACCTGTATTCCAATAAATTGGGAATTGGATCAAGTTCATTTTTAGCTATAGAGAGAGTTTGAGGCCACTTGGGCTACAAGAGCCTGATTGTGTGTGTGTGTGTGTGTGTGTGTTTGTGTGTGTCTGTGTGTGTACTAATTGTATATGGGGTGCAATGTAATGGTTATAAATTCTCTATTTCTTCTGAAAGTTTATCCAGGGATAACCAGCCTATCTTTTTTTCTCCTGAGAGAACCCTTGCCCAAGGATTAGAGATTATTTTAAAGGACAACATCACAGTTTAATTAATCACCTTTATTAGTAATTGTACAATGGAACAGCATTCCACAAACTGGAATAGTTGTTCTGGGAGTCAGAAGGTGGTCTCTGGTGTCATAGGAGAAACTGACTCATGAGACCCTCTCCTCCCCGAGAATCTATAGGCAGTTAAGTCACCGGGGGAGGAAGAGACACTTTCCCCAGTGTAGCCACGTGTAACGCGCCTGTGCTCCAGTAAAACAAGAAAAACAATGAAATTCACCGGGTCATAAAAACGAAAAAGATTCTGGTAAGACAATCCAGAGTGAAAGAGCCAGTGCCAAGCTTGATCCCCAGGACCCACAGAGTTGTCCTCTGACCTTCACATGAGCACTGTGGCTCTCTCTCTCTCTCTCACACACACACACACACTCACTCACACACACACACACACACACACACACACACTCACAAGGAAGAAACCCAGATGTCATTAAAACAAAAGACATGAAAGAAACTAGATGAGGAAATGAAGGGGTCAGTGAGAGTGGGAGGGAACAGGAGAAGAAAACAAGGAAGGAGAGCAAATGATCAAATACACGCACACACACGTTAACACGCCACAGTGCAGCTCTGCGAATAAAATCCTAAAATGCACAAAAGGTAGAAGCCAAAGAACAGTGGCTATGAAGAGATCTCCCAGTGGACATGAGAAAGGAAGGCTTGGAGAGTGCAGGTAAAGATTATAGTTCAGGGTTTCTCTTCCTCTCTTGAAATTCCCTTTACACTCACACACACAGAGACTCATCTCACACACACACACTTACACATAGAGAGACTCTCTAAGCACACACACACAACACACACCACAACACACACACACCACAATACACACCACACCACAACATACACACTTACATATAGAAAGACCCTAATAAACACACACACACACACACACACACACACACACACACACACACACACACACACACACGTGTTGAAGGTCCTGGGAGTCAAACCTAATGTAGGGCCTCCTGCATAGTAAGCAGGTTCTCTACCACTGAGCTACATCTTTAGTTCTTTATTTCCGTATTTAAAAGAACAGTTATATATTTATTGCAGTACAAAACTCCAAACTTTACACTTCCCAAAATTACAATACTCCAAACTGTCCTTGGGTCTATGTATAAAATGTTACTTCACATGACCTCTGTGGACAGTCCTGGCTCCTAATACAGGAAGTAAAGGGATAACTAACCTCTTTAGGTAACAAAATATTTACTTTGATTTTCTATTGATTTCAACATGACAGAAAGGGAGACATTTCCTGGAGGGAGAGATGGGGAAGTGCAGGGGCATTCCCAGACCTTCTTTCTGATTTTTTTCAGAAAGTCAGGTGGGCCAAGACAAGTCTGAATTTCAGCATGACATGTAAATGTATTGGGAAGTAATCCTTAGGTACCCTTCCTGGAAGGAATTCATGAATGCCATTCCAGGGCATGAAGACATGGAGGCCCTGAGAGAAGACAAGCCCAGTGAAAGGTTTATCACATTCAAGGGGATTTGAAACAGAATCAAACCAAAGGGTAAAAAAAAAAAAAAAAGTACACGCACAATTTCAAAAGCTGTAAATTTTCCTAAATCAAACGAACATCTGAAAGAGCCTTTAAAGAAATAATAAAGAAGTAGCAATAATTCTGTAATCAGGTTTAAAGTTAAAGACTTAAAAGAAGATCTTTCTACCTTGATTCAACTTATATGCAGGGGGATTCAGTTTAAAATCAGGCCAAAAGGATGGAGTCAGCAACATAGGAATGAGGGCTTCATGTGGGGCATAATTCCACATGAGCAGCTAAACCAGAGGCTGGACCCTGTCCTTAAGCAATTTATAAAGATGATACAACTACAAATAACAAAAACTAGCTGGAAGAGGAAGTACACAGCTGTAATCCTGGAGTTCAAGGATGTCTGTCTTTGGCTATATCATGAGTCTATGCTAAACTGTGCAAAATGGGACCCTGTCCCAACCAACCAACCAACCAACCAACTAACCAACCAACCCAAAAAAGAGTAAACTCCTTTGAATTATCTAATGAGCCCTCAAACTTGGTTGGTAAGCACCTTTACCACTGAGCTATCTCCTGGTCCTGTTTTTTTTTTTTTTTCCTATTAATTTATTTAATCACGTTACAGCCTGATCAAATCCCTGTATCTCCTCTCCATCCAGTCCCATGCTCCCAAGATCCCTCCTCTTCTCCTCAGAGAAGGGGAGACTCTCTTGGGTACCAACTCATCCTGGCACATCAAGTCACACAAGACAAAGGCACATCCTCTCCCACTGAGGCCAGACAAGGAAGCCCAGCTAGGGAAAAGGGTTCCAAAGGCAGGCAACAGAGTCAGAGATGCCCCCCTAAAGATGTTAGGAGGCGGACAGGATGACCAAGCTGCACATAGGCTGCATATGTGTAGGGGGCCTAGGTCTAGCCCATGCATGCTCTTTGGTTGGTGGTTCAGTCTCTGTGAGTGCCTGTGGGCCCAGGTTAGTTGACTCTGTAGGTCTTCTTGTGGAGTCCTTGATGCCTCTGGCTCCCTCAATCCTTCCTCCCACTCTTCCACAGAACTCCTGGAGTTCGACCTACTGTTTGGCTGTGGGTTTCTGCATCTGTGTCTATCAGCTGCTGGATGAAGCCTCTCAGAAGCCAGTTATGCTAGGCTCCAGTCTGCAACCATAGCAGAGTACTATTAACAGTGTCAGGGGTTGGCTTTCTCCCATGGGTGGGTCTCAGGTTGGGCCAGTAATTTGTTTGGCCATTACCCCAATCTCTGCTCCATCTTTATTCCTGCACTTCTTATAGGCAAGACAAATTTGGGGATGAAGGTTTTAATCGCTGAGTAGTATTCCATTGTGTAAATGTACCACGATTTCTCTATCCATTCTTTGGTTGAGGGACATCTAGATTATTTCCAATTTCTGGCAATTATGAATAAAACTGCTGTGAACATAGTTGAGCAAGTGTCTTTGTGGTATGGTGGAGTCATATGCCCAGGAATGGTATAGCTGGGTCTTGAGGTAGAGCTATTCCCAATTTTCTGAGAAACTGCCAGATTGATTTCTACAGTGGGTGTATAAGTTTGCACTCCCACCAGAAATGGAGGAGTGTTCCCTTTGAGTATTGATCTTAGCCATTCTGATGGGTGTAAGATAGAGTCTCAGAGTCATTTTGATTTGCATTTCCCTGATGACTAAAGGCACTGAACGTAAGTGCTTCTCAGCCTTAAGAGATTTTTAAGAAATGATTTCATGTAACCTAGGATGGCTTGAACAGATGATTCACCTTCTTCCACCCATGTGCTAAAAATTCAGGCATGCACCACTATGCCTGGATGAAGTTGTTGTTTTAAACTGTAGAAGATACATCAAGGAAATTATAATCCAGTTTAACGTGGGAAAGAATGTTCTAAATATATATATAACATTCAGATGTGTGGTAGACAGTTGAGCAGGGTGTTCATATCGTAGATAATAACTAACCTAGTTTTGTTATTGTGCACATGCATATTCTGTTTTTCCTACCTTGATCTCTTTGAGAAGACAAGATGTGCATTGACAAACATTTGCTTCAGTATGTGATTTAAATTAAAGTCCACCACAACATGAAGTAATAGGAGAGCTCTGACAACACAGAAGAATGCTATAAGAGTTCAGAGGGGGTTATCGAGATGACCTAGACAATAAAGGCACTTGAGGCAGTTGAGAACTTGGCAACTTGAGTTCAGTCCCCAGACCCTACTGAAAGTGGCTGGGGAGAACCAATTCTGCAAAGTTGTCCTCTGACTCCGTATGGACGTCAAGGCATTTACATCGTAGACATATCATTAAACGTATACATCCATTAAAATGAAAAGTAATGTTTTTAAAGGGAGTTCTGAAATACCATATATGACTAGGGTGGATCCGGGAGAACTACACGAGGAGACAGGGTGTGGACAAGTCAGGCCAAGGACAATCCAGGGTGAATCCAGGCTTAAACTACCCATGTAGAGGGGTGTGCTCTGGGCTGCCTGCATGGAGACCGCTGCGACATTGTTGAAGAGAACTTACTAAGCGAGCTGTAGAAACGAATTCAGCACATTATTACATGTCGGTTGGGAAAGGTTAGTGCTCCCGAGATTTTATCCACGCTATTATCTTATGATATTTTTGTGTTAATTCTGCAGTCATTATTTATGAATGAAAACTGTTTGTTAGAGTTTGTGTGTGCGTGTTGTGTATGAGCACGGGTGTGGTGGCTACCATGTACACCAGGGTAGCCTCAAATCTTCCGAGGAGCCTTCCGTTTCCACTCGGCATGTTGTCACGGGAGTAGGAGCTTACAGGTCCATGTTATAGCATCTGGCTTCACTTGGGCTGTGGGCACCCAGACTCGAGTCCTTACGCTAACACAGGTGGAACTTTACTCAACGAGTCATTCCCTGCAGTCCTTAGTATTTTTCTTACCTGACAGATAGCATTCACGTTGCCTTATCCTAAACGCCACTGTTTGGTAAAGACATCTAAGTTTTTTTTCTCTCTCTCTAATAAACATGACAATTATTTTGTAACTTAATTAGTAAATATTTCCTTGAACATCTTGAAATATTGACTTGATTATTCCTCATGGATCATGGAATGGACTGAAGGTTTTCTGTTCCTTGAATTCTGAAGTAGAATCTTAACAGCCAAGGTTATTGTAGGGCAGAGTGTGGGTTTATGGTGAGGATGAAGGTTAAGTTCTCATAAATGGGACTGATGCCTTTATCATTGAGAACCCAGTGAGTTCCCAGGTCCCTTCCATCAGACAAGTACACAGCAAGGCATTGGTGGTCTGTAAAATCAGGGAATGGAGTCTCAGAAAAACCAAGATCTTCTGCCGTATTGATCTCAGGCTTCCCATCCTCTAGAACCATAAGAGGCAAATTTCTATTGACTATAAACTCCTTAGTATTTTCTTATACCAGCCTGAATGGAGTAAAAGAGCGTATGTGTGGAACTGAAGCTTGAAATCACAGAGAAACACTGACTGTTTTGAAGCATGAGTTGCAGAGTAGGAGCTGTATTTTGGAGGGAAAATTTCCAGTGATATGTGCAGAATGGACAAGAGTCTCCAGAGTGAGAAGCAACAGATTGACAGTTAACTTAGCATGATGAGTTAGGAAGAGAGGTTTAAGAGAGGCCTTATGACTCAGATGCAGGATGGCAGACGACTAAGTCAATAGCGATACAAGCTGTCTAAAATCCATGATGGCTAGCGGAGAAGTTTCTGAAGCCTCACTCCAGCAGAGAAGGTGACAACTAATGGCTGGTGGAGGAAGAAGAAGGGTAAGGTATTTTTGTTTTGTTTTTCTTTTTTCAGGGATATAACACCTGAGAGTCTGCCACTGGGCTCCTACATGCTCAGACAGCACTCAGTGCCCTCAGTTGGTGGGGTGGGGAGAGTGAGACAGACACAGAGAGAGAAAGAGAAGGAGGGAGGGAGAGAAGGAGGAGAGACAGATGGAGAGACAGAAAGGGAAGGGAGGGAAAGAGAGAAGGCTAGAGGTGGAATTGGGACATGATAAATGGGGGCCGGATTTGTGGGTTTGACTAAAACACATAGATTTGTATGAAATTCTCAAATGATTAAAAAGAAAAGGGAGGGCTGAAGAAATAGTTAGGATCACTTGTTCTTTCAGAGAACCGGGATTTGTTTCTCAGAATCCCCATGGTTGCTCATAACCATCTGAAACTCCAATTCCAAGGGCATTTTATACCTTCTCCTGACCTTCCTGGATGCCGGGCATGGACATGGTACTCACACATACACACATAGAGGTGTACATGATACACAAAACACCCATACAAATATAATAAAATAAATATGAAAAAACAAAATCCTGGAGCTTTTCTTGTACCATGTTGTCCCTGTTACAGCCATAGGTATAAATCCTCAAAAAATTGTTGATGTGATAGCTGTCTTCTAGAGCACCCTAATATTGACCCACTAATGTAAATATTGGTGTTCTAATAAAATAATTTTCTTTTAAAAATATACCCAATAAGAATTCGACCAGTGTGTTTTGTGTGGACTCACTGGTGGGTTTGGAAAGATCCCTCTTAAAGATGTGTTGGCCCCTGAGGAATGTCAACAGTTGCTGCAAACCCAAGCCCAGTCTTGCACAACCTCTTTTCTCAATGCCGTGTTGCATAACATATTCATAGGGAGACAGATGTAGCTGGCTGGCAGCAGGACTTTAGTCTGAATAGTCTTCCACTGATATAAAGTGGAAAAATATTTTGTTTTTCAAAGATCACCATATTTTAACTATGGTTCCATTATATTTTCCTAAATGTGTAGCGAGTTTTGTCCTCTTTGCCCAGGCTGTGGGTGCGCTGGACACTTTTATCGCTGCTGTGTATGAACATGCTGTTATATTGCCAAACGAAACAGAAACCCCCGTTTCCACCGAAGAGGCCTTGCTCTTGATGAACAAGAACATAGACGTTTTGGAGAAAGCAATCAAGCTGGCAGCCAAGCAGGTACTATCTTTTTTTTTCCTTCCTGTCTGGGAAGGCAGGTAGATTTGCAGCCAGACCAGAATGTGGGTGTTTAGAAACAGTGAGAACCTTTTTCTTCCCATGCTTGTCTTGAGTAGGGTGCACATATCATTGTGACCCCAGAAGATGGGATCTATGGTTGGATCTTCACCAGGGAGACCATTTACCCCTACCTGGAGGATATACCAGACCCTGAAGTGAACTGGATTCCCTGTGGAGACCCTAAAAGGTAACATCGTGCCAGAGAGTAACGACCCTTTCAACAGAGAGTTTGTGATGAGATGGACCAGCAAAGTCACAAGCTTGACTTGTCACTTTTCTGAGTCAGTGGTGTTAGACTGATGTGTCATTATGTTTACTGCTCAAAGTGTCTTTGTCTGGTGAATGATGTTAGACAAGAATGCTCAACTTGTTACTTACCACAGTCCTCTTTTGACTAGAGAAACTGAGGGTAAACTAGTATAAAACTCTTGTCCTTAGAGAGATTTTACTAATAACTGTGGTTTCGGCATAACTTTCTTGAAATATGTATAATTGTATAATTATATAAAAATTTAAAAGAAATGAAATAGATTATTTTAGGTGTAATTACTTTTAGTTGCTAATTTTATATCTACATGTACCTCCTCACACTCATATCTATTGCCTCCAATTTTCAATTATGACAACAGGTGTCACTACGAGAAGAAAGGGAAAGTTAAGCCTATGTAATTAGTAATTAGGTTAAGTGGAATTAAAGAAAGCCATTTGAAGGCTGGGGAGAGGGCTCTGCCCATGAAGTCCTTGCCTTGAGAGGGTAAGGGCCCGAGTTTGATCCCAGAACCCATATAAAGTGGGAACAGAAACACACACTTGAATTCTTGGCAATGGCAAGGTGGGAGGCAGAGATAGTAGAGGTCTACAGCCTGCTGGCCAGCAAGTCCCAGACCAATGAGAGACACTGTGAGAGAAAACGCAGGGAGGGAAACAGTAACTGAGGATTGACACCCAGGGTTGTTTTCTCACCCCATTTATGTACAGGTGTGCACACGTGCACACACACGTGTACCCAAGAACATATGCATACATACACATTGCACAGCGATTGCATTAAGCCATGGCAACCAAACAGACTTGTTGCCACTATACTACATAATAGTGAAAATTATAATAACTACCAAATACATTTTGTTCACAAAGAGTAATCTGCTTTCTGACATCTGCTGCCTGATTTTCTGTGAAATTTTCCTCCTTCTATCATTGGCCTCTGATCTGTTTTGTGAGCGACCATGTGGGTGCTTGGAATTGATCTCAGGACTTTTGGAAGAGCAGCCAGTGCTCTTAACCTCTGAGCCATCTCTCCAGCCCCTGCTTTGTTGAGTACATTTTTTTAAAATTCAGAACACATATCCCTCACGCAAGAGGTGTTCAAATGTTTGAAGCCGTATTTTGCCTCACTACATTCATTTTCTTATTCCAAGACAAATATGAAGGCAATTTCATGATGTGTCCTTTTCTCCAAGAGAACCTTGTAAGATAGAAAGGAAGTTGAATATCACATTTGGTGTGCATGTGTATGTGTGTGTGTGTTTGTGTGAAAACTGACTCACCAGGCCTGTGTACCTCTGTTTACCCTCCCACTGCACAATGCTGCATTAGCTCCGCATAGGAGAGGACCTGTGGAGGACCAACTGCTTTCTGCCACTTGGTACATTGTTTTTCACCACAGTTTACAGTTGCAAATTTGTAATATTCTAGGTGGGGTGAGAGACGAGGCCCTTCTCACAGAGCAGTTCTCTTAGTTTCAAGCTGCTGGTAACTTCTGTTTCCCTTCAAAGGCAAGAGTATCAGTTTCCCTCCAGTCTTCCCTAGGCTATTGTCCTGGGACATCTGGACCATTAGAAGACACTGGAAATCATAAACACACATACACACTATGTTGCACATAAGCTTTTGTTTTCCTTTTGTGTGCATGTGTATACATGGGTGAGTCATTTCTGTGTGTGCCCATGTGAGCATGCACAGTGTGTATTTGCAGGTCAGAAGGACAACCCTACAGGGATGTGAGTGTGCAGGTACCATCCACCACCCTTTGAGTTCGAATCTCTATGGGGCTGGACCCTTGCCACATCAGGCTGGCTAGCAGACCCTGAAGGTTGTGGGGTCTGTCCCTGTCTCCCTTCTCTTCACTGCTGGGATTACAGGTGCTGAGCCCAGCATGTTCTAGGATCTGAACTCAGATTCTCATACTTAGAAGGCAAATGCTTTACTGACAGAGCCATCTCCTGGGTCTGCTTGTGAGTTTTAAAATCTTTTCTGCTGATTTTTGAACTAGAGCTGTTGCATTATAGGAAATGGCAAAATATAGTGTCACTTTGGAAGTCACTGTCATATCATCAGCTTGAGGTAACATTTGTTAAATTAGGTTTGGCTACACACCGGTACAGGAGAGACTCAGCTGCCTGGCCAAGGATAACTCTATCTATATTGTGGCAAATATTGGGGACAAGAAGCCATGCAATGCCACTGATCCTCAGTGTCCTCTGGATGGCCGTTACCAGTACAACACCAACGTGGTGTTCGATTCTGAGGGTAGGCTAACAGCCCGCTACCATAAGGTAAGAATTACTCATGTCTTCACTCATCTCGGTTTATTTCTGTTGTTTGTGATGTGTGGGTATAGCTGTTTGTTATAATCTAGAGATGTAACTGTTACATAAGCATCTCATAATCATTACCATTTCTAGTTGAAAAAGCAATTTCATTTATGTGTATAACAATTAAAGTTTCTCTTTGTGAATTAATCATAAAGTAGAATGTCACAAAGTGCTAAAACAGATGCCAAAACAGCCTCACAAATATTGACTATCCTTTGGAAAATAAGGAGAAATGTCTCATTTTTGAGTTAATATCAGAGGATTTGGGGTTACATAATCTGTTATTAATACTAAGACACTATTTCAAAGTGACTCTTTGATTGCTATGAAACAAAAACCCAACAGAAACTGGTTAAAAAAAAAAAAAGGAAGGGAAATATCCATGTTTGTGTAACTGAAAAAAATACTTATCACAGAAAAGGTAATCCTGTTCCAGGAACAGTCAGTTCAAATCTCAGAGACAATATCCACCCTTCTAGGTCTTACTAGCAGCTTTTGCTCAGGGTAATTGTCCTTTTAGAAGTCACGGGACTATAGCAGCACTGCACTAAGTTTCTCATCTTTATGATCAAAGTCCACAGAAAGAATAGTTTCTGTTACTAAGAAACCCCAAAATGGCCACCTCACTCCTCTGTTCCAGGTAGGTCACATACCTGTCCTGAACAAGCCATTTACTGTTCTTTAAGATGCAATGCCACAAAGGAGGAGAGTGGAGGAACAAAGAGCCTCAGGAACACTGGGATGTGGGGTAGCTGAGGCCAGACCACACCAACGCACACACCGGACTGAGTGAAGACCCAGCTATGTAAGTCCTGCCCGGCTTAAGCCACCAGGATTCATGAAAGACCAAACAAATGCAAGACACACTCAGCTGCCTGACAAGAATAGCGATGTTGTGGCAAATACCGAGGACAAAGAGCTATGAAGCTTCAGTCATCCTCAGAGATACGATGACCACAGTAATTCATTTAAAGAAAAAGATTTGATTGGGGCTGGCGGACAGATCGGATGGTTGGTCCGTTATTGTTATCATGGGAAGCATGGTGCCATGCAGGCAGACAGGATGCTGCATAAAGAGCTGAGAGTTCCACATCTGTATGGCCAGGCAGCAGGAAAAGACAGTGAAACACTGGACCTCACTTGAGCATCTGGAACCCACCCCTAGCGACACTCTTCCTTTAACAAAGCCACACCTACTCCAACAAGGTCACACCTCCTAATAGTTCCACTCCCTGTGGGCCTGTGGGGGATGGGGACACTTTCATTGAAACCCCCAGTCCCCATGACGGCTGCCAACAATAAAATACCTACATCGTGGAATCAGCAATCAGGCTGAAAAAATAACTAACAGCCGAGTAATTAGCAAGACTTAACTCCATAGAAGAAATTAATTTTAAGTCAACTTCATTTAATTTTTATAAATTCCACAGTAGGCACAATGAAGTTTATTTCATGAACACATGCTAGAGCTCACACAAGGAATGCTCTTGCTATTCGAAGAACACAGTGGAAACAGATTTAAAATGATAAGACTCAAGAGTTCATCCTATATGGGAGACAGAGGGATGACTCAGCATTAAAGAGCACATGCTGCTCTTGCTGAGGGTGTGAGTTCAATACCCATGTTGGGCAATCCACAACTGCCTGTTACTCTAGCTCCAGAGTACCTGCCCCCCCCCTTCTGGTCCATTGTTGGCCACACTCACACACTTATTTACACACAGACACTTACATATAATTAAAGAGAATGCAATTTTTTTCATTCTACAGTTTTAAAGAGAGAAAGATTCACATCTTAGATGTAATTTGATTTCATTTATTCATTGATGCTTAAAAATAACCTGTTTTGATTAATGTCACAGTGTGAAAATTCGCAGATGGTTGGTATAATAGGCATGCTGTCTGCAAATCTTCCTGTCACTGTATGCACATCAAGATATGTGGAAGAAAAAAATTATGGGTATTGACCATAACTATTGACAAATTTGTTCCATACTAATTTCTTCCTTCCCTGCTTGTCGTTGACAGTACAATCTTTTTGAACCAGAAATTCAGTTTGATTTTCCCAGAGATTCAGAGCTGGTGGCTTTTGACACTCCATTCGGCAAGTTTGGCATCTTCACTTGCTTTGACATTTTTTCTTATGACCCAGCTGTGATGGTTGTGAAGGACTCTCAAGTTGACACTGTTCTCTACCCTACGGCATGGTACAATACCCTACCCCTACTCTCAGCTGTCCCCTTCCATTCAGCGTGGGCCAGAGCCATGGGAGTCAACCTGCTTGCTGCAAATACCCACAACACCAGAATGCACATGACAGGTAGCTCTGCCTTCCATCAAGTGGCAAGGACAGTCTTGGGAAAAAATTCCTCATTGATGTTCAAGTCAAACTTTTCTTTTAGTACTAGGGGTTTCTGTGTTTATTTTCGGAGGACAGGAAACCAGTTTTTCTTTTTTGAGACTGGATCTTGTTATACAGCCCACGCAGACCTAGAATTTATGATCCTTCCGCATGAGCCTCCTGAGTGCTGGGGTTACAAACTTTCAGTGCCGTGCCTGGCTGGAAGCATAGGTCTCTGCTTAAGGAGCTTTATTATGGTAAGGAAAGGAAGCAAATATTACCTCTATGCTTCACAAGGGAAAGTTGGAGTTATAAAGAGGTTAGGTCATGAAAAAAAAAAGTGGTCAGAGAGGTGACTAGGCCATTAAAGGCTAAGTTCACAACCAAATATACAAAACAAAACTCTAGACCTAAGGAAGGTCTATCATCTATTAGAAGTATTGAAATAAATCTGTGTTGACAGAATTACTGAGCATCATAGGTTTTAGAGTCTATTCTTGGCATTAACCTCATTAAGGGTAATACTTGCTTTCCTTTTGACTGGCTTTCACTATGGTAAATGAATTTTAAACCCAAATAGATTAGTTAATTAAGTCAACGGAGAGTTGAAATTATTCTTCATGTTTGGGGTAATTTCTTTTTGTTGTTGTTGTTAAATTGGCTTAAAAGGGGAAAATTAAAAAATTAATAAAACCAAAACCTTCAAACGATCATTTCAGCACATCATGCAGAGAGCAGAGTCAAGTTGAACTTATAGTTACATCCTTTAAAAAGCTGTTGTGCTCTCTTGAGCTCTCCTTTGTCACGGTAAACAGTCTGGGAGAACCTGTGCATCTCTTTTTGCTGTCCGCAGGGAGCGGGATCTACAGCCCAGAGGCAGTCAGAGTGTACCACTACGACATGGAGACCGAGAGCGGCCAGCTGCTGCTCTCAGAGCTGAGATCTCGGCCCCGTCAGCATGCAGCGCCTGCAGTGGTTGACTGGAGAGCTCACGCCCGAAGTATCGAGCCATTCTCCACAGAGAAGGCAGAATTCCCAGGGATGATTTATTTTGATGAATTCATCTTCACCAAGCTTATGGGAAGCACTGGAAATTACACAGTTTGCCAAAGGGACTTGTGCTGTCACCTGACTTACAGGATGTCTGAGAGTCGAACTGATGAGGCGTATGTCCTGGGAGCCTTTGATGGACTGCACACTGTGGAAGGCCAATATTACTTACAGGTAGAACGCTTGGATACCTGGCCGCTACGTTTTCTTCTAAGCCATTGCTCACTCTTTGTTGCCGTGATAACAGACCAAGACTGAAAATGACTCCGGGAGGAAAAGGTTTATTTGGTTCACTGTTGAGATCACAGACTATCACCCGGGGAAGTCAGGGCAGGAACTCAAGGCAGGAGCTAAAACTGAGACTATGGTGGAATGCTGCTAACTGTCTTGTTCTCCATGGCTTGCGTGCCTGTTTTCTTATACAACTCAGGGCTGGGCCCTCCCACAGAAATAATTATTAAGGAAGAAAATGCTCACACAGACTTGCCTAAGGACAATCTGATGGGGGTATTTCCATCAGGTCCTTTTTTTCTAGATGATCCTAGCTCTGTCAAGTTGACAAATAAAATATAAAGTGATCAGTACAGGCACCATAGCTTTTCCTTAAACATTGAATTAAATTTAGCTAATTGGTATAATGTTGCATTTATCATGGATTTACTTGCAGCCCCGGAATATGAAATTTATCCACCATTTTAGCCAGAACACTTTTTTTTTCTTGGCTACAGGGTGAAAAACATAAAACGGATTGAAGAGTTCTTTGCAGGCAAGTTCAAGTTTAAAAGGACGCAACTTCTATGAATCCTCTTCCTACTTTAGAGAACTGTTTTGCAAACTCTTCATCTAGGGGTTAAATTAATTTGTGACCCATTGTAGCACATGAATGTATGACTGAGATAAAAAAAAAGAAACTTAACAAAAGCAAATACTTTATAAAACAATCCAAATTAGAATTACCAAGAACACTGATCTTTAAAATTCTATCCCATTTTGCCTTTATGAAAAGTGTAATAACTGCCAGGCAGTGGTGGCACATGCCTTTAATTCCAGCACTCAGGAGATAGAGGCAGATGGATTGCTGAGTTCAAGGCTAGCCTGGGCTACAGAGTGAGTTCGAACAGCCTAGGCTACACAGAGAAAACTGCCTCAGAAACAAAACAAAACAAAAAACTGACCAAACAAACAAGAAAAGAAAAAAATGTAAAGTTTTTGTGGTACTAAATTTGACTTCAGATTTAACAAGTTGTGACTGCTCAGATGGAAACTATTCTTTGGGATGGAGTTATGACTACTTTTCCCCCTTTCTCTCTTTTACACAGATATGTACGCTGCTGAAGTGTCAAACCACTAACCTGAGAACTTGTGGGGAACCTGTGGGGTCAGCTTTTACCAAGTTTGAAGAATTCTCTCTCAGTGGCACCTTTGGGACACGCTATGTTTTCCCACAGATTGTCCTAAGTGGGAGTCAGCTTGCCCTGGAAAGCTATTATGAAGTAAGCAGCTTTCAAGAAGATAAATTTCTTTTGAATAGATGAAGTAGACTAGAATAATCAAGATCTTTAAAATAAAGGTCTGGGAGGTGATGACTTATGTTTTTATTCCAGCATTTGGAAGGCAGAAGTAGAAGAAGCTCTATGAGTTAAAGGCCAGCCTGGTCTACAGAGTGAGTTCCAGGACAGCTAGCGCTACACAGGGAAATCTTGAAAAAAAATGAGAAGGGGTAGGGGCAGTACTGAAATATTGCCCTCACAGTCTATGATAGATGGTTTACAGGTCACATTAGGTGAGACAGAACAAGCTATAGTTACAGTCTGAATTTATTCTGTAATAGACAAGTCGGGGTGCATTGTTCTACAAAATGTGAAGTGTTGGGGGAGTTAAAATTAGAGTATGGATTGCTGATAGCCCTTTGTATAATGTTGAAGGTTCAAGGTAAGCGCAGTTTGTTAAATACTGCAGCTGTTTATTAAATGCCTAGTGGAGCAGCCTGTAATCTAAGCTACTTAGGTAGGATGCTCAAAATGTCAAGGCCTGCTTATGATACGAAGTGAGTCTGAAGCCAATCTGACGTGCGAATTTGTGAGAATCTCAAAATAAAAATTAAAAAATTTAATCCCAGCACATCTGAAGTAAGAGGTCTTTGTGAGTTTGAGGCCTCGTCTACATAGCTAGCTCCAGAACAGTCAGGACTACATAAAAAGACCCAGTCTTAAAAAAACCAAATAGATAAATAAAACACACACACACACACACACACACACACACACACACACACACACACACACACACACACACACACACACACACACACTGGTTGATGGGATGGCTCAGGAGTTAAGAGCACTTTCTAGTCTTGCTAAGGACCCAGGCTTGGCTCCCAGCATGAACATACAAAAGCAGTTACAACTGTGCCTGGGACTCCTGCTCTAGGGACTCTGGTGCCCTCTTCTGGCTTCCTCACATACTGCAAGCACCTGGTGCAGATACTCATATGCAGGCACACAGTCATATACATGAAGTAAAATTAAGCTGGAAAGATGGCTTAATGATTTAGAGCATTCAATTTCTCTGAAAGGGAACCTGAGTTTGATTCTTAATACTCACACGGTAGCTCATGAAATCTGTAACTCCAATTCTAGGGGCTCCATGTACAACACCCCTTCTGACCTCCACAGGCAACAAGTATGCACGTGGTGAGCAGACATATGTGCCAGTCAAACATTCACTCATGTAAGATCAGTAAGTAAATCTAAAGAGTAAATGCACATTTTAAAAGAGTTGTAAATATAGATCATAAGCAGGGACTGTGTATACCATGCGCAAGCCCCTGGTTTCAGCGCTCAGTATGGTGGGAACCCTGCATACAGAGCTTATTTCATGGAAGAAACCCTGCATACAGAGCTTATTTTTGGGAGTGCTGAGAAGTAGTCATAATGCTACCAATAGTTGTGTAGTGGTCCATGAGTTTAAAGAACATGTTGTACATTATTTAACTACCCTGAAAAGAGATTGTTTGCCACATTTCACCCCCATCTCTCCCTCCAAGACCAAAGTCATTAAGTTGAGTCTTCTGCCATCAAATCGTGTGTGCTTTATGCCATCCAATGCTGTTCCAGGAGGGATGTTTCTAGAAGGAGGTGTTGGTGGAAGCTGAGCTCTGTGTTGGAGTTAACCCTTTGTTGTCTTTCATCAGGTCTCAGAAGATGGACGCCTTCGGAGCCGAGGTGGAGCCCCTTTGCCTGTCTTAGTGATGGCCCTGTATGGAAGAGTGTTTGAGAGGGACCCTCCACACTTAGGGCAGGGGCCTGGGAGGTTACAGTGAGCGCCTTCATTGGGGACTGTCAGGATGAGCCTGGCAAAGTGAGTGGGCATGAATGAGAGAGGAGGGAACAAGAATCTGCAGTGTTTGATTAGAAGACACAATGTAAACTGTTCAAAGGACAAATTAAACAAAGAAATAAAACAATGAAATAAAAAAAAAGCAATTGGTACGCTATGGCCTAGATGTGGTTGTTTTCCTCCAAAATGCATGATCAAATTTAATTTCCACTGTGAAGCACTAGGAGAGTGGGTCATGTAGCAGAGTCCCAGTCCTTAGCACAGGTGACTCCATGATGGAAGTGCCGTTCAGGCTGTAAAGCTCAGCACGAAGACAGCGCCACGTGCCAACACTAAAACAAAGGCCTAACCCACCAAAGTCCATATAGTTCCAGGGAAACTCTCAAAAATGTACTAACCTTGTTTAGCTTCTGTAGTTATGCTTCTGGCTAACTGTTCTTGTTAACTGACCTTGTATGTCAACTCAGAATGTGTGTGTGTGTTAGGGGGCTTAGCACACAGTGGGACTGTTTCCCACCGTAGGATGTCTTATGCCACTTTGGACTCTGTTTTAATAAAAGAGAATTTAACAGATATGTGTTACGGAGTTTGCGACACCCTGGGAAAAGATCAATCCAATATATCCAATTATAATTGGACAGACTCAATCCAATTATAATTAAAACATTTATTGATTAGCTGCTAGCAGGACAATCTGAACCAAATTTAAGATTTCTGTAAAGGAGAGGGATGGGGATGAACTTTTAAATGGAAAGTCACACAAAAATGTCAATATCTATGCCAGCAAGGAAAATTGTTCTGTCCTGTGCAAGCAAGTTACAGAAGCAAAAACAAAAAACACACAAAAAAAAACAGTTAGCCATAGTGTATAGATGGTCACAGCTGTACATTTTTGAGTGTAGGTCATTGAGTCAGCCTTTGTGGGAACCCACAAAGGTCTTGTGGTACCAAGATGGATGTGTAGCATAAAATGGAGCTTCTTTAGCCATTGTAGTGGGCCCATGATTTTGAACTAGAACCATGAGTCAATCTATTTCTTTATAATGTATGCAATATACAATATTGTGTTGTTAACAAATGAAAGCAGGCTACCATTTGGTATGCGCTTATATGGGATAGCATACATTTTTTTTTCTTTTCTTCTTTCTTTCTTTCTTCCTTGGCAGCCCTCACAGCCTGCTCCCACTGAGCTTTCCTAACTTCTGGTTTCTGATTCCTCTTGGCCATTCTGTCAGCAAGAGATGCACCAGTGATGGCCTGCTGGAATTTGAGTTCTTTTCTTTTGAAGCTCTTCAAACTGTTCCTTCTTGCGCTTTCTTCTGTAGAGGACAGTCCAGTTTATACGCCGAGGAGTCCTTTTGGAAAGGAATGTGGACTTGCATTTTGCATTAGGACTGGAAAACCTTTACGTCCTGGCGCCTCCACGTGTGTGGGGTAGATCTTGAAGCCAATGAAACTGAACAACTCTACCTTCATGTTGAGAGCTGCCAGCCTGCTGGAGGAAAGATTGTTAAGAGAAAGAAAGGATCATGGGAAAACATAAATCTCTTCACATAAATGTCTTAAATAGAGCCGCAACCATCTTTTGTGTATCTCTTCAGGTATATGTAAATATGGAATGTGTATCTATGTAGGAGGAGGGCTTCTTTCACAGGTACTGCGCTGTTGTATACAAATCATGATTCCATCAGGTGAAGGCTAGTTTCATGTGTTCACTTGATTAGATGTGGATGCTCAGTTGGCTGATTAAGCATTTCTGAGTGTGCGACAAGGACCTTTTGAAAAATAGTAGCATTAAAATTGGTGAGCTCGCCCTGCATAGGAAAGGCCCACACAGGCAGACACAGAGAGCAAGAGGGCCATTCATGGACCAAAGGCTGCAAACTTCACGCTACAAAATGGCTAAGAAGAAAGGCCATCTTTGGTGGCTGAGAATAGATCCCACCAGCTGAGAGTTTGATGGCTCTACCCCTGAGGCTGGCAGATGGATCAAATTCTGGAGTTATCTGCCAGTTACTTACTACTTCAGAGCCCAAGGGTGCTGAAGTTCCAAGTGTGTGCATTGCACTCACAGCTCTGTCTTTCCGCCTTGTTGTCTAGTACTCAGGAAGCCTTGTATGTATGAAGGCGGATCTCTGCCTGTACTGATGGTAGAGTAACAGCTGCTTTCCACTCTCCAGCTCTTTGGGAGCTTTCCACTCTCCTTAGGAGACACCCCTCACTAAAACAGCCATTCTGGGCAGGTGAGGTAGCGTCCACTCCACAGAATGCAAAAACTATTGTGACCAGCAGAGGGCGCTGAATAACAGGATTCTAGCAGACGTTAGAGCAGTGGTTCTCAACCTCCTTTACTGGAGTAGCATATCAGATATTTGCGTTACGATTCATACCCGTAGCAAAATTACAGTTATGAAGTAGCAATGGAAATAGTTTTATGATTGGGGAGGGTCACCACAACATCAACTATATTAAAGGGTCGAGGCATTAAAAATGTTGAGAACCACTGCATTAAACATTTGCTCAATATAGTTCATGCTAGGGCATAAACCAAAGGAAAAATAAGAGTCCACATGTTCAGCGGAGGCTGCCCTGCCTCTGGGCAGGTGACTGGCACCCTCCAGCTTCCAAGGAGCCAGAAGGAAGGTGCTTCAGCACTCTGTCTTTTATTCTTGGTGTGCTTCTTTTCTGCTGTCCATGTGGTTGCTAGGATTGTAATGTATTGCAGTTTTAAAAATGTTTTATGTTTTTGTTTTTTTCCTTCATACTGTCAACTAGTTTTATGTATGTATTTTCCCATTATTGGGCAGTATTTTTTTTTCTTTGCCTTAGTCTTAGCTTGTTTTGTTTGTTTGTTTCCTTCTGTCTCCTAGCCCTATATTTAATAGCATCTTTGTTTTATTTTATTGGTTTCTTAAAAATAATTCTCATAGCCTGGCATAGTGGTGTATGCCTTTGAGCCCACACTAACGAGGCAGAGGCAGGTCGATCTCTGTGAGTGTGAGATTAGCCTGGTCTGTTTAGTAAATTCTAGTCAGGGCCGGGCTATGTAGTGAGACATTGTCTCAACAAACAAAGAAGGCACTTGTGATGGCTCTTCTTGGCTTTTAAGCTGACTGCATCCGGAATCAACTAAAACCCAAATGTCTGGACACACCTGTGAAGGGTCTTTGTTTTTCTCAATTTAACTCTTTTGAAATGGGAAGATCCACTTTTAATCTGCTGACACCCTATATAAAGAACATGAAAAAGGAAGCTTGCTCTCTTTGCCTGCTTGCTTTCCCTCTCATTACCAAGTCCATTCCTTCGCTGGCATTAGAGCCTGCTTCTTCAGGATTCCAGTGTACACGGAAGACCAGCTGAGACATCCAGCCTCACAGACTGAACAACTACTGGATTCTTGAAACTGTTATTGATAGACAGCCATTGGAACACAACTTTTAAAACTTTGTTTTAAAGGTTTATTGTTCACCCTCTGTGTATAGTTTCTATAGTTTTGCTAATACTTTCTGGTTCTCTTGCACTGTGATCTGATAAGATGTGCTTGAATGTTTTTCCTGCTTGTGTATATGTGTGCCCTGTTTATGCTCTGTGCCTTTAAAGGCCAGAGGAGGACAACTGATCCCTTGGAACTGGAGTTAAAGATGTAAACTACCATGTAGATGCTTACATCCTTGGACCTTGGATCCTCTTGCAAGAGCAGCAAGTCCTCTTAACTGCTGAGCCATCTCTCCAGCTCATGACCAACAAACAGATGAATGGCCAGTGAGTCACAGAAGATATCAGGTAGGATATTTAAAAGCTCTGCAACTCAAGTAAAAATTAAATGACCGCACAACCTACCAGAACTGTTGGCATATAGTTAAACCACAAAAGGAGAGGTTATAGCTGTGAATGCTTACATTAAAACAATCACAAAATCTCACACAAATACAAATGCACTTCAAGGGTCAGATGAACAAGATCAATCTAAACCTTAAAAATAGAAGATGGCAAGAGATAATAAAGATCAGCACAAAGATTGATTAAATAAAAACTTAACGAACAATACATGAATTTGATCAAAGACTGTACTCTTTGTGAGAATAAAATTAACCAATTCTTGGCCAAAATAATCAAAAGAAACAGAGAAAAGATACAAATTAATACAGTTAGAAGCTGGGTATGGTGGCAAATACCTTTAATCCCAGCACTCTGGGAGACAGAGACCGGCAGATCTCTTTGATTTCGAGACGAGTGGTCTACAAAGCAAGTTCAGGACAGCTGAGCCTGCATAGGGAAACCCTGTCTTGAAAAACAAACAAAGAAACAAACAAGCAAAGTATTGAACATCTTTATCCCTGAGGGAAGTACAAATTACAACTGTTTTGAAGGGTCGGAATGGTGTGGTACATGCTCTTAATGTTGCTGCGAAGACAAGGGTAGCAGGGTGGCTGGGACAGCCAGTCTAGATACGCTTCACTGTACCACCTTTGGGTATATGCCTAAGCATACCACAAAGATTCATCTTTATAACTGATCTATTCATGGCATCCAGGAAATGGAACCGGTTCAGATGTCATCAACAAGTGAATAAAGAACTGTGGTCCGTATATACAATGGAGTCTTATGCAGCCATAAAGAAAAATGAAATCATGACATTGGCATGGAAATAGATGGATCTGGAAATCATAGCTTAAGCAAAATTAGGCAATCTCAGAAACACAAATACCACATTTTCTTTCATATGGGAGTCTTAAATTAAAAAGTGTCTGTGTGTTTGGGTATAGTCACAGAACTGTGAAGGAGATTACAAAAGGGGAGAGAGATCTTTAAAAAGGTGGGAATTATGAAAATAGATATATTTAAAAGGAAGGCAGAAGAGGGGACCAACTGGGAAAAGGAAGTGAACCAGCTTGAAGCAAGTGAGAGGGAGAGGGGAGGAAAACCATTGAGAACAAAGTGTAAGACCACATGCCAGTGAGGATGCTGCTATGAAACCCAGTACTTTGCATGTTAATCTGAAAAAAAAATAATATAACAAAAGAAGAGAAAGCAACAAAGTCAGTGGGCTGACATTTGGTATAAAATCAAATTCTAACAGTATGAGGTAGAGATATATATGAAGACCACAAAGCAAAACCAGAAAATCTCTCTGGGAGCAAGACAGAGACCACACAGAAGCAAAAGCCAGCCTCCTTAAACAACATTGCCAACCCATCAAAACCTGACGATTCCTCCACTACATTAGAAGGGAAGTTATCCATTGTGCCTAAGCCACATCGGGCGCCACCTGTAGGCTTGAATTTTTCACCAAACCTACTTTATTTAGGGCTCTTAAACACCTTCATCTCCCTTCCAACCTCCCAAACCTTAGGTAGGAGATTAGTAGGGAAAACGGCTGAAGACCACATTTATCTATTTCCTGCTAATTAGGGTTGATGGGTCTTTAGGAGATTACCAAACTCAGTCAGGATACCAGCAATCCAGTCCAAAGGCTAACACCAAGCAGCAATACAAAGTCAGTGAAAGTCACAAGACTCAGTTGGATTGTCCCTAGAAGTTCTCTGGAACGTTTCTTTCTGCTTGTTGACTTTACAGAAAGAAAAATCAGTGCAGAGATGTTGATCTAAAAGCGATGTCTCATTGTGCGTGGGCCTCTATATATTTCCTCTCCTCAGAGTCCACCCACAGATGTTCTCAGCTGGCTAAAGCCACACCCCTTACATGGGAGAGCTCATAGCAAAATATCACGTGCCCAGCTTGCAGCAAAACATCACATGATAAAACTAAGTCTTCAAGGGAAACCAAAAACTTCCACTTCAGCATTTTAGTTGTTAGGCCTTCAAACTATGTCCTTGACCTTCATTATCTCCAGCTTTTAGATCGTGATCCTTCACAGTAGCCAAATTGTGTGAGCCACTATTTTATAATTAACACCCCCTATTTCCTTCCTTCCTCTCTTCCTTCCTTCCTTATTCCTTTCTTTCTTTCTTTCTTTCTTTCTTTCTTTCTTTCTTTCTTTCTTTCTTCCTTCCTTCCATCCTTCCTTTTGATTTATTACTGTCTTAGTTAGAGTGTTATTGCTGTGAAGAGACTCCATGAGTACAGTAACTCTTATAAAGGAAAACTCTTTTATTATTATTATTTAATATAATTTTTTATTTATTACAATTTATTCACTTTGTATCCCAGCTGTAGCTCCTACCCTCATCCTCTCCCAATCCACCCTTCCTCTCTCCCTTCTTCCTTCATCTCCTCTCATGACCCTTCCCCAGTCCACTGATAGTGGAGGACCTCTTCCCTTCCATCTGATCCTAGCCTATCAGGTCTCATCAGGACTGTCTTTCATAGTCTTCCTCTGTGGCCTGGAAAGGTTGCTTTCCCCTCAGGGGGAGGTGATCAAAGAGCAGGCCAATCAGTTTATGTCAGAGACAGTCCCTGCTCCCCTTATTAGAGAGCCTAACGGAAAATTCTTAATTGGGGCTGACTTACAGTTCAAAGGTTTAGTCCATTATCATCACGCTGGCAAGCATGGGGGTACACAGGCAGACATGGTGCTGGAGAAGGAACTGAGAGTTCTACATCTTGACTCATAGGCAGCAGGAAGGCAGAGTGAGTCCCTGGGCCTGGCTTGACCTTCTGAAACCTGAAAGCCCACCACCTGTGACACACTTCCTCCAACACCACCACACCTACTCCAACAAGGTCACATCTCCAATAATGACATTCCCTATGAGTCAACTGGAGCCATTCTTATTCAAACCACCACATTCCACTCGCTGGCCCCTATCGGATTGTAGCCGTATCATATGCAAAATGCCTGATGTTGACTAAATGAATACTTAGTCCAACTTCAAAAGTTCCCGTAATCTGTAACTGTCTTAGCCTTGTTTAAAAGTCCAAAGTCTCTTCAGAGACTCATGGCAATATTTTAATTTAGCCCCATAAAAATCAAAATAAAAAAGCAGACCAAAACTTTGAACATACAATAACACAGGTTTTGCATTACCATTCTAAAAGGGAAGAAAGGAGCATAGTGAGGAAATACTGGACCAAAGCAAGACAGAAAACCAGCTGGGCAAACTCCTAATGCTGCATCTCTGTGTCTGATGTCAAAGTGTTCTTCAGATCTCGAGCTCCTTTCAGCTTTGTTGACTGCATCACACTTCTTTTTCTTGGGCTGGTTCCACTCCTTGGCAGGAGTCTGGCATCTCCAACAACCTGGAGCAGGTGGTCTCCAAGGAAATCCAGGTTTCACCTTCAAAGTTTCACACAAGGGCCTCTCTAGGCCTCCATGCAGGGACTGCCCTGGCACACACTTGATTTCAGTGACTTTCCTTAGTTATGTAGAGAGATTCCATAACTCCTTTCTTATATCCTGACTCTAAACTCAGAACCACATGGCTGAAGCTGCCAAGTTCTGCTGCTTGCTGGGGCTGGAACATGGCCCTCTTGTTCAAATACATTTTTACCAGCTTCCTGTTTTCAAAGGTTTTCTTCACTGCCTAAGCTTGGCTATCCTGGAATTGGCTCTATTGACCAGGCTGGCCTTAAAATCAGAGATCCAACAGCATCGGCCTTTCTTAGTGCTGGGATTAAAGGTGTGCATCCCCACACCTGGCCCTAAACCTTTCTTTAGTTCTTTTTCACAAGTTGGAAGCTTATCTGGGTGTGGTCCCTTTATTTCATTTAGCTCCAGGCTTTTCTTTCATATGTTGACACTTCTTGGTGTTCCTTTTCTCCTACAATTGTAGGAGAATTTTGTAGTCTTCTCATCTTGCTCCTTTTCCTTATATATCTGCATAAGTCTGGCCACCAATAGCCACCCAACTCATGCTGGGTTGTTTGCAAATGTCTTCTGCTAATGCCATTAATCCATAATCATTCAATTTAACATCAGGCAGATTATTTCGGACAAGGGCAGAAAGCAGCCATGTTCTTCCCTAAAATATCACAAGAATGGTCTCTAGGCTACGTACTTATATCTTTCTGCTTTCAAACCTCTTGATCCAGGTCCCCACAGTTCAAATCACCCTCAGTACCACTGTCTTCTATTATGTCTCATTAAATTCTGTTTAAAGCATTCAGCTGTTTTTCTAATTCAAAATCCCAAATCCCACATCCCTCCAAACAAAGAAAAACATGTTTTGGCCTGTCACAGCGATACCCTACTTCTGGTACCAACTTCTGTCTTAGCTGGAATTTCTATTGCTGTGAGAAGACACCATGACAACTCTTATAGAAGAAAACATTTAATTGGGGTGGCTTACAGTTCAGAGGTTTAATCCATTATCATCATGGTGGGAAGCATAGTGACATCCAGGCAGAAATGGTGCTGGAGAGGTTGCTGAGAGCACTACATCTGGATCCACAAGCAGCAGGAAGAGACAGTGAGCCACTGGGCCTGGCTTGAGCCTCTGAAACCTCAAAGCCCACTCCCTGTGACACACTTTCTCCAATAAGGCCACACCTACTTCAACAAAGCCACACCTCCAATAATGCCACTCTGAGCCTGTGGGGGGCCATTTTCATTTCATCCACCACAATTACCCATCCATCCATCCATCCATCCATCCTTCCTTCCTTTCTTCTTTCACTCTCATGAATCCTAAGATACATCATTTGTAAATATTTTGTGTGAGTTTAGTACATACAAAGAGTCATTGACATTAAGGCAAAGATATGTATCAGGTAACTATGAGTGCTTTGCGGTTATGCAAATGGTGAGGTGTCTCATTGTTATGGTCTATAAGTTAGATATCTGAAATGAAAATAATAAAGAAACAAATTATCAGTGGCGGAGTGATGGCTCAGAGTTTAAGAGAACTGGCTGTTCTTTCCAAGGTCGTGAGTTCAATTCCCAGAAACCACATGGTGGCTCACAACCACCTATAATGAGATCTCCTGCCCTATTCTGGCATGTAGGCATACATACAGGCAGAGTACTGTATAAATAATAAAAACAAATAAGTCTTTAAAAAATTATCTTCTATAGAACTCTTTCCTTTCCTGCTGAAGCTACTGTAGTCTAAGCTTATTCAATCTTCATGCAGCCACCTTGCAGCACTCAGGGATTTATTGTTGTCTGCACTTTCCTGGAGCTTCTTAGGGCTACCTCACCTTTCCCCTAGTAAACTTTAGTCCATTTTCCTTGGTCCTGGAGTCCTTTTCAGATTGGTCATTGATTAACTATGGGAAGAGTTATGGGTTTTTTGCTCAACTGAGAACAGGTGAAATCTCTGCACTGAGCAGTGACAGTTGAGGTCCACTGAATTCGGAAAACACCTCTTATCCCTACACAAAATGATATGGAATTTCAAGACTTTCTTAAGTATTTTTTTTTCCAACCACTCTAACTTACTTCACTACCAGGAAGTCAGCAACAATCTGGGAGATAGAAAATGCTTTCTGGTCTCTCTCTTCCCATCATTCTAAAGTTCTTTCTGCCAAAGCTATATGATCCTCAGCTCTAAAGATGGCAGGAAACCAAGGTTTGGATTCCTTTGTCCATGTGAATCAAGGTCAAATTCCTTCCTTGTGGACTCATGTGAATTCTTTCTAGACTTCTTTGGTTCCTAGACAGTTGTCTGAAGGCTGCCATGGTGACCTCTGCTTCCTCAATATTTTGCTCCTTGTCACATACATGATGATGTAGCCGGTCTTCTGCTAGCTTTTTATTCAAGAGGACTTTAAACCAAACCTAGACCTTGGAATCAGATCTTAGCTCTTTTGTTTGGTGTGGTGGTTGGTTTGAATAAAAAAATGTTCTTCATAGGCCCATAGAGTGGCACTAATAGGAGGTGTGGCCTTGTTGGAGGAAGTGGGTCACTGGCGTGGGCTTTGGGGTTTCAAAAGCTCAAGCCAGGCCCGGTGTCACTCCCTCTTCCTGCTGCCTGTGGATCCAGATGTAGAACTCTCAGCCAACTTCTCCAGCACCGTATCTGCCTGAGTGCCACCATGCCATGGTGATAGTGGACTAAGTCTTTGGACTGTAAGTCATCCCCAATTAAGTGTTTTCTTTTGTAAGAGTTGCTATAGTTATTGTGTCTCTTCTCCGCAATAGAAACCTTAAGACAGTTGGTTATTTTAGAAATAGAGTCTCACTCTGTAGTCCTAGATGGATTGAAACTCACTCAGTAGACAAGCCTGGCCTTGAACAGAGGTACATAATGAGGGCTTGTTCCACCCCTCTGCAGCCCTCCCTCAAATCTAACAAAACAAAACACATGTTGTCAGGTCCAAAAAGAGACTTCAGTTCCCCAGACTCCAAGAAAGCAGTTCGAATATCCAGAAATTTCACCTTTCTCACCTCATCCTCTACCCTGAGCTCCCTCTAGCTCAGCAGCTTCCCTCCTCCCAGCTACTCATTCTTCACATAACCCTCTTTGCTTTCTCTCTCTCTCTCTCTCTCTCTCTCTCTCTCTCTCTCTCTCTCTCTCTCTCTCTCTCTGTCTCTGTCTCTGTCTCTTTCTCTGTCTCTCTTTCCCTTTCAGGACTGTAGGAGGATTTCAGGAGTTTAGATAAAAGTCAGTATTCCTCAGGAACTTGTGAAGACCATTCCTCTCTGCCAAGAGGAGTCATTTTTCTTATTTCTGGCAGAAGGGACATATGGCTGCCTTTGGTGCCTATTGCATACCACACCTCATGCTGGCTTCCAGGCTCCCTCACTACCACAAATACCTGTTACTCATTAGACACTTTGTGCTAAAATCCTAGCCTTTCTCACCTCATCCTTTATCCTGAACACACTCTAACTCAGCAGCTTCCCTCCTCCATTCTTCATATCACCCTCTTCGCTTTCTCTCTCTCTGTCTCTGCTTGTCTCTGCTATGCCCTTGATTCTCTCTTCATGTTCTCTCTATTCTCTATCTCATGCTTCTCCTTTCTCTCACAGATAGCCCTGGCCATGTACAGTCTGCCGGCTATATTCACTCTACTTCTTCTCTCTGCTCTGGACTCTTCCAGATGTCCTTGATGTTGCTTTCCTCACATCTACAATAAAACTTCCCTCTTTGTGTGCTGGTTTAAATATGAAATATGCTGGCCCACATAGACTCATGTGATCGAATGTTTGACCCATAAAGAGTGAAGTTATTAGGAGCTGCGGCCTTGTTCCAGTGGATGTGGCCTTGTTGGAGGAAGCGTGTCACTGTGGGGCTGGCTTTGGTCTCCTATGCTCAAGCTCCACTCCGTGTGGCACACAGTCTCCTTCTGCTGCCTTCAGATCAAGATGTAGAACTCTCAGCTCCTTCTCAATGTCTGCCTGCATGCTGTCATGTTTCCGGACACGAAGATAATGAACTAAAATTCTGAAACTCTAAGCCAGACCCAGTTAAATGTTTTCCTTTATAAGAGCTGTTGTGGTCATGCTATCTCCTCACAGCAGTGAAACCCAAACTAAGACACCCTTGTCCATACCAACAAGCAGTCATGTCCTCAGTTTGTACACAAACGATGAGATTGAAAAATTCTGTTCACATGGTTGTACCATTCTCATCCAGAAACTGTGATGAGCAAAACTACTCATGCCACCATCTAAAATTTCTGATGTTGCACAGTAGAACCTATCAGAAGATTTTTGTTTTCACCTTGTGAGAGCTAATTCAGTTGTTAACACAAAAAGCATGGGGACATTATTATTTTGCACTCAGGTTCTCCTCAGGGCTCCTTCAAAACAAGATTGAGATCTTCCACACTGAACAGTGAAGCTATCAGACAGAAACTGCACAGCTTATCATATCCTCTGAGAAATCAGAATTATTGAGGTGATACCACCATTAGGTCTCAAACTCAGAACAATCAGCTGAGGGGCTCATTAACATATCAAAGCATATGCTGAACACCAGATTCTCCCTGCATCCATCAGTCCCTACCTGTTACAGGGTATGACTGCCATACCCTGCCCCTACCCTAAACTTCGTTAGCCCAGGGTCTGGGCTGCCCTTCTGCCAGCTGCTCTGCCCTGTATAATCCAGTCTTTTTGGTTACCTGGTCTCTCTCATCTACTTTCTTGGTCAACCTCTTGGCACAGGCTGCCCCTCTTGGTTGGTGGCTCCTCTTCCCTCTCCTCTTGGTACAGGCTGCCCCTCTTGGTTGGTGGCTCCTCTTCCCTCTCCTCTTGGCACAGGCTGCCCCTCTTGGTTGGTGGCTCCTCTTCCCTCTCCCCTCCGCCCTCTTCTCATCCGGCACAGCTCAGTCACATCATGCTCTCTCTGGACTCTCCCAGATATCCCTGCCTTTGGCTCTGCTTTCTCTTTTATCTACAATAAACTTTCTCCTCCACCATACCTAGGAGCAGTCACATTCTTTCTTTTTTCTTATTTATTTATTTATTTATTTATTTATTTATTTATTTATTTATTTATTTATATTTTTTATTTTACCACAGAGAGCCAACAGGCCAGCTTCTCTCAGCTTAGCAGTGACAAGTCCTCTGTTCTCATGATGCTCATCTGGAACAATCTGAGGTTAGCCAAGCCCTTTCTCCCCCCATACTCCTGTGTACCTTCCCACACCACAGAGAGATCAGCCTTCTGTCCTGCCCCAGCTCTTGTCAGCCTCTCTCTGTTTAGATAAACAGGATGTTGGCTACGACTCTCATCCATGCTTCCCGACATGTATCTTTCTTCTGAGACCTTTCTCTCTTACTCATCCTTAAGTCGATGTTAAAACATTTTTATTAAAGCCAGGCATGGTGGTATATGCCTTCAATCCCAGCACTTGGGAGGCAGATTCGGTCAGATCTCTGAGTTTGAGGCCAGCCTTGTCTACAGAGAGGACTCCGGAACAGCCAGAGCTACACAGAGAAACTCTAGCTCAAAAAATGGAAAAACAAACAAACAAACAAACAACAAAAAACTAAAGAACATCTTTATTATTCTCCTAGCCCCAACCCCCAAAAGTGTATTTCTCCGTGGGTGTTCTAGTATAAGAATAACCACAAAAACTCTTCAGACTCTGGTCTCAGATATGGATGGTTTATTGAAATGCCCTTTTTAAGCTGATTGCTTGGGACCACAGTAAGGACTTGGAAGCCTAACTGTGACATATACAAGTTCTCACAGCAAGGTTTTTATAGATAGAACCAAATGCAAAAGACTTGAGGAGTGCAGTAACACATTTTGGCTAACCGTACAAAGCACTATTACGTTTTTGGCTACCTAGACAAAGTATTACCAGCTAACCTTTAAACTGGTTGGTCCTAAGTGAGATAAGTGAGGCAGGGCTTAGGGTCTTCGAGAGTACAAGTGTAGTGAGGTGTGTAGATAAGAAAGGTGCAACCGGAGTGTAGCGAAGTGAATAGCATGAGTTATAACACTATTGAATCATAGTAAAATACAAGGTCGGCTCGACCCTTTGGCAGGGACTGCTAGTCCCATCTATGAACAACCACTTCCCAGGAAGCAGAGTTGAAAAGTTTAAAATTCTGAACTGAATTTCACCCTAGAAACAAAGTGGAAGTGGAATACAAAGATGGCCCCAGCTTTGTCTCAAATAGCCATCTGCAACAATAGGAAGCTAATTTTGTTCCAGAACAGGAAATAAAATCAGGAAAGATCTTTAAACTGAACTGTCACTTTGTCCTGTGACAGGAACATAAACTGTCAGCAGCAACACTGAGAATTACAAAGCAGCCAGGAACGGAGCTTAACAGTCGAAACAGTTACAGAGCATGCGGGAGGCTCTGGATTTGGTCCCCAGCACCATCATGAAAGGCACAAATCTATTCTTACAGGACAAACAGCTTTATGGAGCATATTCAGGCTAATCAGGGCATTGTTTTGAAGTTATGGCTACCATCTATATGTACTCGGCAGGGACACAGAGACAGATGTCTGCTCTTTCATCGCAAACACACACACACACACATATTGCTCATCACACCGCAAGTGGGAGTGTTAACTCCCTCAGTTCTTGTTCTCAACAGTGACCGCTCCCCTCCTCCACCACTACCACCACACGCACACTTTGGGGTACTGTCTGCTTACCTGCTGACACGGATGTCAGGAGTAGTTTCTGAGATCCCTTTGGGACCCGCTATCTGGATTAATATTATCACTGTTCTCTCAGCAAAGACCAGAGAGTATAAATTACTCTCTCCTCTCTCTCTCTCTCTCTCTCTGTATTTTTTGAAAGGGAGTTTTGCCGTGTAGTTTAGGTCGTTTTTGAACTTGTGAACCTCCTGCCTGTGACTACCCAGCACCTGGATGAGTGGTGTGCACTGTCATCCCCAGCCTAAGGTAGTCTTGTCCCTTTTCTAGGGAGGATTGTGCCCATTTTCCCAAGAAGTGATGAGCTCTATCCTTGCAGGTCTGGTGAAGTCTGGAGGTTTCTATGAAGGCTCTTCTCGGCATTTAGAGTCTTTTTTACCAGAGATACGACTTCTGGAATGTTTGCTGTGAGCAGAGGGGCTATGTGTAGCAGCTATGGAAGAACGGATCACAGGGAATCTTACAGATACTGGGGATCTGAAGACACAGCATAGGATTTCAAAAGAAGCTGCTGCTGCCGGTCGCATCCTGGTCCAGCTCATGTCACCTACGAGTTGCAGCCTTTGAAGTCTTACTCTTGTCTAGTTATGTTAAGTAAGTCTATGTTATGTCAGGAATGTTGGATTGATATGCTAGGAACCTGCAGGGGTGTGGGAAGCATTCTCTAGTCCTGTGGTGCTGCCTGAGCCTTTTACCTTGTCTCCTCAGTCTACAGTGCTTGCTAAGAGCCTCCATTTTCCTTCTGTTGCTCGCTGAGGTAAAACAGGCAGAGGAGGCAAGAGCCAGTATTTCCGCCTTTTTAGAGTAGAGGGGCTGAACTTTTTTCCCGTCACCAGGTAGAGTAGGCTCAAGTGAAACACTGTGTAGTCCAGGCTGGCCAGGAACTCAAGAGATCAACCTGCTTCTGCCTCTCAAGTGCTTGGACTAAAGGTGTGTGCCACCACACTAGGACTGGAAGTTTTTTTAATGAGAATAAAAATGGAAGGTTCTGGGCCTTTTTAAAGACAGAGCTCATCACACCCTCCGCTTCTCGGCTCCCTATGGCAGGAAGCTCTAGGAGATTTTAATCCTGTGTCATGAAATCCCGGTAGAGCTCCTGGAGAGAAAACTCATCCTGACAAAAGGACAAGACTCCTTCACTCCCTGCAGAGGTTTTACTCTCAAGAGGGTCCACACCCACCAACCACAAGCAGCTTCGTTCTGAGTACTTCCTCCAGCACCAGGGCCCGCTCTGCAAACCTTAGTCTCAGGGCCTTTCTCTCCAATTCTGAGGGCCACAGACTGCTCTGTGACCTAATTCTCAAAAACGCTTAGGAGTGCCTTGTGATAAGAGCCTCAGTAAACCTCATACAGTTTGAACAGAGAACTCAGTGTGAGATTCTTTTTAAAATAATTGAGCCAGGTGTGGTGGCGCACACCTTTGCTTGCCTCAGGAGGTAGGGGCAGGTGCGTCTCTAATGAATTCCAGGCCAGCCAAGCCTTGCTACATAGTGGCACCCGCCCTTTGTTGGGTCTGGGAATGACTGTTTGGCAACTCATTTTGGTTTCAATTTTTACCCCGGAGAGCCCATTCATAAACTGTTATGTAACAATCCTTGGTTTTTCCACCTGCTGTCAGCTCTCTGGGTCTCTCAGGAGTAATCCTAGCTACAAGCATGTGTTTGCAGTTTCCCTTCCCTCCCTGCAAAATACATATTTTCTATCCAGCTAGTCAGGGAAACACCACGAGAGGTCAACACTAGTTTGGCTGAGCTGGGGCTTTTAACTGTGTGACTCCAGAGGACAAAAACTCAAGGGGTCACGTGGAGCTAGTTCAAGAACTTCAAAATTGTAAAGCTAGTTACTCTTTAAGCTACTTAGACATGTTGAATTTCTAAAACATGGAATTCCAAAAAGTCTTGTGTTGAAATCCAGTTCCTTAAGATATGACCATGAGCCAGGCATGGTAGCACAGGTCTGTAATCCCAGCGCTCAGGAGGCAGAGGAGGGTGGATCTCTGTGAGTTCAGGGACAGCCTGGTCTACAGAGTGAGCTCCAGGATGCCAGGACAGCCAAGGCCACACAGAGAAAACCTGTCTTGAAAAACAAACAGACATACACCAAAAAAGGATTCACAGATATGTATAGTCAAGATAAAGATATATACAGTTAACATGAGGCCATACTGGAGTGGAGTATGAATCACACCTACTACCTGTGACTTTTCTGTGAAAAGAAGAAATTTGGACGTATGCTGCTCACCACCTGGAAGTACAGAAGACAGTCTGGTACTTGTCCCCTCTCACAGCCTTGAGTAGAGGTCAGCTTGCCTCCAGGTTCAACACACCCATGTTACTCATGCTGCTCAGCATGGGGTATGTTGCCAGGAGGCAGCCCAGTGTACTGTACACACCATCCTTCACTTCTTCCTCTCAAGTGGTTTAAGAGAGAAGGTCTTTTGTTCTCTCAGAATAATGTGAGGATGCAATGTTTTCTTTCTTTCTCTCATCTTTATTTTGGCAGACAGGATCTTACTGTGTAGCTCTGGCTTTCCTGAAACTTACTTTATAGACCAGGTTGGCCTTGACCTCACAGAAATCTTCCAGCCTCTGCCTACCAAGTGCTGGGTTTAAAGGCCTATATCTCCACACTTGGCCTCAACATTTTTTCTTTACCTCTCCCTAAATCAAAACAAAAACACAAAACAACAACAAAACAAACAAATGACAGTTTCACTTGAGTTTAAAGAAAACCCCAGGAGCAGGCAAACTGTAAGTCTCAGAAGCTGCCCAGAGGAGGAAGAGACAAAGCCATGTTGTTTGAGTTAGGCTTGGAGGTCCATCAACAAATTGAACTTGTTTCAGAGTCTTGGCTCTGGCCAGCATCTGAAAGAGAAGAAACACACACACAGAAAGAGAGAGAGAATCTGAGTCAGAAAGACAGGCTGAGCCTATAGAACCTCAAGGTGGCTTTGGATCAACTGCCCCAGGGATGGACACTCAGCATATTATTTCTTTAAGGGATAATTATTCCTCCTGTCCCTTTAGCATGCCTTAAAGCGAATCTGCTTTCCTGAGGGGCAGTCCTTTCGTAAAGTGATTGACACGCCCAGCTGGGTAAACTCTTATCTCTAGGGTAGTTTGGAATGGTGGGTGTCCACCTAGCTACAGAAGTAGCTTTCCACAATAGGCTTCCACAGAGCAAGCTACTGTCAAGCCCCCCTCTGAAGGAATAATCAAAAAATCCGTTTGGAAATGGGCTGGAACTGGCAGACCGATATAACCCACTTCTATCCTGAAAATCTAGAGATACAGTGCCAAAGCTTTTCACCAGAAGGGACTACACTGGAACTCGATATCCACCCTCACATGTGACCTGAAGGAAATGGGTGGGGGCTAGCTTAGGAGGAAATAGACAGCCTCCAGTCCCTTCTGGCATTCCAGACCAAAGAATCATGGGCATTTCTGGAACTGTTGCTTTCAGGGACAAATTAAAATTAACCTTTTAAATATATTGTGAAGACATCAAGGTCTGGGAACCACGTGACCCGCGCTTTCTTTATATAAACAGCAAGCCACACTTTGGCTTTCCGCAGTCTTTGGACTTCAGCATGAGCCCGTCTTGGTGGCTGGCGTGTGCAGCGTTTTCTGTCCTCAGTGTCTTAAAAGCCAGCTCTCTGGACAATTTCATTGCAGCTGTTTACGAGCACGCGGTGATCCCGCCTAGTGTCGCCGCGTTACCCGTGTCTCCCAGTCAGGCGCTGGCCTTAATGAACCAGAATCTGGATGTTCTGGAAGGAGCGATCCTGTCAGCAGCAAAGCAGGTATCCTCGCCCATCTCTCCTGAGGATGGGGGCGGGGGAGTGCGCGGGAGGGGCGGGGCTGGGTTTCAGGGAGAAGCCAGTTCCGCTTACAACCTTGGCACGCTTTGGTTTACAACTAGAATCTTTTCACCTCAAGATTATTAAAGACGTTGTTACACCTCTAATGAAGGGAGGGAACAGAGTTTGAGAACAACATTTTGCTCATTATTTAAGCAGGACTCTGAGGAACTAAAGAGTCAGGATTTTTGTTTTCCCTTTCTGCTAAACATAAAGGGTAGATGACCAGCGCTGCAGGGGCCGCTTGCTATTCTCTTTTTGAAGAAAAAAAAATGATTGTTTATTTTATGTGTATGAGTGTTTTCCCTGTGTGCACTGTGTGTGTGCGCGTCTGGTGCCCAGAAGTGAGAAGAAAGTTCTCCTGGAATTGTTCTAGTCAGCTGTGAGCAGCCCCATGGGTGCCAGGACTTGAACCTGGGTCCTTTCTAAGAGTGATCTCAGCCCTGAGCCATCTCCCAGCCACTCCCCTTTCAGGTTTTTTTTTAAAGACTATAATAGCTTCAGTGTACCCTGTGCTCTGGCTTGTAGGGTTCTGATAACTTTACAATCTGACAAGATCTGGGGTGTCCAGAGTGCATGGCCACAGACTTGCAGCTTACAGTCTGAAACAATTCAACTGGTTACAAACTCCTGACACTAAGTATCGTAGTCATGGATTCATTTTAATTTCACTATCACAGTATGTCTGTTCATGTCCTTGTGTTGGATGAAGTGTGAGGTTTAAAGCCAACTTTACAATGTAAGTGTGGTTTAGATAGCCAGGTTTAAGTAAGCCACTCATAGATCAGTTATAGCCCAAGCCCATAGAAAGTATGGTTATAGTAATAAGCATGAACACATTAGTGTGTGGTGGTGGTGGGGTAATAGTGGCACATGCTTTTAATCCCTGTAAGCCAAAAGCAGAGGCAGGTAGATCCTTGTAAGCCCCAGGCCAAACAGGGCTACATATGCTGTGAGTCTCATATATATATATATATATATGTGTGTGTGTGTGTGTGTGTGTGTGTAATATATTAAAACTTAAAATATTATTACATGTTAATATTGTATTTCACCCTTAGTCCAACTGTGTAAAGGCATAAGCAATCTTCAAGGTGGCTCTCCAATCCCAGAATGCCCCGCTGGCTGGGAGTTTAGGCAAGGAAGAGGCTAGCTGACCTGTACATACTGCCCTTCCTCCTGAGGAGCAGGAGTCATGTTTACTTAGAGAATCCTGAGGTAGAAGAGGTACTAAACAGGAACTGAGTTATAAATCAATCCAGACTCAGCCAGGCCCAAATGACCAAAGTTCAAAGAGGGGTTGATTTGGGGGGAAGAAATAGGTTTATAATTAATGGGATCAGGGGGTTAACAGAGCCGTGAATGGTTTAGACAGTTGTTAGTGCCCATTTAAAAAAAAAAGAAAAAAGGTCAAATTAAAGTGCTTGGGGAAACCAAATATCTACTTGCAATCCCAGCATTTGGGAGGTGGGGGCAGGAGGATGAGGAATTTAATTCTAAAGCGTGCAGTGAATCGGAGGCCAAGCTGGGCTGTATGAGATCCTGTCACAAACAAACAAACAAACAAACAAACAAAAAACAAAAAAGCTTGAGAAAAGAGAAGTTGAAAAAACGAAACAGAATAAGATAAAAAGCACTCAACTAGTTATTTGCCACTTAATCTCTCTCTCCCTCTGTGTGTGTGTGTTTGATATAGGATCTCTCTACTTAGTTCTGCCTGTCCTAGAGCTTGGCATGTAGTCTAGGCTGGCCTCAACTCACTGAGCTTCTCTACCACACACAGCCTGGCACTTAACTCCTCAGCTCTTGCTGTGCCCGCCTCTGATAGTTTGTCTGCTTCAGAACTGCTTTAACTCTCCTTTTTTTTTTTTTAAATCAGGGTGCACACATTATCGTGACTCCAGAAGATGGCCTCTATGGGTTTCGTTTCACCAGGGATACTATCTACCCGTACTTGGAGGATATCCCAGACCCTCAAGTAAACTGGATCCCCTGTGATTACCCAAACAGGTAAAGAAACTGTGGAGGGGAGATATCGGGAGGAGTGGTGATAGGGAGAACAGATACGATCATACCTCACAGTGTAAATAAGGAAATTCTCAAAGATAAAAAAAAAAAAAGATGGAGAATTCAGTTATGAACGTCTACTTCCTTGTTTTGTCTGCGATGGTCAGATTTCTGCTGCCATCACTGGAGAGCTGAGGTAGCCAACTTCAAAGGAGACTCAGGAGTTTCCGAGGTTCTAATCTACGGTCATCTGACCTAGTTCTTTAGGCCTGTGGCAACATCACACATCATGGTGGCAAGGCCCGGCAGAGCAGTCTTTTTTACTTGAGGGTAGGCAGGGGGTGGTAAGGTTGGGAGACAGCAGGCAGCCACTGCTAATTAGAACAGAGTTGACGAACTGAACTACAGTTTACCTTCTGGGCCTTGGAATGGACTACAGGATTCCAAAATAGTCAGGACAGCCTCTGCAGTGCAATCGAAGTCTAGGTAGGCGGTCAGATTCCAGAGTGCTTCCTGTTCTGTTGTCTTCCGGCATCCTAGATCTAAATTTTGATTTAGGAATTTAAAGTGTTTCATGATGCTTCTATCAGACCTTGCTTCATGAACAGAGCACGGAAAGGTTTGCTTTATGATATCCAGAGGATGCTGCAGACATTCTAAAATGAACATACAACTGGATCTGTAACTACAGATCTGACATATATTATGATTCAAAAATATGCATGGCTGGGTTCTTAACCCCAGAATAACTGTCTCCTGCCAAATTGCCATCGCTGGTGTCCTTGGAAGTCTTTTGTTGTCTTAATCCTTCTTCCTACCTATTATTTGCAATTGTTGTACATACAATTATACAGAACCCATGGAGTTTTGTTAAAAGTTAATCCAGATTTTAAAACACTTCTCTCCCGATGGATGTACGCCAGATTTGGCTCCGCCCCTGTCCAGGAGAGGCTCAGCTGCTTGGCCAAGAACAACTCTATCTATGTTGTTGCAAATATGGGAGATAAGAAGACGTGCAACACTAGCGACTCAAGATGCCCGGCTGATGGCCGCCTCCAGTACAACACTGATGTGGTGTTTGATTCCCAGGGCAAACTGGTTGCACGATACCATAAGGTAATGTCAATCAATCGATCGATTAATTAATTAAACAGCTATCAAATAAGAGTGAGTAGGCGAATGACTATTAGTCACAATAATAAACATCCTTTAGAGGGAGAGTTGTGACAACACAGACCAGTTCCCACAAGGAGAGCCAAGGCATTTCCAGGGCATCCAGCAACCCAGGTGGATGTCATGTGCGGTGGGAGAGTGTCACCTCAAGCTACCTTCACTGAACTACTCTGCCTTCTTTTGGGCTTTGACTTTTAAAGCACTGCCAAGGTAGCCAGTCACAGGTGAACTAAAAAAAGGCCTTATGGAATACTTTTAGTCCCGAGAAAGGAGCAGAGTCCTTTGCACATGGCGAGGTGTTCTGTAGATGGTCGTCTGTTTCACGGGCTCTTTGTAAGATTTGAGACAAGTGTGGCAGTCCATACCATCTGTGCTGTGAAGGTTGTCGCTGGCTAGTTTACTGGAGTGGCTCTGATCCTCTATGGGGCTGCTCCGATAAAGACAGTTGGCCATAGATGTCATGTGCGCCATTGAATGAACACATTTCACATGCACAGAAATGTCACTGGATGCTTCCTAGACTTTTACTTCCCTGCATTGTTTGCTTATCACAGCAAAACCTTTTCATGGGAGAAGAACAATTCAATGCACCCACGGAGCCCGAGTTCGTAACTTTCGACACCCCGTTTGGAAAGTTTGGCATCTTCACATGCTTCGATATTCTCTTCCATGATCCTGCTGTCACCCTGGTGACCCAGTTCCAGGTGGACACCATTCTTTTCCCAACCGCCTGGATGGATGTTCTACCTCATTTGGCAGCAATTGAATTTCACTCAGCTTGGGCTATGGGCATGGGGGTCAACTTTCTTGCAGCCAATCTGCACAATCCTTCAAGGAGAATGACAGGTAGGGAATATTTGGTCTTTAAACTTTAGTTAGAAAGAACATTTAAAAAATTAGTAAGAATATTTAAAAACATTTTTTCAACTCCTAATTTTTAAAGCTAACGTAGTCTTTTTATAGAAAATATTTGTTAAAGATTTATTGATTTGTTTTATATATGTATGTATGTATATATGTATATATCGTGCATGCATGTATATCTGTGCAACACATGTATGCAATACCTTGAAGGCCATCAGATTCCCTGGAACGGAGTGGTAAGCAGCTGTGTGTCACCATGTAGATGCTGGGAATTGAACCCAGATTCTGTGGAAGGGCAGCTGGTGGTCTTTAACCCAAGTCCTAACTTTGAATATTTAGTTGCTAATACGCTGCCCATTCAGTTTTTAGGTAAATTGTGGGATGGTGCATAGCTGTAATCCAAGCACTTCGGAGACTAAGGCAGGGGATCCTAAGTTGATAGCCAGCCTGGGCTACATAGTGAACTGGAGGCCAGCCTGGACCCTGTCTCAAAAAGAGAGAAAGAAAACAACCCATCGGAGATAAAATAATAAACATCAAAATAAATGTACGCCCCCATTTGGTAGATTACTCAACTTGAATATATACTTTTTCTTCATTTTTTAAAATTCTAATTTATGTGAAACTCTTCTTTTTAAATGTCTTTTTTTGTTTGTTTTGGTTTACATGTCTTTATTATCATGTCTTATTGGATTTCCTCTAGTCAGCATATATTACAGGAATTAGTGAAATATATTACTTAGAGGGAGTAAAATTTAGACACCAGTGACAGCCACGAATTCCCTTTCCCCGTTCCGTGTTTCCAGGAAGTGGCATCTATGCGCCGGATTCTCCAAGGGCCTTTCACTATGATAGGAAGACCAACGAGGGAAAACTTCTTCTAGCACAGCTGGATTCCCACCCACGTCACTCCGCAGTGAACTGGACCTCCTACGCCAGCAGCATAGAAGCACCCCCAAAAGAAAACCAGGAATTTCAGAGCACTGTATTTTTTGATGAGTTTACCTTTGTGAAGCTCAAAGGAATCGCAGGAAATTACACCGTCTGCCAGAATGATCTCTGCTGTCACCTAAGCTATCGGATGTCCGAGAAGCGAGAAGACGAAGTGTATGCCTTTGGGGCATTTGATGGGTTGCACACGGTGGAAGGGCAGTACCATCTGCAGGTAATGTCCGAGTCTCAGAGTTTCTAGATCCAACGTTTACAGCTGGGCAAAACCGAATGTCAGATAATCAATGGGGAATGTTCGTAGTGTAGTACACAGACACCTCACTTGGGAAATATTTCGGTTGGGGTTCTATTTCTGGGATGAAACATCACTATCAAAAGCAAGTTGTGAAGTGTCTTGGTCACTGCTCTATTGCTGTGAAGAGACACAGTGACCAAGGCAACTCGTATAAAAGAAAGCATTTAATTAGGGCTGGCTTACAGTTTCAGGGGTTTAGTCTATAGTCATCATGGCGGGGAGAATGTTGACAAACAGGCAGACACGGTGCTGGAAAAGTAGCTAAGGGTTCTACATGTGTATCTGCAGGAAGAGAGTCATTGAGCCTGGCCGAGGCTTTTGAAAGCTCAAAGCCCACCCCTACTGACACACTTCCTCCCAAAAGGTCACACCTGGAAATCCTTTCAAATAGTGTCACTCTCTGATGACCAAGCATTCAAATCCATGAGCTGATGAGGGCCATTCTTATTCAGACCGCTACAGGGAGAAAAGGGCTTACTTTGCTTACACTTTTATAGAGAATGTAATGCATGTATTCAGTGCTTGGTATAGACGGAGTTGTCTCCAGAGATTGTTTGGCAGGACATCTTCCAGGCCGTAGCAGGAAGAGAGACCGCTCACAGCAGGGCCAGGCACGGGCTCTGCTCATGCCTCGGCCTTGTTCCCAGCCCATCTCACTCCCAACAGGGCGGGGCTCTCCTACTCTAATCCATTCCGCACACTGCTACAAAATATGTTTCAGTGCTTCTTCTGATTATGAGACTCTTGCTGGAAGCTCCTCATGAAACACTAGCTGACAAATGAAATGCTTTAAGTATAGGAGACCCAAGAGGCCTTGATATGTGGTTTCTCTCCCATAACCCTCTACTCACTCATGCCCTGCGCATCTGCCTGTTAAAAGATACTTCTAACATTTACCTCCAATTTGTATCATCTATAAAATTTTGTACATGTTAACAAAATGTTATTCCTTCCTCCACGGTGGTTCCCACCTTCTCACCCTCCCTAACACTTTTGAGTTGTTATCTTTGCCATAAAAGATGCTTGCCACATAACCTCATACTTCTTTCTTTTGGGGGGAGGGATTTTGAGACAGGGTTTCTCTGTGTAGCCTTGGCTGTCCTGGACTGGATTTGTAGACCAGGCTGGCCTTGAACTCACAGAGATCCGCCTGCCTCTGCCTCCCTAAGTGCTGGGATTACAGGTGTGCACTGCCATGCCCAGCCATAACCTCATTTCTGTGTTCCCAGAACATCCTCTGCTTGGCTTCATCAAGGTCAGAGCATGCCCCAATATTCACATACTCGAGACTGACAGCCCTGGAGTGCCAGAACTGTGCCTACGGGGTGACATTTTATTTACTGTGTAAACACACCAGCCATACTTGTTCCTTTCCACAAACATTTGAGTACGACGTATGTAATAGATGCACTACAGTGTTAATGATGTGACACTGAGTGTCAAGCACACGCTTGGGAAACACCGTGTCTAGTGGAATGGAAAGACATGTGAGGGGATAGTTCCGCTGGGGCAGACGTTTGATGGAGCATAGTGTGTGTTTTTGCTGGAAGAGTTTAGTTGCTGAGTTTAGTCTAATCTGGAATCCAGGGAAACTTCCGGGGTTGGTGCCTGTGAGAAGAATGGGAATGTGAAGGTATCCTTCATGCATCTACATATTGTTGTTTTAAAGAAAATGATGTTGGGCTGTATAGAGTTTATTGTTTGCCCTATAATTATTATGGCAGTGTTATTTAATCCACTATCACAATTAATAAGACACAGACACCTCTTAAATTTTATAATTGCCCTATTTACTTTGAGCTGGGCAGATATTTTGCCAATGCTGTCTCAATTACCTCACCATCCATCTCCCATCCCCCATCCAATGCCATCTACCTTAACCATTCTTATCTGGGCTACTTTCCATCCATAATCCTATAAATTCTTGCCTGTATTCTTTATCTGGGCCTTTCCACGCCATTATTGGAGTCCTTCCTCCTGGCTCACATGGTTCCTTCTCCACGTTAACCCATCATGGCCTCCTCCGTTTTCCTCTTCCTGTCTGTCTTTCTGTTTCCCATGATTTTCCTGTTCCCAAAGCCTGGGAACCTTGGCCATGCCTACTGTATTCTACCCTGCCCAGGTTTTAAGCCTTTAAATCAACCAATTGCAAATAATGGCTTAGGCAGGTTTACACAAGGATAGGTATACCCGGGAAGTAGCCAGCTCTTGAGGGCCAGTAATTAGCATCAAAATACAAGCATCAGACCAACCCCCAACAACATATCTATAGTTGATTCCTCTGACCACACAGTACAGGAAGCACTGAAGACTGAAGTACTTTATAATTAAGTATGTAGTTATTCAGCAGTAAGCCAGGTGACCAAATGAGGAAGAAATATTTACCAACTAAAGATGCAGAGGTAGTTTTCTGGGACAGGAAATTTCAACTGGCTTCTTCCCTTCCTCCCTTTCTTCCTCCCTCCCCTTCTTCCTTCATCCCTCTCTCCTTCCCTATCTCCCTCCTTCCCTTCATTCCTTCTTACCTCCTTCCCTCCCTCCTTCTTTTCCTTCCTTCTGTTATTGTTGTTATAAAAACAGGAACAGGAACAGGTTCCTGTTCTGCAGACCTGACTACATAGTTCAGATTAGTTCTTGAACTCTTGGTTCTTCAACCTCCGTCTCCAGGTTGCTGAAATTATGGGCATTTATGTCTAGCTTATCTGATGACTTCAATTCTTTTTTTTTTTAAGAGTAGGTAGCATCAAATTGATGAGGAATTAGAACATCTTCACCCAGCTTTAAGGCATAATTAACATATCATGGCATACAGCATGTATTTTGATACATGGCTACACTGTAGAGTGATTGGATGAAGCTAATCATACACTCTTCTTGACTCTGATGTCTCCATTTGCATTCCCTATCTAGATCTGTATTCTGCTGAAGTGTAAAACCACCAGTCTACACAGCTGTGGCAGTTCTGTGGACACAGCTTCCACCAGGTTTGAAATGTTCTCCCTCAGTGGCACTTTCAGAACCCAGTATGTCTTCCCTGAGGTGTTGCTGAGTGAAGTCAAGCTGGCACCTGGAGAATTTCAGGTAACAATCTTTGCTTGATATAGCCAATTAATTTAATATATGAGGAGGCATTTTGACATCAAAACTTAATCCAAATTCTCTCAAATACAAACATCCCCATTTGAAAATGGTAACATTCTCTTTGAGTGACCTGTCCCGTGGGTCAGTCAAACGAGACCCTAAGAGAGGGGGTGAGAATGGGGTGGGGCAGGAGACACGAAGAATGGAGACCAGACAGTATTCTGATCAAGTTTTGTTTATTGCTGTTTAGGTATAAGGGGTAAGAATGGGCAATTCGGGGGGAGGAACTAGTTTCAGTGAACGCCACAAAGCCAATGTTCTCAAAGCAAGAGGAAAGTTCTTAGGTAAGTGGGAAGCAAGTTCTCATGCCATACCTGCCAAATCTAAACAGTTGAGCACACATCTAAAGAACAGAAAACGCCCGTGGTCCAGGGGTAAAAAATCACCATGTCGTGCTGGGCACACTGTGCATCATGGATTCCAAGCAGGCAAGAATCAAGCAGCCATTTTATGGCTGCACACATCTGAGGATCATGAAAATAACTGAGCAGACTAGATTTCTCACCTGAAAATTGATATAATTCACATGTCCCTTTTGCCCTTAAAAACAGAGATAGAAAGCTTATTGGGGGCACTCTGTGGTGAAGGCTGAGTTATTTAGTGTCTGCTGAGTTAGTCGACTAGTTCAGGACCTGTCTCAATAGAGACACCCATTCGGACCACAGGTTAGTAATGGCTTAGGGCTTATTGCCCAGTAAGTTTACAGGAAAAAAGGAGAAAAAAAAAAAAGCTGAAGGACAGAGAATTCAGGGATAGTTGTTTGCAAGAAGGAAAACCTCCAAAGCCCAGAAACAATGGCTTGTTTCAGAACCCAATACCGTCTACTAGGCATCATTCTTCCTTGACTGTGTGGGTCTCACTTTCAGTTTCCTTTACTTGCAGGGGTGATTGCAGGGTGAGGATACACCATGGAAGGTCCCTGATAGAAGTGATTGCAGGGGTGACGGTGCACCTTGAGAGGCTGGGGGCTGTAGGGAGCCAGTGGCAGAGTAAAGGTCTGGACTTGTGAACTGCTACCTCCGACCTTTCAAGCTTATTAACTCATGGGGATGCTTCCTCAGACAAAGTATCAGGCACTGATTATTTACATTAAATAATGAACAAACCAGTGTGAGCTCGGTGGCTTCAGTTTTTCCTTATACCCTGCAACATTTTAAATATTCGAGGAACAAAGGTGGGCCATTGTTTAAAGCTATTTCTTCTTTCTTTCTTTTTTCTTTTAAGTACTGTTGGATTTTTGTAACTTAAATAGACCTTGTAACTTTTCTGTGTTTTCGTCAGGTGTCAAGTGATGGGCGCTTGTTTAGCCTGAAGCCGACGTCTGGACCCGTGTTAACCGTCAGTCTGTTTGGAAGGCTCTATGAGAGAGACTGTGCATCCAGTGCTTCCTCAGACTTCATAGCACACTCACTGATGATACTGCTGATTGTAACAGCTATCATACATTATTTGTGCTGATAGAATTTTCATACTTTCTATTTTTAGAAAAATTTAAAATTGGTGAATGAAGAAAAAAAAATAAATCTGTTGACCAACAGTGACCCCTGATGTCAGAAAATAACTACCGTGCCTATTTAGAGAAACATGTGCATACTAGATGCATTTCAGCAAAATTAATAAAACTTTGAGCGTTGGTCTGTCTTGGAGCTGAGCTGCTGGACCAAATGGAGATCACATATCTTTTTCAGAGGAAGTAAAAATTACAGTTAAAAGGCACATCAATGTACCATAACATATATTTATGAGAAGTTTGAATCTCAGCAATGCTTAAGATTTCCAATCTGTTTGTTCACTTGTGCTGTTAAGTATCTATCTAAATAATACATTTACACTCTCTTATGGGCCAAGTCCTGTCCCTTTAACTCAAGTTCAAATCCCAATTCCCACGAATGCAGAATGTGACTGTTTTGGTGTTTTGGGAATTAAAGAGGTAAAATGAAGTCATTTGCATGGACTTTAATCCAATATGACTGATGTCCTCAGAAGAAATTGGGACAAAGACAAGTGTCGATGAATCCTGTGTGAACACAGAAAAAGATGGCCATCTACAACAAGGAAAGGGTCAGGAGAGAGCAAACCTGCTGACATTGAACTTCTGGCCCCAGAATCCTGAGACAATAAAGTTCTAAATGTTCCAATCATTGGCTCTCTGTTATAACAGTCCAAACAAACAAGAACAACAAAACCGAGAAAGTTCTGTCCTTCACCCCATTTTCAAATCTAAATATTTGGACAAAACGTTTACTAGGTAGAGTGTCCATCTAGGCCTTGTCCCCAAGAATCCAACAGACGTGAGGAGAAGATGGCTTCTGCACTGATGGCCATGAGGTCACTGAGAAGCTTCTAGAATTAGGAAGCAAGAAAGCCACATTTTTGAAAATATTTGTTTAATCTAACACTAAATGTTTTCTTTCAGTAACAGCAAAGTCTTTAGATATTATACCACTTAGCAAAGCAAAGGGCAAATTTTAAATAAAAATATCTCTGAATGGAGGATAATCCACACAGCACTATTATTACATTACCTGTGTCTTGTAGTACAAAATGTGCTGTACTAAAAAGGAGGTCCAGGAATGACAGCAGTGATCCTGAATAATGGTTCTGTGTGTGTATGTGCACCTATGTGTGTGTGTCTATGACAATTGTGTGTGGTGAAAAGAATGTGCTCGTGTGTGGTGTGTGTGTATTCTTATTTTTGAGAATGGACATAGATGTGTAGAGGTTATAAGACAACCTTGGGTTTTTACCCTTACCTCCACCTTGTTTGAGAGAGGGTCACTCTTGTAATTCACTGTTGGAATTACAAGGCTGACTGACTAGCCACCAAGCTTCTAGAGAATCCCTGTCTTTTCCCCATATAGCCATAGGAAAACTATTATTACAAAACACATGATGCGGTTTCTGGATTTTTAAAAAATTATTTATTTAATTAATCGTGTATACAATGTTCTGCCTGTATGCCAGAAGAGGGCACCAGATCTCATTATAGACCCACCAAGTGCTTGCTGGGAATTGAACTCCACCTCTGGAAGAAAAACCAATGCTCTTAATCTCTGAGCCATCTCTCCACCCAGCTTCTGGCTTTTACGTGGGTTTTGGAATTCTGAATATAGGTCATCAGGCTTACATAGCAGTTGCTTGATCCTCTGAGCAGTCCTGCTCAGTGGTTACTAATGCAATGTCAGAGTTGCATTTTCATCTTTATAAGAGAGCAGTTATATTCCCCTTCCCCAGCTATAGAGCATGAGAGAATTCAGCCTAAGGGCTAAGTAGAAAGTACATGATTAATATTGATATACACAAATGTCCTGGAATAAAGATCAAAGGGAGTGATCACATCTGTTGATTTGCCACAGAGAATAAAGTCTTGAGATATTAAGAAAAATGTTAACATGAAGAGTAAAAACATTTTAGGTCTGAAAGGTAAGCTTACAATAATCAAAGAGCAATCAGTGTGTAAAAACAGAGTGAGCCTGCACATGTGTGTGTGTTCAGTGCACATGTTTACGTGCCGGTCAGAGGTCAATGTTAGGTGTCTTCCTCAATCATTCTGCACCTTGTGTTTTTGAGGTAGGGTATCCCCTTTAACAAGGAGCTTGCTGAACTCTTAGCCTGCCCAGATGGCAAGTCTTGGGGATTTGCCTATCTCTACTCTTTGGCACTGGGTTGTAGGCATGCACGACCACATCTTGCTCTTTTCTGTGAGTGTGGAACACCTGACCTCAGGTCCTCCTGCTTGAGGGGCATGGATTTTACTGATGGAGCTGTCTACTCAACTGTTAGAGTGAATTCTTTCAATTTTCTGTTTTGAAATAGTTCTTTTCTGGCAAAAGAGCCAGTAGATAGCAAACACAGATACAATCTTGAACAGCTATTTAGACATCAATACTTCCTACAAACTTTGACACCATGCCAAAGCAAAGAGGGCCCACCTGTTACTATGGTGGTAAGCTATCTGATAAATAGTTAATGCTCATGCAAAGTACATTGTAGACATGTTAACTGGATAAACTTTGAATTGAGCTACGGAAATATCAGTATCACAGACTAAGGTGTTAATTTAATGAAATTTGTGGTAAAGCACATGACTCCTTTCTTCCCATCCATGGTAAAATTTTATCTTGTTTTACCAAAGCAACTGATTGAGGGTTTATTTGCTGTTACAACGTAAGTGAAAATAAATAAAGATTCCTGTTATTATGTGCACTCGGTACTGAGAAAGTAGGTATTATAAAATTTAATTATAAAAACACTGTAATGAGAAAATAATCTGATAGCCTGGAATTAGCTTCCCAAGAACACATGTAACAACAGAACGATGTGAAATTGCCTTCAAAGATTGCCAGGAAAATATATTACAATACAATACAATTAGTGATTAGGCCAATTTTAGATACTATTTTGTAAATGAAACCTATACCATTTTATCTCATTGGATGTTAACATCTAGTTAATAAGCTTGTCCTGCTTGACCAAATGTGGAGGCCCACTGCTGTGGGTGCAGAGACGAGAGAGCTCGGAACACTCAGTCCTCAGTGGGATATCTCCATCAAATCCCTCCCCTCAGAGCTCAGGGAACTCAGTGGAAGAGGAAGCACAAAGTTTGTAAGAGCCATTGGGGGTGAAAGACACTAAGGAAAGAAGGCATTTAAACACACGGAACCGGTGCACATATGAACTCACAGAGTCTGGGCCAGCACGCAAAGGGCCTCATAGGTCTCAAGGGGCCCTGAGAGGGGAACTGAGCACAATCTCTCACTCCTAACCCAGAAACTTTACCTGAAAACTGCTTGCAAAGAAAAAATTAGTTTTCTCCAAGGGAGTCTCATTGGGTACACAAACCACCCTTACAGGCAGGTCCCAGGCCAAAATGGTCAACTCAATGGTATTTTTGATGTTTTTTTGTATTTTGTTTGTTTGTTTGTTGGTTGGTTGCTTCTTTGTTACATTGTCTGAATATTTTCTTTTCTTAACCCCACAGGTTTCTAAGACGCAAGAGAGATGTGGATAACACCACTGTGGGAAACTGACTCTCCTTTATTGGCACCTTGGTTTCTCTCAGCCTTTTTCAAACTACTAGGGCAAAGGATGCCGGAAGGCTAGCTAGCTCTGCTGCGACTGACTGACTGACTTCAGCTTGGGCTTCTGGGGTCAGAGGAACATGGTGACAGCGCCTTCAGCAGGAGGTCCGTTTCCTGTAGTCTATCGTCCAAGCTCGGTGGAGACCGAGACGCTTCCCCTGAGCTCATCAAAGATGGCTGACACCTGGATGGCTTCAGTCATTTCCACAAGTGGGAGAAATGAAGTGACTACACAAAGAGGTGTGATGCAGAGCCAGGCTTGCCTTTGATTCCTGGACTTCTACCTTATTGTATCATCGATTGTTAAGTTGCGCTGAGCACCAGTCTCATTCCAAAATGGGGACAGCGCTTCCAGAACCTCGGGACTGACCTAAAGAGTACATGAGACAATACAATAAATAAGTTCTGGCATAGGCTCACCAAACCGATGAACAAGTTTACTGCCATGCTAACTGAGTAATATTTCAGAACACCAATAGCTTTATGATATGAATCTACTTGAAAACCTAACAAAATGTATCTAGCACTTGCCATGCTAAATTTAAAATCAAAGCAAAGAGATCTTTGTCTTTCTATGGGATGCTTTTTGGAACACCACAGTGGGTTTATTGACAGTAGGTTTAGAAATGACCGTGTGTGTCTCTGTGTGTGTGTGTGTCCTGTTTGAGGGAACACGAGCTGTGAACCATGCAGGTTCTACTCTGCAATATCACAGAATTTAAATCACATCCTTTAACCAAACCTTTCTCCAACCAGCCCAAAACTGTACTGGCTGGGAGATTTCTTCATATATTAAACACTTAGTGCTTTCCTTGTGTCTTTTTTAATGGCAAATACCTCTGGACGTAAACATCTTCATTTATTTGTTGAAAATGTAAACAGCCATTCATTGTCTCTGTGTGAAAAAGGTCTTGAACGGAGAGAAGTAGATGAGAATCCACCCAGAGAGATAAGTGGAGAGATTGGAGGCAAGCCTGAGGTACGTCTGCCACAGTTTCCAAGAAATAATTCATTATGCCTATACCTAAGCTCACAGAGAGGGCTAGGTGCCATCTCTGGGGAGATGAAATTGTTTACTTTTTTACGCCAGCAGAACCATCTAAGCCCAAATGCAAATGTTGAGTGGAGTTGTGTGATTTGGTACCTATTTCCTTATTTTTGCCTCAATCCATGTTTGTTTTATTTCATTTCAAATGATACTTCTTTCCTACTTTTTTATGATATTTTTAGCAGCCTGGAAGCAAGGGTATTACAGCAAAATGACTCTGAGTTTTTGTCTTCCTCCTTTAACTGGCTGTAGACGACTTCACAGTGTTTATTTTATTCTCTAATTCAGCAGGGAAACAGCATTTCCTATAAATAAAATTTTATTGGGATTCTGCTAGACCTATTCATTTCCTATTGACTATGGCTCTTCTTATGTTACAATGACAAAGTTAGGTTGTTGTTACAGTCCAATTGGCCAAAAAGTTTAAGATACTGACTTTCCAGAAACAATTTGCTAACTCATAATGGGTATTTGGTAAGAAGAACTCCGTGGATGCAAAAACACAAACACTGAAGTTTTTTGTTGGTTTTTCCCAACATAGAGTTTCTCTATGTAGACTTGACTTTCCTGGATCATTTTGTAGATCCGCCTGCCTTTGCCTCCCCAGCTGCTGGGGATTACAGGTGTGCACCACCATACCTGGGCATCACTCTGCAGTTCTTATGTGTTGCCCAAGTTGTCATTACCATAAGGATTTGATTTGTTTGCAGTGATGACTGGTGATAACACTTTCTTCCCCTATACCGGAAAACAGCCATTATCTATACCAAGTACATTCAGGTCTGTATATTTGGTTTCACTACTTTTAAATAGTGTATAGCATTTTCACACATTCTTGTGTGAAGTTAGCATTTTCACATGTAATGCATCAAGCTCTAATGAATAATCTCAGGTTCTTGGTCACTTTTGCAGTGGAAGGTATGAGTTCCATGACATGGAGTGGGCCGTAAAACCAATTTTTAGGAAAAGTGATTGGTTGCTTCCATAACCTTTGTACCACTATTGTACCAGTGTATCTTGCAGGCAGGTTGCTGTTGTAGATCACAGGGTTTGTAGTTGGGTTGTATTGATTATCATGTGTCAAGTATCTTTTAGCACTCTGAACACTAGTCAGTAGGGCTGAAGCTTCTAGTTGAGCATCATCTCAGTGCCTCCGTGTTTGATGACATGAGTAAGTACTGTTTTATTAGTCTTGGCCATTCTGACTGATAGAATGTCCAAGTAGTTTTAATTTGCATTTCCCCGAAGAACCCCTCATTCTCGTCTTGATTTTGTCCTTCTTGGACTCTAAACTTCTCATCCTGTCAAATATTACTTTATTTCTCACTTTCCATTTCCTTCCACATGTCTGAAATATTTTTTTGAAACCCTGACTACCTTCCCCCCCCCCACTCTAATCCCATTGGAAGCAAGTTGTGAGAAGCTGTAACTGTCAGCTTTGTCCCCTTTGGTGACAGCCAAATATGTCTTTTGCCATTACTAAATGTTTTCCATACTCTTCTAACAAATCAAGGACCCTAGTCTAACTTTATGCAGCAGAGAACCTTATTCTCTCTCTTCTTACAGATCTTTTTCTTTTTTAGAACAAAATGTGAATAAATGAAATAAAGCAACTGAGAATATCTGCCTTCACTTAACTCTCTCCTCACTCAGTCCATTTTACTAAATATCTATTATTTAAGAGGGCATATGAGACCATAATAACCTTTTCTTTTCTTTCTTTCTTTTCTTTCTTTATACCCCCCATACACACTTTTTTAGGAAGTCAGAGGACTCATGGAGTCTAACTTCAATTTCTGATCTTCCTGCCTCTGCCTTCCAAGTGCTGGATTAGAGACACGAACCACCACGGACAGTTTTCTGAGGTTCTAGGGATAGAGCTCAGAGATTTTTTTGCATTCCAGGCACAATAATGCCTTTTCAATTATCTGCTGCTAAACTTACTCAGAAGCTGGCCTCCAAAAGTACAAAGACATCTTTAAAAACATACCTCTGCATGCTGGACAAACAGTAACTTGTTCTTGATTCATCTCATGAATCAGCATTGGATGGTTATACAACATTGGAAAAGCCATTAAGCAACCCCATACATCTTATAATTTGTAGAAAAGAAATACTAACAAAGAAATAAATTCAAAACTTCCTATTTATACCGAACAATTAAAATGCTTTCGATCCAATTCTGTCTTAATATTTTGTTCTTATTCTAACATCCTTTTCCTCTGTGGATGTATTTTGAGTTCATTCAAATGATATTATTTCAGAAATATAAATGATCCAGTTAGCTGTTGCCATGATACCTAACAAGTTACCACTCAAACCAGCAACTCAAAATAACACCGTCTTAGTTACTTTTTTATTGCTGTGATTAAAACATCATGACCAAGGCAACTTGTAAAAGAAAGCATTTAATTTGGGGCTCAAAGTTCCAGAAGATTGGACTCTGTGACCATCACGGCAGGGCAGCATGGCAGCAGGCAGGCTGGACTGGTGCTGAGAGCTTACGTCCTTATTGGGAGGTAGGAAGCAGAAAGAAATGGAAATGGCATAGGCTGTTGAAACCCCACAGGCCCTCCCTAGTGACATACTTCCCCCAACAAGGCCACACCTTCCAATCCTTCCCAAACAATTCCATCAACTGGGGTAAGTACTCAAACCTATGGGTCTATGGGGACCAGTCTCATTCTAACCACCACAAGCAGCAACTTGCACTCACGTCCATGGAAGGCTGCTGGGGAGGGAGGCTCTGACGTGTACTGTATCTCTTCACGTCTCCATCTCCTCCACATTTCTTTGATCCTCTTTGGACAGTGGACTAGCTGGGGTCATGGCATGGAAGACATTCAGAAACACACAAGCATTCCTGTGAGTTAGGTTCCAAATGGCAAAGTTAAAATTTTTGTCTATATTCATGTGGCCAGAACAAGTAAAACAGTAAAGGTCAAAAATCAAAGGCTCTGGAAAGGAATAGCGTTGGCTCAGTGGTTAAGAGCACTGGGGTCAGAGGCGAAGAGAACTGTGCTCTTCCAGAGGGCCTGGGTTTGATTCCCAGCATTCACATAGTGGTTCATACTTATTTGTAACTCCCATCTCTGATAATCCAATGCTCTCTTCTGGCTTCCTCAGATACTCCATGCATGTGGTACACAAACATACATGCAGGCAAAAATACCCGCAGAGATGAAATAATAAAATACATCAAACCAAAGGGCAGAGGGATATATCCTTCACCCCATGGTGAAGCAGAGAAAGGGTGTGATGTTGAGAGCCTATCTATCTGGGAGTAAATGTCAGTGCATCTGAGCGTCATATGCTTCCCGTGTCATGGTCTCAAATGGATGAGAAACCCTGCTTCTGGCCGGAGCTCCACGTGTGACAAAACAATCAGTTTAGAAAATTTTCATGTAAGGAATAGAAATAAGATCATAAGCAAATATTTGTGATTTTATAATCTCAAGGATAAGATTATTTTCTAAATAGGGCTTATAACACTACTTGTAAAAAAAAAAAAGACAAAATAAAAAAGCAAATACAAGAGAGGATTAAACCGAGTAGGGATGTTTTTCTAATATAAGTTCTTGCTCCTTCACTTTTTCCCTTTTATATTTATCTGTAGTGGACCAGGATATAAAAATTTTTCTTTCTACCTTTAAAGCAAATGCTTGAAAATATCATTATTATCATTATTAACTGATACATGAGAATTGTACCTTTGATGCATTTTATAACTGTACAATATTTTAGGTTTCAGTATATTCTAGGTCCACCTGGTGGGTCTTTCACAGCTGCTCCTGTGATGAATATGTTTCTGAGTACCGGCTGTTTCCTTTGTAACAGAGTCTAATAGAGCAGTGCTTTGTTTTCAGATCAATCAACAATTAGGGCAGGTAAAATGGATATGTGTTTTCACTTATATTCTGTTAACACTGATGGCTGTGATTATGGGTGGCCCATCCCTGGGGTTATTTTTAAAGTCGTGGTAATATTTACCTGGCTATTCAGCCTGCTCACAGTGAACTTCCGGATCGTGGTTTAGAATTCAAGCGCCTTCCTGCTGTATTGATAGATCACAGGTACCTTGTTTCAGAAAGATTTATAATCGGCTTATCTGTTTCAGATTTGAATATCCGTGCCATTCTGTGTGTGCGAGCTATCCACCGTCATAAACCAGCAGGAGGCAGATGAAGGCAGCCTGGCCCCAAAGGCAGGATTTCTGCTTTGGCTCCTGCATGGGTTCTGCTCATTTTATCCAGAGAAGATAGGTCTGTGGATACTCTCCAGCTACAGCAGACCCTAGAGACCCTCCCTTTTGGGGTACGGAGCCAGCTTTTATTTGTGGAGAGAATGCCAAAGGTAATGAGATCCATCAATGGCTTGGTGTTTACTCAGAAACTGAAATTTAGAATCATCTAGCGCAATGATAAATAAGGTTTCTATAATTTAGTTACATGACAGCTGCTTCGGTAAAAGAAGGCTGCTCTAAAAATTAGTTTTCAACAACGTGCTTCACACAGGACTTTTCGCCTACAGAAAGCTAGGAAAACTGAGAACGGAAACGCTTTGCTACGCTGTTCCTGTCAGCCAGTGGATTCCATGTTGCAGGCTTTGCTAGCTTGAATTTACTAGGATAACTTTACAGATTATTTTAGAAGTTTTAAAATTAAAATATATCTATTGTCATCCTGTATTAAAGTATGAAACTTGATTATTAAAGTATTAATTGAGGTCTTTATAATACTATTATTTTGTGAAAAAAATGTTGGCATATTTCCAAATTATCACAAGTGTGCTTGTGTGTGTGTGTGTGTGTATACATGGTCTTTATTAGGTCTACTAACACAAGAATCTTTTCCTCACTGAATTATCAGCTAAAAAACACTCATGTACCTCATATACACTAGAATAGCAGAAACATGTTCACTATAACCTATGGGAGATTGTTTTTATCTTTTTTGTTGTTGGTGGTCTGTGTTGATGTGTGGAGAAACGTGTGAGTTTTGCTACCGTCCTGCTCTGCACTACGAGATAGTTTGCTTCTAGTCATGTTCCTTTTCAAGTATGATGACTTCAGTGTTTCTCCTGACCCTTGCTTCCTTCCTCCTTTAAAAATAAGAGTTGCTCAAAAATACTTTCAGCATTTGAATAAAAGATACAGGATGAGATACATAGCTGTGAAATATTTTAGAATAGAATTAGTATTACATGTAAATTTTATTTCCAGATTTGCATAGTGGAAAACAAGACATGATTTTAGTTCAGAAATTTATCAAGATGTGATTTAAATATAAAGGTAAAAGGACAAACGTTCACAAAAAGAATTATTGATGCAAAAGAAACAAACAATTTAATTGTGTTAATAATTACCCACCAAGTCATAGATAATACATTTAAGACTGTTAAATTCTTTTTACTTGGTACTCTAGTAAAGAATTCATAGAAGGCACCATGGAATAGATGAAGGAGAAAGTGTAAGTGATCACCTAAGACAATCAATTGTTAACTTTGCTGTTATAAATATTGTTGTATATTTATTTGTTCAGTTTCAATGTCACCATCCCTAAGAGAACAGTGCTGAGAACTTAGATTACACCACTTTTCATGCTTGTGCAAAAGCATATTAAATATTTATACAAAACACTATAAACAAACTTAGCATACGGGGTCTTAAAATACTCTAAAAACACCAAGAAAAAGATACCATCCTATCTCTCGATGCTTTTAGATAAAAGAACCAACCCATTGTACTTACCATTTTATTGAATATTCACCATATATCTAATGACACATATTTGAAATAAAGTCAGATTATTTCAGCTCTTTTCATTGCTTTTTAAAAACTATTACACTGAACATCCACTAAGTCTACAAAACTTTAAAATAATACTAATGAAACCATGTGTTGGGGCTCATTCCTGCAGCCCCAGTTCTTAGGAGATCCAAGCAGGAGAATGGCAGATTCAAGGCCAGATGGACCCAGTGAACCCTGTCATCAACAGCATCTCAGAGGCCAGTGTGGTAAAAGTTAATTACAGTTTCTTAAGTGCAGCAACTTATGAATTGCCCTTCTTCGTGGCACCCCACTTTTATTTTCTCTAATCCCGTTTACCCCTTTTCCTTTTCAGGAAGTGTCAAGATAGTTCAGAAAGTAAGTTCCAGGTTAATATTAAGGTTTCCTTAAATTAATTAATTGACTTATTCATTTTTTTTCATTTATTAAGATAGAATATCACGCAGTCCAGGCCGGCTTCACACTCCCTGATAGGTTAACCTTGGCCCTTTGGCTTTCATTTGGCTTCAATTATAAGTTTAAATTTCTCAGTGCTTAGAAATCAGAGGTTTACTCATGCTAGGCAAGCACTCTAGTGCTGAACTACATCAGTAGCTTCAAACCTGTTCTTTTTTTTCTTTTAAGTTAAAAATCCTTACGCTATGGAAACATCAAATTAGAAGAAAATCATCGTGTATGTGTGTGTGTGCCCCTGCTATGGCGCTAGTGTGGAGGTCAGAGGGCAGCTTTGTGGAGCTCTCTGCTTCCACCTTGAAGTGGGTTCCAGGGACTGAACTCAGGTTAGCATGGCATGGGTTTCACTTACTGTGCATTCTCTTCAGCCTTGTGATTTTTTGTTTATTATTATTATTATTATTATTGAGACAGCATCTCACTACACAGCCTTGGCTGGCTTGGAACTCACAGAGATCCACCTGATTAAAGGCGTGCACCACCACACATGCCAATACTTGTTTACATAAAATCAGGCTTAACTGAGAAAATATTACTTTCTACTGTTGCTTTTATTCTTCATGCCTTGACATTTACATGCCTCTGCAAAATTAGTCTTTTTTTTTAATCGAAATGTTTTCATTATTTTATATTGAGTTCTTCTAGGAGTCTTTCAGGAGGTTTTATGTTTTGTTTTGTTTTGTTTTGTTTGTTTATTTACATTCATAGAGACACTATCATGGCTGGTAGGGTTTGCTGGATTGCCGCCATTCATCTTCCTATATTTTAAAATGATCACCTGCCACTTGGCTTCCCAAACAATGGAGGAGTAGACCTGTCAGTCACAGCTGATGGTATTGAGCTTATTTTCCCTTCCCCATGCTTTCCCCTGCCCCCTCCCTCTCCGGACCTCTCAGATGTGAGGCATTCCCTGACTCTCAGGAGAGGCCAAGCCATAGAGCTAAGAAAGGAGAAGGGAACAGGAGGCTGGTGGTTGAAGAGAGTGCAAGTAGTGGAGGGAGGCACACAGGCTGCTGGGCAGACTGGTGAAGATGAAGACAGAGTCTAAAGAGTTTTCAGCCCAAGGCAGTTGTGGGGTACCCACCAGGGAAGACTGCTCAGATGCCGGCCTGAGCCAATAGAAAGTCTTCATTAGTGGGCAGGAGACTGCACTGGGCATTTGGGAGCCCAGTGAAGCCCCGAGGCTTCCTTTGAACCTGTCAGCACAAAAACCATGTTCAGGGTTGCTAACCGTTCAGTTAACAAGAACAGTTAGCCAGAGGCAGAACTATAGAAGCCAAAAAGTACCGACAGTACATTTAGAGACTTTCCCAGAACTGTGGACTTTGCTGGATTCGGCCTTTGCTTTAGTTTTGGCAGGTGGTGCGGTCTATGTGCTAAGTTTTATAGCCTGAACGGGTACTTCCACCATGGCGGCAGCTGTGCTAAGGTCTCAGGGCCTGTTAAGGCCTGGGGCTTGTTACACGGCCATCTTTACGTAAAACCTCCACAAACACGCCATTCTAAAAGAGATAGTTACATGACAGATCCATCACTGTCTACTTTGGGGTTTCCTAGATATCCGATATCAGTTACAGTCACCCCACCTCACATCCGGCGTACATGGTGGGTATCAGCGTCACGTTCTCTAAGATGCCTGTCGCTCACAGGCGTTCAGCTGTCTTCATTGTTGTCGGCTTATGAAGAGGTGTGTAAATGTCCTGTTGAAGTTTCCATTTCTACTGTGCTTAGTACGTTTGTGAGAGTTTTTCCTCTCTATCCACTAGATCAGTATATTTTAGTCGCGATTTCATTATTCTCGTTTGTACTTTCCTGGAGGATTTAAAATGACACATATCATTTCTTATGCGGCTCCCGTTTCATCTTCGTGGCGTGTTTTAACTAATTTTTGTTTTTGATTTTTATTTCCCTGCCTTCCCAATAGCTTCCTTTCTTGATTGACTTGGCTTCCGTCAATCCACAGTTAAAGACATTGTAATGTTTCTGGGTGGCCCATCTCAGGAGCACGGGGTCTGAATCTTCTCTAAGACTCTGCTTCCAGGCTCCCTTTAGCAGATTCTCTTTCACTGACAAAGCTTCAATGCTGTGGCTTCCCGCGCACCTGATTTTTAAAGCAAGTACATCTCCCTCAGTTGTATTTGTATTTAAAGCAGAATTTGTTGCAATTATTGAAACACAGTTCTACGTTTGGTTTGCACAGATATCTGCGTTTTCCTGACATCTCAGTTTTCATGCAGTAAAGGACACGCAGGTGCTGTAGCTGAAAAACCTCTGAATGTGGGAGACCACCTTTCATAACACAGAGACATACCCTTGCACTTAACACTGTGACTTGAAACTACTTCCTTGACACTCCCTGTATTGTTTCTCATTAAACAAAGGCTCACCATTACTGAGACATTTAAGGTTATGTGACTCTAGAAAAGCACATTAATTAGGGACTGCAAAGTTGTGAGGAAGTGTCAAAGAACATTTACTCTACTGGAAAGTTCAATTCTCAATTGCATGAGCCGCTAATGTGAGGCCCACCAGCCATCTGTTCTTGTTAGGGTTTCTCTTGCTGCAGTGAAATACCATGACCAAAGGAACTTGAGGAGGAAAAGGTTTAATTGGCTTACACTTCCACAGCAGTGTTCATCATCATCAAAGAAAACTGGACAGGAACTCAAACTGTGCAGGAATCAGGAGGCTGATACAGAGGCCATGAAGGGGCACTGCTTACTGGCCTCCTCCTGAAGGCTCGCTTAGCTTGCTTTGTTATAGAACCCAGGACCACAGTCAAGGGATGGCTCCACCCACAATGGGCTGAGCCCTCTGCCATCAATCACTAATTAAGAAAATGCTTTACAGGCTTGCCTACAGCCTGATCTTATAGAGAGGCATGTTCTCAACTGGGGTTTCCTCCTTTCAAATGGCTTTAGCTTGTATAACGTTGACAGAAAACGTCCACCACTTCATCCTTAAGGAAGAAGGTGAGAAACGCAGAGCAAAAGAGTTCAGGAAAGTCCACTTGTCGCTCCCCAGCAGTGTGGTGAGTTTACCTTGCAAGGTAAGGTCTTGCAACATTTGAAAGCTCCACAGTTAAGGATCATGATAGTGAACAGACAGTTTACATATTTTGGGACTATTTAATTTTCCTCAGGTGTGTATGCATTTCTAACCTTTTGTCTCCTTTGAATATCACAATTTGTAGTTTTCAATGAGGTCAGACTGAATTGGCTGTCAGCAGTCCTAGGTTCTGATGGGTGCCGATTGCTCTTTTTGTTTGTTTGTTGTTTTGAGACAGGGTTTCTCTGTGTAGCCCTGGCTGTCCTGGAACTCACTCTGTAGACCAGGCTGTCCTTGAACTCAGAGATATCTGCCTACCTCTGCCTTCCACGAGCTGGAACTAAAGGTGTGCTTCTGGAATCAAACTCCAGGCATCAGGCTGTCTTGCAAACACCTTTACCCATTCATCTGGGATCAAGAACCCTCAAGGTAGAGCTCTTATTTCAAAGACATGCAGGGCAGAGAATGAGTAAGATTTAGGTAAATAATGTAAGAGACAGAGAGCTTGACCTAGACATTTAAGAGGTGGAATCTTCCAGCAAGCAGGAAACACTGGTGTGGAGTTGGGAGGGAAGAAGGGGTAGATCCACGCACTGAGACTTTGTAGATTAATTTAAATTCATAAGATCATGAGAAACTGTCTGGAGAGAAAGTGCAGAAGGGAACCAGGGCCTGTGAGAGGAGAAGGTCAAACAACAGTGACAGAAAGGAGCAGCTTGTCAGGTTGCCAGGTTGTAAGGAGTGGCGACTCAGGAGCCACAGGAAGGATCTGTTTGAAGAAGTGACAAGATACCAGGCAAAATGTGGTTGGAAGATCTGCCGATGAATTCGGTAGTGAGTAGTAAGTTGGCTAAGAACAACTTGGATAGAGAATTGGAGGAAAATGTATACTCATAGGATATTTTAAATCTATACACTGTCAACTTAAATCTGACCCGTAGTGTGTAAGTCTTCCAACTAGATTCTGTCTTTCTTCAAACAAGCATTCTTTTCACTGATTAAAACAGAATAATCATTTGATTTTTCTCTGGATTATGGAGGGAGGTTTATTTGTTGACTTTATTTCATTCCGAGCTTTATATTTTAGCACAATGTCCATCTCTTACTACGTGCTGTATGTTTTTTGTTTTTGTTTTTCCTTCGAGACAGGGTTTCTCTGTAATTTTGGCTGTCCTGGAACTCACTCTGTAGACCAGGCTGGCCTTGAACTCATTAAGATCCACCTGTTTCTGCTCCCTGTGTGCTGGGATTAAAGGTGTGCACTACCACAAACTGAAGTATTAAAGTACCTTGCAAATAACACTTCCAAAGCAGATATTCTTCAGCCATAATATGGTATAAAGGAATGAGTTAATTGCTGATCTTACTCATTTTTCTTTTTTCTTTTTGCTCCTCCCATGTATTTGGGACAGGTGTGTGCCTATAAAAATGAAAGGAGGTGGGATTCTAACCTGACTATGGACTCTGGAGAAAGATTGCTGAACAGCCAAAGGGAAAAATCAGCCTGTGTGTAGTTCTTGGCAGTGATGCATCTTTGCCACAACATCATCAATTCTTCCCATACGAGCAGCAACTGGCCAAGGGATGTCCGTGCTGTCCTGTACAGCTTAATGTCACTCATAATTCTGGCCACTCTGGTTGGCAATTTGGTAGTAATAATTTCTATATCCCATTTCAAGCAACTTCATACACCCACCAACTGGCTCCTTCATTCCATGGCCACTGTGGACTTTCTACTTGGCTGTCTGGTTATGCCCTACAGCATGGTGAGAACGGTTGAACACTGTTGGTATTTTGGAGAAATCTTTTGTAAACTTCACACCAGCACCGATATCATGCTGAGCTCAGCATCCATTTTCCACTTATCCTTCATTTCCATGGACCGCTACTATGCCGTGTGCTGCCCTCTGAGATACAAAGCCAGGATCAACATCTTGACGATTTCTTTGATGATCCTCGTTAGTTGGAGCATCCCTGCTATTTTTGCCTTTGGAATGATCTTCCTGGAGCTGAACTTCAAAGGAGTTGAAGAGCTGTATCGCAAACAGGTTGGCTACCTGGGCGGCTGTTTTGTCTTCTTTAGCAAAGTCTCTGGGGTACTGGCCTTCGTGATTTTTTTCTATATACCTGGATCTGTTATGTTATTTGTTTACTATAGAATTTATTTCATAGCTAAGGGTCAAGCAAGGTCAATTAATAGTACAAGTCTTCCATTTGGATTGGAAGGGAAAAACAGAATGCCACAAAGCAAGGAAACAAAAGCTGCAAAGACCTTGGGGATATTGATGGGTGTTTTCCTCATATGCTGGTGCCCCTTCTTTTTCTGCCTGGTCGTGGACTCTTTCCTGGCCTATGCTGTCCCACCCACTTGGAATGATGCACTGATTTGGCTTGGGTACCTGAATTCTGCCTTCAACCCAGTGGTTTATGCCTTCTTCTATCCCTGCTTCAGAAGAGCACTGAAAATGATTCTTCTTGGTAAAATTTTCCAAAAAGATTCATCTAGGTCTAAGTTATTTTTGTGATGCAATCCATGAAACTGCTATATTTAACTGTCTTGTAAAAACAGTTATGAAGTATATGTATGGGAATAGGGAACCAACCATGGGCACGAGATTCATGGGCTTTTAAAATCAGTTATTTGAGTTAAAATACACATTGTGAGCTAAACTTTGGTGTATGTATATAATCTGCTATTGGACACAGAATAGATGTGATTTTTGATATTATTGCTATACATGTTTAACTGTGGTGAATCTTGTATTAAAGGCAAAAATTTTCCCTGCCTTTAGATGACCTTCTTTGAGTTGACAGTGATGGTTTATTCAATTAGCAATTGAAATCACAAGGCCGAATTTATAGTACAAATTAGAAGAAATTTGCCATGTATGTGTGTGTGAAAGTACAGAGAGAAATGCTGGCTTCTAGTAATATAACTTAATAGGATATAGGAAAATATAATAAATTATATACATTGATTTACAATTACGGTAGTTCTCAAATAGATCTTACAGAATTAACTTCAAGTAAGTATCACTAGAAACTTGGCTATATTTAATAATAGTGACATTTTCATGACAAAATTAAAGAAAGATAGCCAATTAAAATGTACATTCCACTTGCTGTTCATAAATCTGAAGATCTTGTAAGGACATATTAAATAAATCCTTCTGTCCTGGACACAGTGGCTCATTTCTGCGATATCAGTACTGGAGAGGCAAAGGCAGGAGGATTGTCATAGATTGAAGGCCAGCCTGGAAAACAGAGCAAATGCTAGGCAAGTAAGGGTTACACAGTAACACCCTGTATCAAAACGATCAAAGTAGCACAACTACAAAGCCCTACCCTCTGTTAAAATTTTGTTGTTGTTGTTGTTTTGTATTTATAAGGCTGGGTTTCTCTGTGTAGCCCTGGCTGTCCTGGACTCACTTTGTAGACCAGGCTGGCCTCAAACTCACAAAGATCCGCCTTCCTCAGCCTCCTTGAGTGCTGGGACTACAGACATGCACCACCATGCTGGGCTTGGTTGCTTCTTGATTGGGCCAGAGTTTGTTCTAGTACACTTTTAAGAACAGTGCAGCTTCCCTGTGGAGATAGTATATCATGATACAAATTGCTTTAATTCAGTCTAAGACTTTACCTTTGAGATTTGTTTGTCAAATTTCAAAAGGGAAACAAACACCTTTGAAGAATTTTCTGTACTTTACAGTGAGTTTCTGTGCTTTTATTTATTCCAAGCTGTTCCTTAAAGATTATTTCCAGATGTTGGGTAAATCTTTTAAAATCTGTTATATTGATTTATACAAGGTAAAAGGACCTAGAAATAAAGACACAAAGATCCAGAAATAACTACTTAGAGTTATGTGCACTCATGTAGACACATGAGTAGAGGACAATAAATTATAGTTTAATGGTGATAAACTGAGTGAAACTGAAAAACACTACATCTGAATGTAACCATCGTTGTTGGGATACAATAAAGATTACATTATATTTTCATTTGATTTGTCTGAATTTAGTAATAAACAAGCATGCTAACCTTAATATTGTTTTAACTTCTTTTAAATAATAATACTTTTTTGAGACGTGGTCTCAGTATATAGACACACACACAAACACACACACACACACACACAGAGAGAGAGAGAGAGAGAGAGAGAGAGAGAGAGAGAGAGAGAGAGAGAGAAAGGAGAACCTGAAATGGGCCTTTGAAACCTCAGTGCCTGCCCCCGGTGACACACTTACTCCAACAAGGCCATACCTCCTAATCCTTATAATCCTTTCAAATAGTGCCATTCCCTGAGGACTAGGCATTCAATATACATGAGCCTATGGGGGAATTTTTTTTATCCAAACCACCACAGTCAGGAACACAGAGCTGCAGCAGAAATAGAGAAAATTTATCAAGTAAACATATGTATATATACATACATATATAGATATGTGTATATTTTAAGAGACTTTAGCAGCTCAAAGGCACATTGGCACACACAAGTTGGAGTTTCACATGACCTAGTGGTATGGGCATTTTGACTCATTTGGATAGCTGGCTTTTCTGAGCATAGTCTATTACATGTGGCTTTACTTGCAGCTTCGTGAATCGTGAATCTCTTCAGCATCTTAAAGTTCTACCCAGGGATGTGCAGTTTCTATTGCAATGAACTATACGTTACTCTTAGAATCTTGCGGCAGGGCATCACTGACCCTTTTCCACTGGTGGAAGCCAGTTGTCCTCAGTGTCAGTAAGGGGGGGAGGGGTCATGCTCCAGCTTTCCTCTCTGCCAACTTGCTTTTTTCATATGCGAAAATGTGTAAGGCTTTGTGCCTGGCCTTCTGGACCTCAGTCTCTTCCCCATTTCCCTGCCTCACCTTGAGAGAAATCCCTATATACGTATTATTCACGTGACCAAACAGGTAGCCATAAGAAGATGCAGGAGGTTAGAAAGTTAGAAACAGACAGGAGGCCAAGTGTGCCAGGCTACACACTCCACGCTCTTCCATATTTCAGAAATCTGGGTAAACTGTGGGAATAGCAGAGGGAATCTTCAGCTTTACTCCTAGCCATGTGTGTCCACATGAGCTTGATTTTGGTAATAATGTGAATTCTTTGTTATCAGAAAAGCTTTAAAATCTTTTTAAAGATTTTTAAAGTTCTTCTTTAAGCAAAAGGAACTCTAGTCTTCAGCAGGCAAAAACAGGAAGTTTGTAGCTTGAAGACAAGCCTCAACCAGAAGCCAGTTTTGAGCTATTGTGTGGGCTACCAAGTGAGATTCGGGGGCACCGGGAGAAGGGGTGGTAGGGAAGGGAGGAAGAAAGAGAAAGAGGAGCTCTGAATTACTCAGTGTAAGCATCAGGGTGAAATGGCAGCAGGATAGTAAAACCGCAAAGTACTTGGAAATGAACATGAGAGACCTGTTTGTGACCCTCTGTGGGTAGGTAGGCTCTCTCCTCAAAGCCCACGGAGCAGCTTCTTGTAAGCATTTCCTCAAGCCAAGGAAGGGAGAGTGATAATTTAAGAGAATTTTATATGTGTAAACCCATAGGAGAAAAAGCTATTTCTGAAGTTATTTCTTAAAATATCAAACGTTTCTAAGCTCTATCACCCCTTAGCAGCTTAGCTCAAGACTCCCAGTTCCTCAAGGGCTGAGGACTGTGTTGACTGAAGAACATTTTGTAGTTTAGTATGGAATCACACCATTAAAATGATGTAGTGGCTTCTTCATATTGTGAAATTCATTCAGTGGGATAAACTTTTGTCTAACATTACATTCACTCTGAATTTCAGGGTTACAATTATTTCTTTTATGAAAACATGATAATGAGCAGAAAGCTTGTCAATTTTCAATTTTATTTTTATTATTTTTAATTGTGTGTATATGAGCATATTTGTGTGTACCTGCCTACAGTTGCCTGCAGGAGCCAGAGGGTCAGATCTCCCTGGAGCTGGAGATAAAGATTGTTGTTAGCTGCTAGACTGGGTTTCTGCGATCAAATTCAGGTTCCTCTGGAAGAGCATCAGGATACATCCTTAACCACTGAGCCAGGTCTTTCTGGCCCCAGCAGAAAGGTTTTTGAAACAATCTTATTTGACAAACATGTTTGTTCTTCAAATAAAAACCTTATGCCCTCTCTTAGTCTATTACTTTAGCCTGTTGATTACCTAATAGAATGAAAAGCAAGTATGAAACAAATCCGAGAGAACATAGTTTGCAGATAAATAAAGTCAGAAAGAATGTTAAAAGCTCTCCATGATTTTTTTCTGAGAAGAATGTGACGAAGACAACAGTCAAACACAATCAAAACTTCCTAAAACCTTCCTGCACTGTACCAATGCTCCACATGTTAGAAAAGTTTCCTTCAGTGCATGTAATATTGTTAGGCATTTCAAAATGGAAATTATTTATGAGCAAACAAAGTGGATATTTAGTTGAGGGTTTTCTTATGGTAGTCAACCAGGGCTGAGCTGGGTGTCATGTCAGCTGAGTGGGTTTTCCAGAGACCTTTCAAACTGCCCACAATACTGACCCTAGTTTTGCTCAGGACACTAGCACCTTTGCATCAGAAACAGCATGTTGAAGGACAGTCACTGCTTCGTGGGTTTTTTTTGTTGTTTGTTTTTTGTTTTTTTTTTTTTTTTTGCATCAGCTAAAGTTTTCTTTCTCGGTTTCACACTTGGACTTCACTTAATAGTGTGAGAATTCCCCTAAGCAGTTAGTAGTTTCTTAAATGAAGCTCTCTGATAAATGTTTTCCCAACTGCATTAAGGGCAACTATTTGCCCAGGGACTCAGATGATGAAAATGTTTTCTGTCAAGATGACACCAAACAGAAGTGTTAATAACACCCACTGGTCTCTGTTTACTCCGAAGTTTGGCAGAGGAGAAGGAAGTGCTGCTTTGCCTTGTTTCCTTGGACAGAACTGTGGCTTTACAGTGTGAACCTGTAAATAAAGCTCAGTGGGCATTGGTAAAGAGCCATCAGCACACTTAATTACTCTTATTAGCAATTCTCTCCCGATGGCATTCAGCAAGCAGGAGGCTTTGAAAACAATGGTATCACGTGCTTGAAATATGAGGATAGCTTAATTTTTAAATTGTAAAGTTTCCTATATGTCTGTTTATTCTCCTAAGTAGGGAAACCATGGAAGTTTGGTGAGCCAGGGAAAACATGTAGATTGAAAAACTGAAACAAAACACAATAGTACCTCTTTTACTCCCCTGACCCCCATGTGTGTGTGTACGTGTTTGTGTACATGTGTGTGCACACCTGTGTGTAAGCACTCATGTGTGTAGGCCAGATACATTTCTTTCTTGCTCCCCACCTTGTTTTTGAGACAGGGTCTCTCACTGAACCCAGAGTTGAATTTTTTGGCCAGAGCCAGCGAGGTTATAAGCATGCATGTCATGGCACCTTTCCTCAGCTCCCAAATTTACAAACACATTCCAGTGTTGTTGATTTTTTTCACTTGTAAAGTGGATACTGCATTGTTTTTAGGGTTCACATAAAGATTTGTTCGTCATCTGTTCATTCACATGCCATAGATTCACTGGACACTTATGCCAGCCAATGTTTCAGCTGTATTCTGGAAATATAGATACAGAACCACCAAGTTTGCTATGTTTCTGTAATTTGAAGAAAATGCAGCATTCTGGAAGTGGAATAACATTAGACTGATCAAATGTCTGAATAATGTACAGGAACACATGGTTTATATCATACGGTCAACGGTTGAGATTTATTATTTTCACTCCAATTCTAATTGTTGTAAGAGCAAATTCATTTTATTATTCCCAACGTGGGCCATTGTTGCAGAGATGAAATGTTAAAATGCATTCTTATCATGTTTAAGCTCAGATCACAGCAATCCTTTTTTCTCTTTCTCTTTGAATGGCTGATCTTATAGGTCATTGTGATTAAACTCTTTATTGCCTTCTAGTTTCTCTTTTGTTTGTGGTGTCCAGTGAAATAAAGCATTATTTTTGCCTGTTGGGTTTATCCAGTTGATAGGTATCTAAAATTTGGGTGTGCCCAACAATGAAATCACCTGGTTACCCAGCTACTCTGCTGAACACCACCAGGATTCTGTGACTGCTACACGTAGAAATTTGGAGTTGATACTTCTTCCCACACCACACACCCTGTCACACATAGGCCATGTTATGTAGTCCAAAAGTTCCCTTATATGGACTCTGCATAAATCCCACAACTGGCTTGTGTTCTGCAGGTCTTGGTCATACTGGTCCATTCTCTACCATGAAGTCACAGACTCATCTGAAGCCCAGCCTGGCTGTCCCCTTTTGAAGACCCTCTCGTGACCATGTATCTTTGCATCACATCATGTCCACATGTGCTAGCTAACATGAAAGTCCTTCAGTTACCCACTTTTTGTTCTGAACCCCCTTGCCCTTCTTCATATCATGTTTCAGACAAATCAAGTTACCTGAATTGTCTGAAAACTTAGCTCTTTTTCAGAACTCTTGGTCTGTGAGCAAGCTACTCCTAATCTTTAGAATGCTTTTCATCAAGTTCACTTGCTTATTCTAGAAGCTTTGCCTTAAACATAATTCTTTCCTGGATTTGCCTGTGCTGTGCCCAGTTTGCAAACCCCAAAAGACCAGGAATAGACTCCGCTGTAAATACATGAGGGTTTTTTTTTTTTTAATTGTATACGTGTTTGAACATGGGACACAAACTTCCTGTGGAAACAGGAGAGGAATACAGTCTCACAGTCTAGGGGAACAAGGATTTTATAAGATACAACTGCAAGCAGGGACTTACATGCTTTGGTGTTACATGATTGGGTAAGGGAAATTGACTTTTGAAATGATTGGTCCACTTTAAGCTTCAAGACCACAAACAGTTCTGGCCTATTCATATGGGCTGGTTTCCTAGCAACTGTATAACTAGGGGGTGGGGGAAGAATGTATTAAAGCTGTTTTTTTAACCCCTACAGGTGGCTAAATATACATCCATTTGCTGGCCTCTGTTCAGGCTTTTGCTTTAAACTTTAAAACAATACCATCTGAATTTTAATCATTTGGTCTCTCACCTGCAGATTTTTTCCTACTCAAATCTCTTTCATTTGAAATATTTGCTTTCTTGCAACTGTATTTTTTAAAATGTGTTTTGACCATCATTCCATTATTGGCTGAATAGGCTTTTCTCTCTCTACAGAAGCACTCTGTTGCTTGCCTCTTGCCATATGCCTTTTAGTTTGGTATAGTTACATTTGTATGATTCTGCTTTTGCTGCGGTGGTTTTGAGGTCATGTAAAAAAAAAAAAAAGCCCAGGCTAAAGTCATAACCATTCCTCACTGTAATTTTATTTGTTTTTATAAGTGTTCTTAATCTTGTTACATAAACTGTCTCTTCCTTTAGTTTGCTAAGAGGGTTTATTTAACAGTATAAATAAAATTTCATTTTACCATCTTCCTACTGAAATAATCACATGATTGTTCTCCCTTAATTTGATATTGTGATGTTTAAATTATATCCTAATATCAAAGTATTAAACCATGTTTTTGACCTTGGGGTAAGCCAATAAAGACAAAAACTTCCATTTTTCTACAAATAGTTCATGTGTTTAAACACCTTTGCGTTCATGTTCCTGAGTAAAATTGAACTTTAATTTTCCTATTTTGTTGATTCTTGTCAGGCTTTATATTAAGTTTATATTAGCTTTGTAAAGTTAATTGGAAAAATCAACCTTTTTCTGTATCTTGAATAGTTTGTCTGTACAGAGTCAATAGAAATTGCCATTTGTATCACCTATGAATGACCCGGAATTTTCAGTATATGAACGATTTTTTTTTTGTAAGCTAATAATAAAAGACAGGGGAAAAAAAGATGCAAGTAACGATTATAAGAAACATAGGGACAAAGGTGCTAACAGTTGCCTGAGAGGGGACAATGAGCTGCTCACGCAGTGGCATCTGCAGTGCAGGCCTGAGCCTGGATCTCTGGCACCTGCGTATGAGCACAGTTATGCGTGTCTGTTGCTTCCCTGTGTGCAAAGCAGAGGCAGGTTGAGCTCCAGTTTGCTGGCTAGTCAGTCTAGTCAATTCAATGAGTCCTGAGTTTAGTGGGAGACCCTATCTCAAAAGATAAGATGGAGAGAATTAGTAGAATATAGCCAACAACAAATTGTGGCTTCCATGAGCACAAACACATGTGCACTTGCGTCTGCATGCACACATGTGTACACACACAATCATACACAAAAAATGTACAAGCAATGAAGATATGCTTCTAAAATATGTATAACACACGTTTGTATAGTATGTAGCAAGGTTTATTGGAAGAGAATTAAAGAAGACCAGGTAAATATGAAGCCCATCCATGTTACTGAAGGGGAAAATTTTATGTTATACAGATATTATTAATATCCACTCAATATCCTACATAGTTTTTGCAGAACTTGGAAAACTGGTGAATGTCTAAAAGATCAGAAATAGCAAGGTCATTTTAGGAGGAGGAAGAAGATGAGGATGAGAAAGAGATCTTACTCTGCTGAGTATGAAGATGGTGTGAGGTTGTGATAGCTAAGGCAGCATGGTATTTGTCCATTATTGAAGAAGATGGTAAATTAGAGTGCTTAGAAATAGAAATGAGCTTTGATGGCATATCTGCATGCCAGATCTATGGAGAAAAGTCAATCCACTCAATAGATGGAAGTGGATAAAGAAATTAAAAAAAATGAATTACAGCCTTTATCTTAAATATCATATATAAATAAGTACAGCCATTTGGAATACAGTCTTAATTAGCTTCAGCTGTCAACTTGATAAGAGTCCAGAGTCATTTTAGATAGTCTTAGTAAGTGTCGGGGTTGGAATTGCCCAGATCAGGTGGTCTGGGAGCAGGTCTGTAGAGAATTGTCTCCGCTGTTGATTGGTGTTAGATGACCCAGCCCACTGTGGGCGGTTCCTTCCATAGGCGGGTTGATTGTTGGTTGGTATTACATGGCCCAGCCCACTGCGGGAGGCGCCTTCCCTAGACAAGTGGCCCTGGGCTCTGTAAGAAAGGTAGGTGAGCATGAGGCTGGGACTGAGCCAGTTCTGGGGGCCACTGCTTCAGCTTCTGCCGGCAGGTTCCTGCCCTGAGTTCCTAAATTGACTTACTTCAAAGACTATAATCTGAAAGCTAAAACAAACCCTTTTCTCTCCCAAGTTATTTTTGACCACAGTATTTATCATGGGCATAGAAAGCAACCTAGAACAAATACTCCCTGTTTTTATATTGTGAAAAATGAGTATCTGCATTTTTCCTGTCTCGCAATTGCTTTTCTATGTAATTTATGAGAAAAGCATCATGAGTAAACGCTACATCAGACTTGCCCTAGAGTGGTCCAGAAAGCATTGTTCATACTAGCAATTTGAAATCACTCAAATGACCACTAATAAGAGAACAGATTTATTATATGGGATAAAGTGAGGGCATTACACATACATAAAGCTCAATGAAGAAATAAAAAAAAATTGACAACAAAAGTGATGCTTCTCTTTTAATAAGGTGTTCTAAAAACAAATGAAACTATACACTGATTTAGCTATGGCAATGTTCTTGGTAGTTTACTCACTTACTAAAGAATAAGAATGATTACTATGAAACTGAAGGTGGTATTTGCTGGAGGTGATAGGCATATGGATGTGTGGAAGCTAGTGTTATCCTAGGTCACAACCAGGAGTGCTCATTATGCTATTAACAAACAAGCTAGTAAGAAGCATGTCAAAATTATTTGCCATTAATTCAAATTCCATATTCCTGTAGTTCATTAAAATGTAAACATTGATATTAGTGATTTACCTCTAGCTTAAGGTATAAACTTAGTCCATATCTTTTTGCAGAATTGACATTCACATTTTCCTTTAGTTCCCTTCTTTCAGTTATATTCTCTGGGAACTAAATCCCAACTATTTCCTAGTCTGCATAAAGTGTCAGTGTTAAAAATTGATAGTCGCTCATCCTTCATCTTTGTGTAGATGCATAAACTTGGGCTATGAGGCTGGTGGGGGCCAGCTCTGGTTTCCACAGGGTGGAAGCGCAAGCAAGCTGGTGTCCAATCCACTGACCGCCAGCACGGAAATGTTTCTTACAGATCTTGTCTGGGGTATCTGGTGTACTAGAGTGTCAGGTTCAGGAGAGCTTTCTAGGGATTAGGGGAGTATTTATATGCAATCCAACCAGGTATCTCTTTCGGATTGTGATATTGACTTTGCATCATTCCTCCTTTTTATGCCCTGTCAAGATCTGTCCACTAGAAAGGTCTAGCATTTTTCCAGCAGCTGAGGCAAAATGACACACAACAGGGCTTTGTTGAGGGATGATACAGGGTCCCTCAGTAAGTGCTCAAAATCGCAGAGAGCACCTAATCCTATGTACACCTTGTTTTCCCCTGCATATGCCCCCGGTAATAAACTTTAACATAAATTAGGTGCAACAGAATATTAACAACAACTTATTTTAAAACAGAACAATTATAACAAAGTGGATGTAATTTTTTCTTTTTGCTACACTTCACACACGACATTAAAAGCACACTTTGTGGTGATGTGAAGTGATACATGCTGAGATGAAGGGAGATAACATGGGCACTGCAGCTCAGCATTGGGGTACTACATCATGCTAATGAGGGTTACCTGAACAAAAGCACCAGGATACTGCCACAGTAGACTTGATAGCTGACATGATTACTGAGGGACTAGGAGATGCTACTTCCCTTCTGTCTGTGTAACTAAGAGATGGTGATAATGATTATGACAATAGAAATAATAATAATGATTTTTAGTGCTGGAGATTGAGTATTGGGCCCCCTGTACACTAGGCAGTGATAGTTTCTATCACTGAGATATATCCTGGCCTCTAAGAATACACACATAATTCCTTACAGAGCCAAGAAAGATTCTGGAAATACTTGAGTAGTAATGTCTTCTGCTAACCATTAAAAATTAATTCCTAACTTAAAAAAAATCTTTCAGACTGATATTTGTACTTACAATGTTTTTTTTTAAATAAATTTTCTGAATATATTGTAATATAACTGAATTGCTCTGAATTATGAAATGGATTTTTTTGTTTTTCACTTTCTTCCTTTTATTATAAAAAGCTATCAAGAAAGTCAAATCAAGATCATTTATATATTTTGTAGAAACCAAGCAAAATGAAAATACAGAGTTCCTTGCTAAAATGTCACTAAAACCTTCTGGAGGGAGACAAGAGATCAATGATCCCTTTTGAGCGAGCCCTGCAGAGCTCAACCTTCCCACACAGCTATCCAAGCTTTGCACCTCCAAAGTAGCTACTGAAATACCTAAAATCACTGACAACAGACATGGTTTAAGCTCAAGCAGGAACCTGGTGCTACATAACGACCAGCGTTATGTTTCCCTTGCGCCCGAGATGTATTTCTTCCCCAGGTTACTCCAGCAGTGGAAAATGTTCTCAGATAAAAAGAGGACAACCACTATGTGCCTCTGTGAGCAGATGCGCACAGGTTTAAACGCAGGGTCTGAGATGGTCTGAGCACAGCTGTGGGAGTTACCTAAAGCTATGATAACTGTGTCTGACTCCCCTGATGTTAGGAGCACTGAGCTGCATTCCTAGCCAAAGACAGGAAAACAGTATATGAGAAAACCCTTGTGAGTATAAAGTATGATTCAAAATGTAGACTGTGACCATTCATTCTGGTCATTTTAAAGTGACAGCGAACACCTGTCTTTTCCCTTGAATAGCCCATTCCATCTATTGCTAGCTCCAATCACTCAAGGCACTCAGTGTAACTATTACAGATAGCCTTTATGTTGTCTTAGATTATTTATAGTGCTGTGGGTGAAGAAAACTTAGTAAGCATGGATTCCTAGAAGGATGCAGGGGGAGGTGAGGGTCACTTAAGCTGTTAAACTTCAGAATGACAAGGGCCATCCCCACAACACATATCCCGGCAACAGTCCCTTGAGAGGGACTGTTAAATTATAAAGCAGCACAGTTAACATAGTTCACGTCCAACAGTTCAGCATCAGCATTCACAGTCGGCAGAGAAGAGACAAAGGTTCTCCCACAAAGCAGCTACCATGGCATCTTTGGAAGCACAGCAGGTATGTGGAGAAGGGATGTGAAGAGAAGGTCTGTGTTTTCTCTGAGTGTCAAGTGAAAGGACTCTGCTGTAACACAGTAACATTGTTTCTGCTGAGTTCTTCCGTTTTCTGGTGCAGGGAGAGTGTGTGTGTTGAAGAGTCAGGGCTTACTCAGTGAAAGGCAGTTCAGCTTAAGCATGGAAACAAGACAATCCACTGCCTTTTGACAATGGATAGTCTCCTGAGAAGACTATTTAGAACCCTGGAAAAAAGTGGGAGTTTTTCATAGGAACCAGCTGATTTATTTCCTGCAGGTGTCCTCCTAAGTGAAGTGGAGGCAGCTCAGGAGCAGAATGTGTGCAAACTGTGAACAAAGCCCTGGGGTGATTCTGTGTTTCAGAAAAGAAAGACAGGGAAAAAAGGCATAGGAAATCCAAAGGAAATTTGATTGGGTTATTTAAAAACCACTTTACTTACAAAGTAAAGAGTTTCGTGGGAGGAATATCTATTTGTTAGCATCATGTATCTATCCTATCTAATATCTCTATCCCTTCCCATTTTTAAAAATTATTGTACTAAGGAATATAATAGAAACAACAATTTTTAGACACTACTATATTCTTTAGTATAGTAATTTAATTTTATTAGTATCTAAAAATAAGTGTAGTTTGGGAACTGATTATACACCCTTTAGAAATATATGGGGAAAGGATTTTAATGAAACTATCCCAAGGCTCAGGGATGATCATGGAAGAGGAAAAGGCAGAATGATTAATTTAAGAGTCAGAGGTAGTGAATCACTGTAGTGAAAGTGTTTTCCAGACATAACAAGGATGTTCCATGCACGAATTCAAACTTCTTACATGCAGAAGATCAAGTCAGACAAAAACCTCAGGATGGATGGAGGGAGGTCATAAAGTCCAGCACCAATCGCGGAAGTATCGGCAAGCAATGGCTGCTGGGGAGATAGTTTTCTTAATGTATGTGGTCCCTGAGAAACTTCCCACCCTCTAGAGGATGGTCCCCTACCCATGCACATACTGGGAGCACTATGTGGACTCCGTGTGTTTTTTTTAAAAAAAGGCACATAAACCTTCAAGAAAAAAGTGGTAGTGAGACAATAAGGGAGGAGCTGGATGTGAAAGGATGGGGGGGGGATTAGATCAAAACACGTTATATGCAAGTAAGAAACTCTCAAACAAGAAGACAAAAATCTCTCTTTTAGGCTGGGCCTTGTGGTACTCCCTTATAATCCCATCACACAAGAAGTGGAAGCAGAAGGAGCAAGAGTTCAAGGCCATCGTATATGATCATCCGATATGAAGTCTTATCCCAAAAAACAAAAACAAAACAAAAACAAAAACAAAAAAACAACAAACCAACTAACCACTGCTACCAACTTTTGGGAATAGATTTGTTTTCCTGCAAATAACATTTAAGGTATTAGCTGGCAGTGACCTTGAGGCCACTCCTGTCTTCAGCTTTTAAACACCCAGGTCTTAAGTATCAATGGTTCTTCCATCCACTTTAAACCATTGTGAAGGTACATGCTGCCATACACTGCATTTCCTCTTTGCAGGTGGACCTGCAGTCCCACAGCAGGAAGGCAAAGAGGAATAAAACTGTCTTGAATACATTCCTTGGTATCAATTGCTTCCTCTCCTTACAGGTGCTTTAGTTGTTTCCATTAAAAATAGTCACTACAAGGCCTGATGCTTGGAATTCCATCCCCAGGAACCACACAGTGGAAGGAGAGGACCAGCTCTTGAAAGTTGTCCACTGACATGCCCCCCTTGACTTACCTGTTATTTTTGGATAGCTGTCCTGGGATGCTTGCTAATACTTAAGGTTGGCTGAAGAGAATGGCTCTAACAGATAATTAAGGATACTTCAGTAATCCTTCTACTTAAAAAAAATTAGTAAGAACAAAATCAAAGCCTAGAGAACATAATAGAACATGTGAATGAAACTATTTTCACACAATAACCTAGATTTATGCAGCAGCATACACACCAAAAAAAAAATTGAGTCTGAAGATTCCAGATTCATGTGAGGATGAAGTGTTTGCATTTTCAAGCAGTTGTCTGCTCTTTCTATACATACAAGGAAGCTCAGGTAGAGAGAAATCAGTAATACATCTATTTAATTGTCTCCCTGTCTGCGTCTTTTTTCTATCTCTTATCCTTTTCATCTTTTGCCCCTGCTTCATCTACTTCTGAATTACAGATCCTGTAATAACATAGTGAGTGGATTAAGTGTGGGTGGTAAAACTCGAGACATTAAAAGCATAAAGTAAATAATTTTTTAATATATGCTATTAAAATTCTGTAAATCAAAAAGTTAACGAGAAAGACATATCATGTATATTTATGTATGTCAGTTAATTATCTTCTTTGAGTGTTTCATAATTTTCCTTGAATTTGTCTGTGAAAGCAGAAATAAAACGTAGAGTGTTTTCCCATTCTCTGATAAAAATCCCACGTGTTCTTGCTTTTATGCAGGAAACCTTTGACTGTTCAGAATACGGAAATGGATCGTGCCCAGAAAATGAAAGGTCTCTAGGGGTCCGAGTCGCCTTGTATTCATTTCTGGCAGGAGCCATATTTGTCACAATCTTTGGGAATCTGGCCATGATCATTTCCATTTCCTACTTCAAGCAGCTTCACACACCAACTAACCTCCTCATTCTCTCTATGGCCGTCACCGACTTCCTGCTGGGGTTCACCATCATGCCCTATAGCATGGTCAGGTCGGTGGAGAACTGCTGGTATTTTGGGCTTACATTTTGCAAGATCCATTATAGCTTTGACCTGATGCTTAGCATCACGTCCATCTTCCACCTTTGCTTAGTGGCCGTCGATAGATTTTACGCCATCTGTCACCCTTTGCGTTACTGCACCAAAATGACTATTCCAGCCGTCAAGCGGCTGCTGCTTCTCTGCTGGTCAGTCCCTGGAGCGTTCGCCTTTGGGGTCGTCTTCTCTGAGGCGTATGCTGACGGAATTGAAGGCTATGACGTTTTGGTTGCGTGTTCCAGTTCCTGCCCAGTCACGTTCAACAAGCTGTGGGGGACCACCTTGTTTGTGGCAGGTTTTTTTACTCCTAGCTCTGTGATGGTGGGGATTTATGGCAAAATTTTTGCAGTATCCAAAAAGCATGCTCATGCAATTGGTAGCTTGCCGGAAAATCAAAATAATCAAATGAGGAAAGACAAAAAAGCAGCCAAAACCTTAGGGATAGTGATGGGGGTTTTCTTACTGTGCTGGTTTCCCTGTTTCTTCACCATTCTCTTAGATCCCTTTCTGAATTTCTCTACGCCTGTAATTCTGTTTGATGCCCTAACATGGTTTGGTTATTTTAATTCCACATGTAACCCCTTGATTTATGGTTTCTTCTACCCCTGGTTTCGCAGAGCAGTGAAGTACATCTTGCTGGGTAAAATTTTCAGCCCACATTTCCATAATACTAACTTGTTTATTCAAAAAGACACAGAATAGGCTTGGTCTTTGCTAGTGCATCAAAGGCTGGCACTTCAAGGGGCTAATAGGGGACTGAAGAGGACCAGCAAGAAAGGGTCAAGGACATGGCCAGGGCACTGAGGGAGGGGAATGAATAACAAAGTAAAATAAGTATGTGTGTGAATACACACACACACATATATGACTATGTATAATGTGTAACAAAAACTGAATAACAAAGGCATAACCAATGGAACGTATGTAGGAAAATGAGGACTCTGTATAATGAAACCCATTTATGGTAACTTAAAAATGAATAAAAAAAAATAATGATAAGTACCAGAACACCGAGAAGTGCAGCAATTACTTCTAATTCTTCTTTAGCATAACGGGGTGACTATTGGTTAAGACATGTATGATAAATTTCGAAATGATCTGAAAAGAATGAAATCATTCCTTGAAATGGTTCATGGTTGAAGTGATGGAGATGACTCCCACTCTGATTTGATTGCACCACAGTGTGTGCACATCCTGAGTTAGTATGCTGTACTCCAGGAGATAGGCAAATTGCTAAAAATAAAAAGAGAAAAAAATGAAGTTGCCTAAAATGTGTGTGTGTGTGTGTGAATGTTTTATGTGCTGGGCTTAGTTACGGTCTCCTGCAAATCCACGGAGCATGAACAACCTACTAGTTTCTACAGCACTGGAGAAAATGGTTCCCACCTCCATCAGTAGCCACCAGTTGTCTATATCTCTTTAGTGATCATTTCTTAAGATGAAATAATATGATATATTCTCCTCCTCCATATCTTCTTATTCTGACCCCACTGCCAATACTTTAGCCAAAATGGTACAAATAACTGAAGAAAAAGCAAATGCTTCCTCCCCACATCAATATCGCCTCATTCAGAGTGAACACGAAAACCTTTCAGTTAAGACAATTATTCTTGCCTTGAATATTGGTCAATAGTTAGTTTAGTTTCACTTGTCCATGTATTTTATGTCCATGTTAGTACATGGTAGTTTTGGTACCTCCTTTTTCTAGAATGAAACCCAAATAACCAGGAAGTCAGATGTGAAATTATTTGGACAAAAAAAAAAAAAAGAAATTGAAATTTCCCCAGGACACCGAAATACACAGGATATTTTAATATCCTCAAGGGAATAAAGTTAAAAGGTGATTCCATTAGGGATCTGCAGCTAGAACTTCTCTCCGCATCCTGCATCCGTCTTCTTCAGTGCAGCCCTCTTGAGAGCAGAGACAAACATACAAATGCTGTAGGTTGATTCTTTGCTCTGAACGTTCCAGAACTTCTTGCATGACACCCACCAAGCTACCTGAAGAAACTCAGTGAGGAGAAACTAACATTCTAAGAAACAAAAGGTACTGGATCATATAACGAATTGGAAACATAATGACCATTTTTCATTGAGGATTAGGATATGTTACATGTGGGTTATAATAAAAAAGGAAGGGTTTTGCTTCCTTAAGTGGAAAAATAATTATTACAGTGTTTCAGGGAAAGCCTTTTAAACATTTTCATCAAAATTTGGCAGTATTTATAAGTTTTTATATAGCATATAAGATATTTTTACCAAGTACAAAATTTATATGAGGCATAATCTAATAATTGTAAGGTACTTCAGTAATGCTAAGATGCATTTTCTCTTTTACTGTTTTATCTTAACAAAAACATAACAAAATATTTAAATCACCTTCAGATGCCATATGTTATTTTAGTATTCTCCCTTGCAGGCAGCATTTACTTAATATTTTTCTGTTGTCCTTTGCTGTCAAAACTGCTCCCTCATTCCAAGCATGCAGAATGCCCACACGGATGCCAGGTCTCTACGATCTAAGATAGTTCTTCTCCAGTTGTACAGAGAGCAGTGAAGATGCGTCTTTGGGGCTGGCCTGATTTTTTTCACTGCAAGCCCATTTCCAGGAAATGTAAACAGGGCTGGCCTATATGTTAACTTTATTAGGATGGGCTGAGACATAAACACTTTTGCTGCCAGATAAATCAGCAATAAATTGCAAACAGAAAGGGATGAAGGAGGTCACTAGACAAGGGCAAGGAACCCTGGAGTTTAATACTGGTTCCAATGTATAGATGCAGTGACTACTCCAAGCTCTGAGGCATTTCATACACATAGAATGTCTGGGACCAAGCAATGAAACAAATGTGTGTCTGGCACACTGGGCATGATGGCTTATATCTGTAATCCCAGCATCTGGAAGGCTGAGGACGGAGGGTTGCCATGGGGTCTGGTCCAGCCTTGGTTACAGCCTGAGACCCTGTCTCTAAAAACAAAATAGAACAATATAAAAGAACAATAATTTGGGGCAAGTAATTTTGCAACTTTTCAGATATTCAAAATTGTTACTGTTATCTGAGTTTTGCTTGTGTCTGAGGGTTGGGAGAGGCAGGAGGAAAGGTCTTATTTGTTATTTTCTAAACAGTGCTTTCTGGCTTTCCTATGTTTTTAATAATTCCAAGAAAGATCAAAGAATGCCATGAGGCAGAGTGCTTCACCAACCAGGTTTTCAAAATATGTTGGAGCTAACATCTTACTGTTTAATTTAAGTGGTTCCTGTGCTATCGGTAGCTCAGTGTTGAGTCATCAGGGTTAGCAGATAATGGACTATCTCACTTCTCAAGAAATGAAAGTGAAGATAGGCACAGTGCTAGAAAGGAAAGAATGTTAAAACAACCAGAAGAATTACACTCACCACCCTCTAATTTCTTTGGTTACATCAATAATCTTATAAGATTAATTCCAACTGGGAGTTTAAAAAAGAAAAAGCTTCCAACCCTTGCATGCCTTTAATTCCTAGAGGTAGGAAGGTAGGGAGACCTCTGAGTTCGAGGCCAAGCTGGTCTACATAGAAAGGTTCAGGAGAGTCAGTGCTACATAGAGAGACCCTGCCTTGAAAATGGTTAAATAAATACATAGGCTTCTGGAAGATAATACTGTTTGTGCTGAGTCCTATACATTGCAGCAGAATGGCCTGGTTGCTGGACAGAGGAGAGCTGCTCAGGTATGAAGCAGATGTTATCAGGACAGCATGGAGTCCACTGTTAAAGGTGCAGTGTGGGGATTGGAGGGAAGAGAGCCTACACCAGAGGTTTCATGGAAATGGATGTTGAATATACACTTAACAGACCCACAGGGCCATAGACTGACCTGCCTGCCAGTCAAGGTGTGTTTCCCACACTCTCCCCCTCATCCACCTCAAAAGGCAAATGTGGACCTGAGGAAAGACGAGTTTCAATAGACACTTTGCTCCCCACTCTGTCTCTTACACAGTCTGATTAGTTTTAGCAGAACTGAAAATACTTAGCTTGCTCTTATCTGCTTTTCAAAAGAAAGCATTCAAGAATCACATCCCTATCCATTGTCAGTATGCAAGAATTATTCAAGAACTGAGAACTGCCGCTACTTTTTATTTTTGATGTTATCAGTGCAAATGGCCACACATAGTTACAATGTTAATTTATAGGAGAAATATTTCTCTTTCCCTCCCACCCCCACCTTGGTTTCCAGGGTGACACTTGAATTTAGTCTTCCCTACATAGGCCTTGCAATGATTTCCAAGTAACCTTTCCTACTGCAGTCTTAAATATTGACAATAGAGAATGAACCAGAAAATATCTAGTCACAAACCCTAGTAAATGTACTCTATCTTTTCTAGTACATTTCATGTCATTTATACTTTATAATAAATTGCTAGTCTATTTTATGAAATTACTCATGAAGTTATAATGCCACTATGTTTTTTTTATTAATTTATTCATTTTACATCCTGATCATAGCTCCCTCTATGGTCTCCTCCTGGTCCCACTCCCTCACTTCCCCCCTATCGTTAGTCCTCAGAAAGGAGATGCCATCCTCCCTTAGCAACTGACCCCTGACTATCAAGTCTCTTTAGGCTGCATATTTTTCTTCTGTGGCCTGTTAAGGCAGCCTTGTCTGGGAGAACTGATCGAAGAGCAGGCAATAGAGTTCATGTCAGAGACAGTCCCTGTTCCGCTTACTAGGGAGCCCACATGGACACTGAGTTGCCAATTGGCTACATCTGAGCAGGGGCCCTGGGTCCTCTCCATGCAAGGTCCTTTGGTGGTGAATCAGTCTTTTCAGGTCCCCATGGGCTTAGATTTATTGGCTCTGCTGGTCTTCTTGTGGGGCTCCTGTCATCTCTGGGTCCTTCTCTTGGCAGGAAGTGAATCCTTATCGGACACCCTGTTGTTTTTAATCTTAGCATGGCTATCAGAAATCAACACAAATCTGCTTTTGAGACAAAATTGTCTTTTAGACTGAGAATGATTTGGAGTCTTTAAAAACATAATTTATACCCAAGAATTTGTGCTTAAATATACTTTTTTACTTGTCTGTTTATTTGTTTCTGAGGCAGAGTCTCAGTTACTCTTTGGAACTCACCACATGGCTCAGACAGGTCTAAGCTTCTGGCAGTCTTCTTGCCTTAGCCTCCTGGGTGTGGGAGTGAGCCACCACATTATGCTTTGAGGTGAAAAATTTTTAAAGAGTTATTTATTTATCACTACAGTATTACTGCATGTAGGCAAGCAGGACAGAAGAGGGCACCAGATCTGATTATAGATGGTTATGTGTTTGCTGGTAATTGAACTCAGGACCTTTGGAAGAACAGCCAGTGCTCTTAACCTCTGAGCCACTTCTCCAGGCTGATTTTTCTTTCTTTTTTTTTTTTTTTTGGTGGATTATGTAGAACTCAATATTATTTTCTGACCAGTGGAACTAGAAGTAAACAGAGAATCATAGTCAGAGTTAGTTCTAGATTAAGAGAATGGTGGTGTCTGTATTACTCAGTAGCATGTACAAATATTTGTCTATTGTGGTAGAATTTTGGATCACAGTTTTTATTTCGAGAGAAGCTTATGATTATTTTCACTTTTAAGACTAAGGAAATTAGAGCATGAGGCTAACACAAGTATGAAGTCGCTATGTCTCCTACAATAATAAAGATGTCCTGCAAATTTTTAATAGGTGTTAATTATGTAATAACATCATAACTTTTGGCAAATGTATATAACTATAGACATGTCAGCTTTTTCAGCTCCAAACCAAAACTAGGGAAATAAATACTCCAGTGGTAAACTATTAGAAATGATTACTCATGAACAGTTTTCTTTAGCACCATGCTGTTTCTGGTGCCTAAAGTAGCTCCAGAATTTTTGCACATGAAAATTTCAAATTATGGAGCAAACACATAGGGAAAGACTTTTCAGTTTGACTTAAGATTTTTCTTAGTAAGTATTTTGATGATGGGAGCTATATAAGCTTATTGTCATTCAATAATTTCTAGGAACAAGGCTGCTCATGATAAATATCAATAAAAATTATTGGAAATCTTCCAGGAATACTGTACTATATAAGAGAAACACATGATGAGTGAAGGGGGAATGGATGCCCAAGAATGAAAAAGATCAACACAGGAAGGAATAAACAGTTGAAATTTAAAAGTTTTTCCAATGTAGCAACTAACTCAGAAAATAAACACAGTAGATATAATTCTGAAAATTTCAATGTTTTTTTTTTCTTAGTGTATGTGTGCTCTATCTGTATATATGTATGCATGCCAGAAGAGGGCATCAGATTCTTTTATAGACAATCGTGAGCCACCTTGTGGTTGCTGGGAATTGAACTCAGGACCTTTTGAAGAGCAGCCTTTGCTCAGTGCTCCTAACCACTGAGCCATCCACCAGCTCCCAATTTTGAATTTTTGGTTTTTTTAAAATTAAATTTGTATTTTTTTATATTAAAGTTTGTTTACTTTGTATCCCAGCCATAGCCCTCTCCCTCATTGCCTCCAAATTCCACCCTCCCTCCTTCATCTCCTCCCTGCCCTTCTCTAAGTCCACTGATGGGGGAGGTCCTCCTCCCCTTCCATCTGACCTTAGTTTATCAGGTCTCTTCAGGACTGGCTGCTTGTCCTCCTCTGTGGCCTAGCCTGCTCCTCCCTCGGGGTAGGGGTGGGGGCGAGGTCAAAGAGCCAGCTGTTGAGTTCATGTCACAGAGAGTCCCTTTTCCCCTTATTAGGGATTTAACCTAGAACCCCTGCTCAGATGCAGCCCATGGCAGCTCAGTATGGAAGTGGGTTCCCTAATTTTGAATTTTGAACTGATGAGATTTAGTGTGAACTTAAGGCAGATGACTTTGACTCTTCTCCTGGCAGGTGAAGTTCACTGTGAACCCGCGACTTCCTCCTGGAAAGGAATTCGAACGCTGGAACGCCATGGATCTCACGTACATTCCCGAAGACGTATCCAGCTGTCCTAAATTCGGGAATAAATCCTGTCCTCCCACGACTCGCTCTTTTCGGACCCGCCTGATAATGTACCTGGTTATGACGGGAGCCATGGTTATCACCGTCTTTGGGAACTTAGTGATAATGATTTCCATATCGCATTTCAAACAGCTCCGCTCTCCCACCAACTTCCTGATCCTCTCCATGGCAACCACGGACTTCCTGCTGGGTTTCGTCATCATGCCTTACAGCATGGTGAGGTCCGTGGAGAGCTGCTGGTATTTCGGGGACAGCTTTTGCAAATTCCACGCGAGCTTCGACATGATGCTGAGCCTGGCCTCCATATTCCACCTGTGCTGCATCGCCATCGACCGCTTTTACGCGGTGTGTGACCCTTTGCACTATATCACCACCATGACCGTGCCCACGGTCAAGAGACTGCTGGCTTTCTGCTGGGCGGCCCCTGCTCTGTTTTCTTTTGGTTTAGTACTCTCAGAGGCCAACGTTTCTGGTCTGCAGAGCTACGAGGTCCTCGTAGCTTGCTTCCATTTCTGTGCGCTAACGTTCAACAAATTTTGGGGAACCATACTGTTCACTACCTGCTTCTTCACGCCCGGCTCCATCATGGTTGGCATTTATGGTAAAATTTTTCTTGTATCCAGACGGCACGCTCGAGCCCTCAGCGATATGCCTGAGAACATGAAAGGAGACGTAAGGAAAAACCTGTCTAAGAAAAAGGACAGGAAAGCAGCTAAGACCCTGGGCGTCGTCATGGGGGTGTTCCTAGCGTGCTGGCTGCCTTGCTTTCTTGCTGTTTTGATTGACCCGTATTTAGACTACTCCACGCCCATCATAGTGCTTGACCTTTTGATATGGCTCGGTTACTTCAACTCGACTTGCAACCCTCTCATCCACGGCTTTTTCTACCCGTGGTTTCGCAAAGCTCTTGAACATATAGTGTCAGGAAAAATATTTCGCTCCAATTCGGAAAATGCAAATCTCTTTCCTGAAGCACACTAAGGGGGAAAAAGCAATATAAATATGAATCGAATGCAGAAAGTATTAGGATCCTTACAAGTACATGGTAATGGCCTCCACTGGCCTCTATGTTTGAATACTCGGTCCCCAGGTGGTGGAGCAGTTTTGGAAGGGTTAAGGCCTTATTGGAAGAGGAGTGTCATGGGGTGAGTTTTGAGGTTTCAGTAGCCCAGCCATCCTCAGTTAGGGCTCTGTCTGCCTATATCTTGTGCAGCAAGATGTGAGTTCTCCGATACCTGCCCCAGTGGCGTGTGTGGGTGCCTACTGCCATGTTCCAGTTATGCTGCTCATGGACTCACCCTCTGAAAGCCTAAGCCCCCTATAAACCGTTTCTTCTAGGCGCTGCCTTGGTCGTGGTTGTCTACTCAGCAGAAGAAGAGTGACTAAGAGAGCAGGTGGCTGCTAATACTGATGTATCTGTGATAGAAGTTCAGCAACTGCTTTCTGTAAGCTGCCAACAGCTTTAACCAGTTACTCAATGCATCCATTGATTAATTCTGCATCCAGCCTGCAGGTACCTCTGACTGCTAAACAACACCAACACAAAAACTGTGCAAAAGAAGCATGAAGTGTAACATGGAATAAATGTATACCCGTGAGTCAAAGACTGGCTTCTGAATAAAGAATTTAAAGTGCTAACGGCTTTGGATCCTGTCTAATTGTGTTTTAGGAACTCAAGGAAAGAGCCTTACCATCCTGCTTGATATGATATAATTCTTCTAAATACCTTCTCTGTGCGATGTGTTTCTGTCTTCCCTGGCCTCCTCTACCCACTCTAGACAAATTACATTAAAGCACTGTTTTCAACCACGGTTATGCTGTGGTCTTTTGATACAGTTTCTCATGTTGTGATCTCTAAACATAAAAATTTTTGTTGCTACTTCATAACTGTAATTTTGCTACTGTTATGTATTGTAGTGTAAATATCTGATACACACAATATATGATATATGAACCACTGGGAGAAGATAGTTTGATCCTGAAAGGGGCAGCGACCCACAGGTTGAGAACCGCGGTAGTAACGAGTCCTTCTGGCCCAGGTTTCCATAGTATTTTACCAGTGGGATCGACAAGTAGAAAAAGGATGAAATGAGTCCAGCTTTCCACACGGGTATCTTTTTGCAAACCTGCTGAAGGCCTGGCTGTGGTTTTCAGAAAAGGCCATCTGGTGTTCATTAAATTCCTTAATTGTGCCCTTCCTCTGACATTCTTGCTTTACAAGAGTGCCAAACTGCTGTTGGTCTTGGGTACCGGGCTCTCTTTCCTGTTCCTGTAACTCAACATAGTTCTTTTGTTAAATGTTTCTTAATCTGTAGGGTGGCAGGCACTATCTGTTCCCTGTTGAACATCTCATGAGCTGGAGATTTGTTCCAAGGGAAAGTTTTGAAAGTCCTCCCACACGTGTCCAGTCCTGTGCAAGCCAGACTTGGCCTTTCCCTGTGTTCTCATCCGCTGAAGCAATCAGTCACTTCCCTGCAAGTCTGTCCCATCTGTGAACACCTCATCCTCCTTTCTTCTGGCCATAACCATCTTTGTTTTGAAGATCTGCTTACAGATTGAATTTTCCAGTTTTTCAGTTGTGCAAATAAAGATTCTTCATGATAATATTGGCTTCTAAAGTCAAGACTTCATTTATAAAACAATATTAGAAAATGTAGCTTTTCCTTAAGAATGTATTTTATGTAACATCTGCATGACCTGGGAGTCTTCACGAACATGACTATAAGGGTTCTTTGGATAGGACTCATAACTATAAACTTTTAAATTAAACTAAGTCTGTTTTAAATGAATAAAGATATTTAAATGGAAACGTTTCAAAAAATGTCTGATTGTTTAAAAAATCTAATACACCTACATCAAAAGTTCAGAAATGCCTGGAGTCTGTACACCAAAAAAGGACATTTATCTGTCATCTTTGTATGCTGCTTCTTCCACTATCTCCCTGAGAGGCAGGCACATCTTCTAGATAATAATAAACAGGAATAAGCCATCATGAATGGAAATATTGTTCCCACACTTAAAAATGGCTAAATATTATTTACTTGTTTTTCTTCTTGGTTCTTTCACATAGTATTATAACTTAGAGGCTTATTATATATCAGGAAACAAATCAGCATGTTTTTTCTTTATTATTATTATTTATTATAATTTATTCACTTTCTATCAGGGCTGTAAGCCCCCTCCCTCATCTGCTTCCAGTCCCACCCTCCCTCCCTCTTCACCCCGTATGTCCCTCCCCTAGACCACTGATAGGGGGACAATAGCTACACAAATCTGCATGTTTTAAGACTGTATACTGTTTTAGTTTTGAAAGTCTGGTATTCTATTTAACTGCTTGTGGTTTCTGAACTTTTGCTGTATCTATCAGTCCAAGCTTAGGTAGTTTGATTTTTGAAACTTACTTTACTCCAATTCACTAATGATACTGCACTGCTGTACTTTTTGCTTTGTAATAAGACTGACTTGATCCATTTAACATTTGTATGTAATTTATATGTGTTTGTTAGTGATGAGAAAATCTTATTAAAATTTTCAATTTTCAGTTTCTGGATGCCTGGTGGTATGGTATCTAAGCCTTTTGGTTTGTTTTCTGAAACTATGGTTTCACCTTATTTTTTCTTTTAATTTTATTACATATCTTTATCTCTTATTTCTTCCACTCTAATTAATTTTTATTTATACTTCACCATTCATTATATTTTCCTAATTTTGGAGGGAAAGTCAATAGCTGAGAACAGTTTATTGCTACATAAATGCAAAGGAAAGACAGTATCTTTTTAAATATCAAACAGTTATATATTGACTATGCTTTACCAAAAATGTTTAGGCCAGATGTGTTTTGATGTTTTTAAATTTTAGAGTTCTTACATGTACATAATAAGACATGTGAGCTAACTATAAATCTAACTATGGCATTTAATTCTTTAACATATATATATATATATATTTCCTAAAAGTAATTTCGAAGAATCTTTTCAGTAAGCCTAAATTTTTTAAATTACTTTTTTTTCTCTTTCCTTCTTTCTTTTTTTCCTCTCTCTCTCTTTCTCTATCTCTAGGTGTGGGTGTGTGCCTGTGGGAATGGCTGGATGAGGGCTGCACATGCCATGCACACAGATCAAGTCACTGGATAGCTTATGGTTGTTTCTCCTTCCACTGTGTAGAAGCCAGGAAGTGAATCCAGGTTGTCAGGCTTCCCCAGTGAGCTCTCTCAACGATCCAGATACCCACATTCTTACTATGAACGTATTCCTAATGTCAGAGGGGAAATTTTTCTACTTTTGGCGTCATGCTTACAACTGAAGTGTTTTGGATTTTGCATTGTTTGGGTTGTTTGATTAGAGAATCCTAACCTCTAATCACCTTTCCTTTTGCAAACCAACTTGTTTTTATTCCTACTTCTGTAAGTACTGGGACTCCAAAAGTCTTTTTACCCTACAAAAAGCTTCAGCCCAGCAGACATTTTGTTTATTTAACAGGGAAGCATTTGAGTTCTTACCTGCACCAGCAATTAAAGTCATTAATAGGTGGAAGAGGGGGAGTGGGAGGGAAAGAGAGAGGGAGGGAAGGGAGAGAGAGAGAGAGAGAGAGAGAGAGAGAGAGAGACAGTGACAGAGAGAGACAGAGCATTTAAATCATTGTTAGATTGTAACCAGCTCTTCTGATAACATCATTTATACAAAGTAACAAGCACAACAACTATTGAATAACAAGAAATCACCTCCATAGCTGGTTCTTTCCATGCTCCCAAGGAACCAGAACTAGCCAGCTAGCAGGCTGGTTTCTGAACTCTGAACTCAGAGGCCTGGTTCATGGTCCTAGGTTCTGTATCCCACCAGTGTCCTAGTTTTCCAGCCCCAGAAAGCAGATGTTTCCTGTTGTATTGTTAATGTTGTTTTGCCTTTTAGATCCTCTAATAGGCCCTAAAATACTTTGTGAGCTTAACTTCTCTTACAATATTATTTTCCCTTTATCTTTTCACCACTGCACATTATGAAGTTTCCAAATTAACAAAATGAGGAATGAGGGATGGCTCAGTGTAAAGGCACTTGCCACACAAGCCTGAAAATCTGAGTTTGCATCCCCAGAACCCGAGTGAAAGCCACATGGAGTTGCTTAGAAATCTTGCAGGAAAAGGGAGACAGAGATAGGAGAAGGAGACCTGCCCTAAACCAGTTGGAAGGTGAAGGTCCACACCTAAGATTATTCTCTGACCTTCACACAGGATGCAGTGACACAAGCCTGCATCTACACATGCTCACGTACATACAAATCTCTCTCTAGTGGCATAAACCTGCACCTACACATGCTCACGTATGTACAAATCTCTGTCTCTTATAATCATATAACATTTTATGTGTTCTCAATCTGAAAAATTTATAAAAATAAGCCTTATCATCTCAAGGGAGCATAAAATCAAATCTCAACATCTCCAGCCATATTATCCTTATTTTAAAAAGTGTTTGATTTCATGAACAAATTCCTTAGAGGAGGCAATAAAGTTAGTTTTCACCAACTTAACTTACATATGAATGAATTGATTCTACTTTTGTAGAAATACTTAGGCTAAATTTTAACAATTTTTTGGTGTTAGTGAATGATAGAAATAATCTGATATGGTGTATCAAACTCTAATGGAGTCATGTTCCCCAGTAATCATGAAGCTGTTTGTATTATGGTGGGCTTGTCCTCCTGGGAACAGGTTGGGAACCAAATTCACTGCTTCCTGTGTGTAAAGCATGTCTCTACCACAGAGATGAGCCTACAGCCCCCTCTACATCATCATCATCATCATTATTATTATTTAGCCTGTTTTTTTCCCCCAAAGGACATTAGTTTTGTTATATTTCCTGGCTGGCTGGCCACTTGTTGTAATTTTCTTGCGTCTGCCCCCTGAATGTTACAATTATAGTTTTATTTAAAACATCCAGCTACACAATGTTAATAAAGTAAATTCCTTGGTGAAGAGTTGACCCTGTGGTGCATTTTCTGGGGTTGCCAAACTAAATGCCCACCCTCTCTACTTAGCAATTTTTAGGCCAGCCAGGACAACACAGCCATACCCTGTTCCAATAGTCAAATAGAGGCTGGAGAGATGGCATGGCCCAGGGATTAAGAGTGAGTATTGGGGGGCTGGAGAGATGGCCGAGCAGTTAAGAGCACCAGCTGTGCTCTTCCACAGGGCCCAGGTTTGATTCCCAGTATCCACATGGCAGCTCACAACCGTGTGTAACTCCAGTTCCATGGATTCTCACACCTTCCTATCAATGAACAGAGAATAAAATTAAGTAAATTATTTAAAAAAGAATGAGTATTGTTCAAACAGAATACCCAACTTCTTTTCCCAGCCCCCACATCAGCATGCTCATGATCCCCTGTGACTCCAGCTCCAGGGGACTCCATGTCTGTGGCCTCTGGGGACACCTGCACTCAGGGTGCAAGCCCCTCTTCCCTACTCCCACTTAAACACATAATTCACAATAAAATGAAATAATAAAATAATTTAAATGATAAAAATTATTTAAGTTAAATAAACAATATGATTTTATTTAAAATAAAGCAATAAATTAAAATACACCTTTAAAAGAAGAAATAATCTGGCATCCGGGCATCTGGTGAGATATAAGGTAAGAATTTGATGGATTACATTTTCTTCTCCTATATCCTCCCATTTTTCTCTGCTCCTTCTTTCCCCACTTGGCATGTTCCCATTTTCCCTGCTTTTGACCTCTTTTAGGAGTGAGCTGAGCTGTCCCTAAGGCCACAGCCTCAACGCTAGTTCTCAAAGCTAGTTCACTCTCTGGAGCCCATTCTCTGGTGGCTTTCTGAGCCCTCAA
>CM053767.1:9839657-9857028 GCA_028658305.1 Pachyuromys duprasi
ATTTGCATTTCCCTGATGACTAAGGATGTTGAGCATTTCTTTAAGTGTTTCTCTGCCATTTGATATTCCTCTATCGAGAATTCTCTGTTTAGCTCTGTATCCCCATTTTTAGTTGGATTACTTGATTTGTTGCTGTTTAACTTCTTAAGTTCTTTATATATTCTGGATATTATCCCTCTGTCAGATATAGGGTTGGTGAAGATCAATCTGTAGGCTGTCATTTTGTTCTGATGACAGTGTCCTTTGCTTTACAGAAACTTTTCAGTTTCATAAGGTCCCATTTATTGATTGTTGATCTTAGAGCCTGTTCTGTTGGTGTTCTGTTCAGGAAGCTGTCTCCTGTGCCACTGAGTTCAAGGCTCTTCCCCACTTTTTCTTCTAAGGTTTAGTGTGTCAGTTTTTATATTGAGGTCTTTGATCCACTTGGATTTTAATTTTGTGCAGGGTATTAAATATGGATCTATTTGCATTTTTCTACATGTAGACATGCAGTTAGACCAGCACCATTTGTTGTAGTTGCTATCTTTTTTCCATTGTATGGTTTTGGCATCTTTGTCAAAAATCAGGTGTCCATAAGTGTGTGGGTTTATTCCAAGGTCTTCTATTTGATTCCATTGATCCACCATTCTGTTTCTATGCCAGTATCATGTAGTTTTTATTACTGTTGCTCTATAGTACAGCTTGAGATCAGGGATGGAGATACTTCCAGAAGATCTTTTATCGTAGGGGATTGTTTTAGCAATTCTGGGTTTTTTGTTATTCCATATGAAGTTGAGAATTTTTCTTTCAAGGTCTGTAAAGAATTGTGTTGGTAATTTGATGGGAATTGCATTGAATCTGTAGATTGCTTTTGGTAGGATGATCATTTTTACTATGTTAATCCTGCCAAGCCATGAGCATGGGAGATCTTTCCATGTTCTGATATCTTTTTCTATTTCTTTCTTCAGAGACTGGACATTTTTTTTTCATTCAAGTGTTTGACTTGATTGGTTAGAGTTACACCAAGATACTTTATGTCTTTTGTGGCTATTGTGAAGGATGTTCTTTCTCAACCCTTTTGTCTTTTGTATACAGGAGGGCTTCTGTTTCTTTTTTGTTGTTGTTGTTGTTGTTGTTTTGTTTTTTGTTTTTTGAGTTTATTTTGTATCCAGCCACTTGGCTGAAGGTGTTTATCAGCTGTAGGAGTTTTCTGGTAGAATTTTTGAGGTCACTCATGTATACTATCATATCATCTGCAAATAGTGATAATTTGACTTCTTCCTTTCCGAACTGAATCTCCTTGGTCTCCTTTAATTGTCTTATTGCTCTAGCAAGGACTTCAAGTACTATGTTAAAGAGGTACAGAGAGAGTGGGCAGCCTTGTCAAGGCATATTATTAACTCAGCTGCTAGGAAGGTCTGGCAGACGTTCAGTCTCTGCAAGCAAGAGGAGATATTTTCTGAAAATACATCACCACAATTGAGTGTAACACAATTCACACTCATTCCAGTGTCCTATAAAAGCTGATTGAATATGGGTATAATGTGCTATTATGTGCAATGTGCATGAAAAATGCTCTGCATTGGTCTTTAAAGTTAAAAATGTGTATCCTAGGTGGCTCACTTTTAAAATTACATTTTTAAGGTTAGCATACATAGCACTTCAGCCGTAACTGTATACTGAGAGCTCTATAGTTATTAAAAGTAATACAAGATGTTAAAGTAGTTGTGGACTATTAGATATTGTCACTGAGTGATGTGGTATTACTATTCTGTTCTCTTCCTGGTAAACCGCTTCTGTTTGTAGAAAACATTTCTGTTGCATTGACTACACTATTTCAACAATATTTCCTTAGAGATAAATGTTATAGCTAGTACGAAGTTCCCACAATTTTCTTATTTTAACTAGACTAGTTGTCTATCATCTTCATCACTACATTTTTTAGACAGTCCTATCCTTAATTAGCTGGCCTAATTTGGTCCCATTTCTCAGTGCCTATAATTTTTCATTCTTTGTTATTACTTTGGCACTGGAGATATGTATTCTAGGTGCCTATTTGCACTGGCAGCGGAGTCCTTAGGAAATGCCTTGACAATAATAAAAGAATCTCCTTCTTAGTTTCTGGCATAAAATGTGTTTGATTATCTCTTTACCTTCTCTGCTATCCCACTGCTGGGAAAGCCATTTCTTTAAGAAATCCTAACTCCTCTTATGGATGAAGAACATCATTTACCAACAATATGGATCTTGGAAGTGTTCCTTCCTGCTCCTGTGTCTTTGCTTCTAGGTAAGGGCAAGGATTAAGACACTGTTGAGACCGTAGCTGCCCTTCTAGGGCCCAAGGATAGAGGACTGGGGAAGGCAGTGGAGTGGGGGAGAATCCAAAGACTGAGGCTATAGAATTCATTACACTAACATTTAAACTCTGAGGCAGGGTACCACCTGGAGTGATATGCCTTTAGCTCACCTAGGAGTAAAGAAAGACGTGTATGAACTTTACTTGAAGAGTGGGAATAGAAGCAGAAAATACGTCATCAGTGTAACTTTATTGGTCACACTTATGAACATGTTAGATTTACCATCTAGGGGAGCCCAAGAGTGACCAGGGACACAGTGCAAAAAGGGTAGTTAATTCTGGAACAATGAACTGAGCAGAGCTCAAGTATAAATGGGAAATCAAAGTCAAGAAAATACGTTTGTGAAGCTTGAAACACCACTCATGTCAGTTAAAACCTTTGGACAGGGAAACCCATGATCTAAAATTTAAAAAAGCCAAAGACACACATATCTGTATATAATTCTAAATTTTTAACACGTGCATGCCATGGAATGAATGGCATTGGGTGCTGTCTATTCTCTAGGACAGAGATTAATATTCAAACGGAGGTATTTCATATTCACAAAGTAGAAGCCCATCAGTCGCTTATCAGGCAAACTTAGAAAACCCTCTAAGAACAAATTCAAGCACCTGCAGGAACTATTAGTGCTGCGTGATGGCAGCATGCCTTGACACTCCCGGGACGGAGCAGATGTGCAGGCGTCACTCCTCTAACCCTTCACTCCCAGCTGCCGCCACACCTGTGTGGTGGGTTTAAAACTAAACTTCCTACTTCCAGAACAAAAGGTGAGGGACTGGAGGAGTTACAGCTTATTTAAAAAGAAAAAAAATTCTTACTGATTTTAGACTGCTCACAGAGGCTATTTGCCTGGGAAATGCTTTCAGTCACTTCCAGCTGCTCATGTCATCCGGGTTAAAAAGAAAGAGAAAAACTGAATGCATAAGACATAGTCGAAGCACATTCTTCAAGTGTGCTTAAGGCAAAAACTCTTCTCAGCCTTCACACTCTATACTATGGGGACTTTGAAGTTGTGATTTGAAGAATATGTAATTTAGTTTTTCCAGTTTGAAAAAAAAAAAAAAAAGCAGAGTCGAGTTGCTGATTGCCGACAAGGTAGTCACTCTGGGGAGACAACTAGTAAATAAAATTCAGCCGTTGGTAGCCAAGCTATTTCTCATTCCGGGTGGCCACAGGTGAGACTTTCCAAAGGTAAGATGACACCCACAAAAAATACCTCATCTGAATTTAATTCTATATTGTAAATAATACAGTAAAAATACGTGAAAAATATAGTAATATAAAGTAAATTCTACATGAGACTATGCGTATTACTGGTCCTTTATTTAGTAATACGTTTGACTTTTAAAATGGCTTTCTGCAGCAAGTTCCTATTAACTAACAATTTTAGAGCACTTTCGCGGAACACCACAATGGGTGCAGACAGCACAGAAAGGTGTGAGTCTAAAGGTTACCATTATTTTAACTAGACCTTTTCTTTTTGCTTTTGTTTTCTATTTGAAGTTGTTCCACCGCATCCCCCCCCCCTTTTTTCTTTTGTTTTAGATTACTAGAATGGAAATCTGGGAAGTTTAAAATTATCAAGGCTGAAGGCAATGGCAAGCAATTTCTCCCCAGAGGAATCTGTGGAGCTCTGCTACCAGAATGTGAACGGATCCTGCATCAAAAGTGCCTACTCACCCTGGCCTCGAACCATCCTCTACGCGGTCCTCGTTTTGGGAGCCGTGCTGGCAGTGTTTGGGAACTTACTGGTCATTACTGCCATCCTCCACTTTAAACAGCTACACACACCCACGAACTTTCTGGTGGCGTCCCTGGCCTGTGCCGACTTCTTGGTGGGCGTGACAGTGATGCCCTTCAGCACGGTGAGGTCTGTGGAGGGCTGCTGGTACTTCGGGGAGAGTTACTGTAAGTTCCACACGTGTTTTGACACGTCCTTCTGCTTCGCGTCGCTATTTCATTTATGCTGCATCTCCATCGACAGGTACATCGCAGTAACGGACCCACTGACCTATCCAACCAAGTTCACCGTGTCTGTCTCAGGAATATGCATTGCTCTCTCTTGGTTCTTTTCTGTCACCTACAGCTTTTCCATCTTTTACACAGGAGCCAACGAAGACGGGATCGAGGAACTGGTGGTCGCTCTGACCTGTGTGGGAGGCTGCCAGGCTCCGCTGAATCAAAACTGGGTTTTACTGTGTTTCCTTCTTTTCTTTCTGCCCACGGTTGTCATGGTGTTTCTCTACGGTAGGATATTTTTGGTGGCAAAGCACCAGGCTAGGAAGTTAGAGAGCATAGCCAATCAAGCGCAGGCGTCTTCGGAGAGCTACAAGGAAAGAGTAGCCAAAAGAGAGAGGAAGGCTGCCAAAACCCTGGGGATCGCCATGGCAGCATTCCTTGTGTCTTGGCTGCCTTACATTGTTGATGCTGTGATTGATGCCTACATGAACTTCATAACACCCGCCTACGTCTATGAGATACTAGTGTGGTGTGTTTATTACAACTCAGCCATGAACCCCTTGATATACGCCTTTTTTTATCCATGGTTTCGCAAGGCAATAAAACTCATTATGAGTGGCAAAGTCTTCCGGGCTGATTCATCAACAACTAATTTATTCTCTGAAGAGGCAGGTGCAGGTTAAAACCGCCGCTGCAGAGATTTGAAGTCTGACTAGGGTTTAATCAGAGGCAAAAATAAACAGTCTGATCTAGGGAGGTCCCATAATCATTCACCAGGTAGCAGGCTGCTCTGAAGCATTTTCTCCTTAGTATGTCTGTACATCTTAGGGCTGAGTGACACTTGATCAAAGATCAGATCTGTTACAGATCTGCCTTCCAATGCGTGTGACCCTTAATGTTTTCGCTTTGCTCTGAAATCTCCACTTGTATCTTCAAGTAAATTGAAGGACTGTCCCTCCTCCCCCACTGTGGGTGAGTCTTCAGATGCTGACAATAACATAAAGGAAAAGAAGCTCTTAGAAATATGGAATTAGATTTTCAGGGGACAAGGCCTTCTTTTTGCATGAGAAGTAAATATAATTTAATATTCTTAGAACACTTGAGTTTAACCTCAAAGAACTTTACAGTGAGCCGTATTGTAGAACTCCTGAGTAACTGAAAAATATCTAAAAATATCCAAAGCCTTATGTCTCTGGAACCCTACAGATCACCCGTTCTCTTAATTTCAGAGAGACAGGTTCACATGAAATGTGTGTGCTTACACCGTGACCCAACTTGATTTTTAGAGAATATATTTTATTATTGAAGTATTTGCATATGAATGACAAGACAGCCTGTCTACTTGTTTAGGAGATGTGGTAGGGGCTTGTTTGTCATATTTATTTATTTTTTTTCTTTTTTGAGACAGGGTTTCACTGTGTAGCCTGGGCTGGCCTGGCACTTGCTGTGTAAACTGAGGCTTTGCATGAACTCAGAGATATCTGCCTGTCACTTGTTCACTTGTTTAGAATTTGATAAGATGTAAATTTTGTATTTTAAAATGTTAATTCAAATGAGTGTGTTTTAACTTTTGAGGTCTGTCTTTAAGTCAAAGACAGCACATTTGGTATTGATAATACATAAAAACAAAGTGAGCCAAACTCAAACATATGCCCCCACTTTCTAGTCAGGTTCTCAGTCAACATGCCTTATAATTCATTTTGATTGGAATATATGTTGTATATTACAAGACACAGTTTGAAACTGAAAGCAACTGGGATAAGGATATTATTCTCTTCATGTACTTGAACGATGATCGTGAATGTAGCCGATTACCCAACGATTCTGTAATGAGCTTTTGTTACAAAGTGAAATGGTTCTAAGTAAACAGTTCGATAAGCATTCCACAGAATAGCTGCTGAGTTCCTTATAGATGGACCAAGTTAGAAACACCTCACAGGAAAGTTAAGCTGCATCACGTTTGGGTGCTGAGAGACTTTTAGCGGAGCTGAGAGTGTTTAGCAGAAAGAGGCTAAAAGAGGGGAAAGGGAACATGATCCTTCACACCTGGTTGTGGTTCAGAAAACAACCACACACAGGGCTCTGCAGATCACCTTTCGAGCCTTCTCTGTCAGGCTCCCATGTTCTCACTACTTGGCAACGCAAAGCTTGTGTCTCCTGGGCGGTGAGGCAGATGTGTCTTTATACCAACACGTGTCTGTCCTCCACTGCAAACATAAGCTTTGGTAAAAACACTCATACGCAATAGAAGAAAGAACCTGAAGCAATTCCGTTCAATTTTAGCTCAAATTTTAAATCTGTAGAGCACATTCTTAGATAAACAGATTGTGAGAGTTATAAATCCTAACCAGAGATGCTTTCAAGTGCTTCCCAATATCACTAAGTGGGGAATATGCTCCCAAGCAACTGTCTTGCATATTTCTACGCTCTTCTGGTAACACTTCTGTGTCAATTTCGTCAAGATCAAGCTGACAGCACAGCTCCATCCTCTCTCCAACGACACTCTAATTCTTAGAAACAAGCTGCAGACATCCGACATCTACACATTAAAACCCTGCAGAGCCATAGATATGTTCACACCAGACCCATGGAAGAGGGAGGTGAGCTTTGCTCTCTGATACCCGCTCTTCCTGGGTTGTGTCCTGAACTTGGTCTTTCAACTTAGTGATTTGTAGGTCTTGAGTTATTTTCTGTCCAAGAAAAGGTTGCACACTATTACAGAGAACAGTTAATTTACTTAAGCCCTGGTGTAGCTAAGGAAATGCTATGCCTCCCAAATATAGAAACTATTCTTAAAATACAAGCTCACAGTTTCTATAAAATATAAATCTGTTCTAAAGTGTTACTTAAATTCACAATTACTTTTTGTTTCCATATGTTTTCCTAGGGTGATACTTAAACTGACAACTATATTATACAAAGCTCTGTGTGTTTTTTAAAAATAGTATTTAAAAGACATGCTCAGACATATAGAAATTTTCAGCACTTGGACAATTTCCACCAGTGCTGGTAAAGATTACAGCAACTTTTCCAGTCATTTAGTGGTAAGGCTATTGATTGTTCATCAGTAGCAAAATATAGACACAGCAATACTGGATTGGGAATACAGAACAGTGATAGAGTGCTTGCCTTGTATGTGTGAGGCCACAAATCTCATTCCTAGCACAGCTAAAAATGAATGAATGAATGAATGAAAAAAATCACCATTCACACCTGGACCTCTAAGAACTATCAACGTAACTGAGCATTACTGAAATAGAATGTTACATTTGTTACAGAAGCCATAATAACTGCTTAACTGGCTGGGTTTTATGACGTTTTAATTTTTATAGCCCATTGATATGCCGTATTTGTGGGGTTTTTTTTCACTCTAATGCTTTTGACTCAGTTTTACTCTTACACATTTGAAGGTCAGCCATAAAGAATTACATTTCTCACTACATTTGTATTAAAAAAAACAAGAACAGAACAATACTAGAAATACTAATTTCTAAATTAAATTATTTTAAGGTGAGCATTAAAGACGACACACATATACCCCTACTTACCTTGAAAATTTAGCACAATAATAACAGTTTTCTTTTATTGTTAGAATTGATTTATGTTAAAAAATAAATGTTATTTTGAGGCTTCTACACCATGATGCTAACATGATGTCAACCAATGTTTCTACCATCTTATATTTTTGTTAAAAATGGCTAATATCTACTTATTTAATAAACATCTTCAATAAAATATAATGGGAATTGATAGTGTTTGTTTCAGACATTAACCCTCTAGACCTGACCTGTTCTAGAGCTGTTGCTTTATTCATTGTTTCTATGTTTTCTTGTTTCTTCCCCTTCCATTTACCGTATATTTTATTTATATATACATATTGTATGTGTGAGTGCCTGCCTGCCTGCCTGTCTGTTTGTGTGACTGTCTGCCCTTTATGTAGATCCTGTAAAGCCAAAAAAAGTTCATTGGATACCTTGGAGCAGGAGTTAGAGGACACTGGGAACTGTTTGATGTGGGTGCTAGGAACTGAAGCCAGGTCCTCTGGAAGAGCAGTGAGCATTCTCATTGCTGAGACACGTCTCGGGCTGTCACTTACTGTACTGCAAAAACTATTTGTTGTAATACGATTGTGTCCCACGGTTTTTACTTTTCTACCCTTTATAAATCACGATATTGTATGTTTACAGAAAATGCTAAATGTCCACAATTCTGGTTGGCTGGTAAAGTCTCATCTATTCTATTTAAATATTTTTTAATATTGCCTTACAAATTTTAAAACTGTAAAAAAAAATTAAAGCAAACAAGTTACCAAGTTTTAAATTTTCACCCATATAGTGATAATCCATTAGTCTTTTATTCTTAAAAACTTACGTCATTTTTCATCCTTATTTGGTTTTGTAAAATGTTTCATGATTAATATTTGAGGAGATCCAACATTAGTTTGTCTGTGCTTATATTAACAAACAAGCCAATATCTTAGAGACTGACTGTGAGGAGTGCATAGGGCAGGTTTGTTTATGAAAGCAGTTACTTTCCTTTGTCTGAAAAAGCCGTGCATAAGACCAAGGTCTGAGTGAGCTCCTAAGGACAGACCACTCCTGTTTGAAATGCTCAAATCTATCTACATCATTCACTGGCTGTTCTTGGGCTAAGTCACTTACCACTTGTGTGCATGAGTTTTCATCTCTAAAATGGGGGTAAAAATAGTGTTCTCTGTGCAGCGCTGACTGCAAAGCAAAATGGACCTGTAGATTCTGAAACCAGAGGTGATAAATCACTGCAGCATAACCTGTTTCATACCTTATAAATGTTCTCTGTAAGAAAAAAGTGCCAAGATATTGTATTGAAGAGTCTTTTAATGCATGCCCAATAAGATGAGTTCAAAAACAAGTCTTGTGTAAAGAAGTATGGAGTCCAGAGCTCTACAGAAAGATCTGAAATCCAAATGTAAAGAATAAAGACAATGTAATTACAAGATAAAATTGTGTTTGTATGAATGGCTTACAGTACATTCACATTATGTGGGTTTTCAGAGTTAGAATTTGTTTTTCTTATTGTTAATACTACCTCAAAAGTCATAAATTAAGAATATTTTGTTTAACTTCTTAAGTTCTGGCTATTAGCCCTCAGTCAGATATAGGGTTGGTGAAGATCCTTTTCCAGTCTGTAGGCTGTTGTTTTGTTCTGATGACAGTGTCGTTTGCTTTACAGAAGCTTTTCCATTTCATGGGGTCCCATTTATTGATTGTTGATCTTAGAGCCTGTGCTGTTGGTGTTCTGTACAGGAAGCTGTCTCCTGTAGAAGGGAACTTTTAAGAAATTTCTCCCTCTTAGAATTTTTAGGCAGCTAGACAACCCACTTCAACCATTATGAACTTTTCTCAAGGAGTCTCTGTGGCATGAGGTGTAAAGGGACATCCACTTTGATAATTATAATCACTAAGTTCTGCTCTGAAGTGCTCCGTGTGTGTTGTGTAATTTTCTACAGATGATTCTGACTTTCATCACCCAAGACTTTTTCTCAGTTCAACAGTGTTGAAAGAGCCCAAGCCAGCATTTGCCTCTATTTTGATGTTTCCTTATACATAAATCTGCCTCCAAATTTTATAAGGCCTAGGACATAGTGAAAATGAATGAAAGAAAAGCTACTCACTTAAAAATGTAGGTAAGAGGCTGGAGAGATGGCCCAGAGGTTAAAAACACTGGCTGTTCTTCCAAAGGTTCTGAGTTCAATTCCCAGCATCCACATGGTGGCTAATAACCATCTATAATAAGATCTGGTATGCAGGCAGAATGTTATGCTAATAATAAATAAATCTTTAAAACATATAATTAAGTAAAGGCAAGACATAGGAAAGATCTAAAACATCAAGCTTTCTCCTGTCTTTTGTGGTCTCTCCTGGAGGTCAGTGTTTGCAGGGCCTCACTTCCTTAGTATCCTCACTTGCTTTTCAATTGTCATGACAAAACACCAAGACCAAAATAGCTTAAAAAAGAAAGCATTAAATTTGGGCTCACAGCTCCAGAGGCTTAGAGTCCATGACCATCATGGCAGCAGGCAGGCTGGCATGGTGTTGGAGCAGTAGCTGAGAGCTTACATCTTCATCCATAAGCACCAGGAACAGAGAGCTAACTGAGACTGACATGGGTTTCTGCAACCTCAAGGCTCACCTCCAGTGACACACCTCCTCCAGCCAGACCATGTCTCCTAATCCTTCCCAAACAATTCCCCACCAACTCATGATCAAGTATTCAACCGTATGAGCCTGTGGGTGTCATTCTCATTCAACCTACACTTAGGTACAAAGGATTGTTTGGCACATGAAGATCCTCACAGAGGTCTGTGTGCTCTGCCCCACAGTTCAGCACACATGTGCCATAGACACTGCAGTGTTCACTTCCCATCAGTACTAAACCATTACATCATGCTCATGATGGAGACATGCTCATGAAGTAGACCCAGAGAACATCCATTCTCACAGGCCTGCCACTTCAACCAACACAGGTGACTTCAAAGGAATTGTAATTTTATAGCACAAATAACTTGGATCTGGGGAGGGAGTAGGAAAATTGGCTTTTCTATGTAGGCTAACAAAGGTTTTCTGATACCAGCCTATGCCTAATCCTGAGACTCATAATTCTGTCCACGCATCCAGGTGGGAAGAGGGTAGCAGGGTAGCAAGTGTGGAAGAGGTAATTTGGAAGAAACTCATATAAGTATAGAGGCAAGTGACTGAACTTATCAGAAATGAAGGGATGGGATATGTATTATATAGAAGCATTATCCCTTTGGATTCCAGTTCTAGATCAGAGAATGATATCTTACAATGTTCATTCTATCCATCTCTTCCCTTTTTTCCCAAAATAATATTTTGATTGATTCATTGGGGATTTCATATCATACACCTTTGCTTCCCAGTCCTTTCCTGTCCATCCACTCCTCCCCTACCATGTGACCTCCTTCCTAACAGAGAGAGAGAGGCAGAGAGAGAGAGTGTGTGTGTGTGGAATTTGTGTTATCTATGGACTCACTAGAGCCTGGTCATATTCTCTTCAACAAGCTGCTGTATTTATTATCTTCCAGTTGACAATTGGTTTATGAGATCAAAGGTGACTATTTTCACAGACAGAAAACCTCTTGCAGCTTCAGCTCCTCATTTTCCTTCCTGACTTCCCATACTCCTGATAAATTGCCAGTGTAAGACTCTAGGTCAGAAATGATGCTGATGCTGCAGTTGCCTGGTCCTCACTTCCCACACCCTGGCTGGCTGTCATGCACTAAAGCACACTGGAAGTTATTCTTGGCTTTGTCATTAAGCTGCTATTACCAAGATATAACAATATATGAAATGAAATAAGAACTGTTGGTTTTGGATCGGCAACTGGGACAGTAGTAGAGACTGGCAATTGGGCTTTGGTGCCTGAATCTTATTTATGATTCAAGATTCATTTGACTGGTCAGTCTCATGGTACAACTGGAGATAAAAATTGTGATGGTTAAAGCCTGTTCTTTCTTCATTTTCAGGATAATTTAAATACTCCACAGTATATTATCACAGGTTTTGAGATATCTCATTTATTTATTTATTTGTTTCTTTCTTTATTTAACACAACATAAATAATAACTGATGCTTTAGGGGTTTTAGTATGTCTTAAACATTCAATTTGGGCTTAAATTCTATATGTGGGCTTTCATTATAGAAACAAATTTACTGTAATGAAAATGTTCAGGGGCTGGAGAGATGGCTCAGTGGTTAAGAGCACTGTCTGCTCTTCCAAAGGACCCAGGTTCAATTCCTACCACCCACATGGCAGCTTCACAAGTGTCTGTAATGCCCATTCCAAGGAATCTGACACCTTCACACTAACGCACATAAAATAAAATCAAATAAATAAAAAGATACATTCACCTTGTATTATAAAAAAAAGAAAATATTCAACAAAATATCATCACTTGATTCCAGATTTTATATTCAGACTCCACATTACCAAATAGTAAAAGCAAATTGCAGGCGGTGACCAACCAGAATCTATGCTGTTCTAAGGGTGGAGCACAGTCCAGAGATGACATCAGTTTCTGGACCATGCAGCAGCAGCATGAGGAGTACAGAGGAAGGAGTCAGATCCCATGAGGCTCAAGGCCTAGATATTTTTAAGTAAGTGATGGAGCAACTTATATTGGAATAATCAAATGGTTGATTTAGTGTACACTATCTAAACATCACACTGACTGAATGCAAAACTTTACTTACATTGTTCCTAAATTCTCACTGAAATGCCCTAATAATTAGACCTGAAAGATCAAAAGCAGAGGTGGTCAAATTAATGGAAAAAACAGAAACACACACACACATACATATATACATACATACACGAACATGTACACATACATATACAGAAAGGCACATGTACATATATACACACATATAGATCTTTAATTATAATTTTCTTGATTAAAATCATATTTTCCTTTGCAATAATTCTGTGAAATTTATGTTCATCAAAATCTGTGCTCTAAAGAACTTGCCATCAGAGGATGTGCTCAGTCCTGATGTGACCTGAAGTGCTGGGGAGGATTAGTGATGGGGGGAGGTCCTGAGGGGGAGGGAAGGAGGAAGGAGGGTGGACCAGGAGGATAGGAGGATGGAGACTACGATTGAGACATAAACCGAGCAACTAAATGAATAAAGTTAAAAGCTTAAAAAAAATGAAACTTGACATGAGTGACTGAGCCTCATCTCCTTTGTGATGGGAAGAACGTTTAGGAGCGGTCCCCCTTACTCTCTGAGTTCCAGGGTGGTGTGTGCTCATGTCTGAGCATGAGGACATTAGGCGTGACACTTGACCTCCACTGACATAAGTACACTCGCTAACAGGGACAATCCTGCCTGATCCCCCAGGTTGCAGGGAGAGCAAGTGAGCTGCTGTAATTAAAGCAGTGCACAGCACAGTGCAAACACTGCAAATTTACGAGAGATCTCCTGAAGGCTTAAGTTCCTCCTGTCCTGTGTGCTTCCGGCCCCAGAGTTGGTGAGTTTGCTCCCGGAGAGCTCAATAAATGGTCGCTGAAACCGGGCTCGTGAAAGAAAGCAGCACAAAGGAGACCGTAGAGATTAATGCCGCACTGGCATGCTCAGATTCATACTCAGTTTCCAGTGCATGTAAAAATATTCAGAAAAGTATAATGATTGGGGAAGGGAGATGATGAAATTACTTGTCTAGTGTGTTTGAGAGGTGTCTTGGTTAGAGTTACTGTTTCTGTGTGTTGGGAGAGCAAGGTCCTCACATTCACAGAAACCAGGAATCGCCTTCTCAGAGAAGGAGACAGAACAAAATAACTGCATTCCACCAGGAAAGCAGGTGGCCTTTTTGCTATCGGTAGAGGCAGGCCTCACCCAAATCCCCCAGAACATCTACTCTAGGCAACTTTTGGAGGAAAGGGTTTATTTCAGCCAACACTGCCAGGTAACAGGCCTTCACTTAAGGAAGTCAGGGCAGAAACTCACACAAGGCAGGAAGTAAAGCAGGGGCTGATGCAGAAGCCAAGGAGGGGTGCTGCTTACTAGCTTGCTCCCTATGGCTTGCTCAGCCTTCTTTCTTGTAGAACCCGGGACCATCAGCCCAAGGATGGCACCACCCACCATGGGCTGGGTCTTCCTACATCAATCACTAACAAAGGAAATTTCTCACAGCCGGATATTATGGAGGCATTCTCTCAAATGAGGTTCCCTCCTTTCGTGTAACTCTAGCTTGCATCAAGCTGATGTAAAACTAGACAGCACAAAATGCCACTGAGAAGGGAATTTGCTGCTTTTGTTGTATTTGAAATGAGTATTAGAGTTACTTTTGGATGCGGAAAACCACAGCATGCTTCAGCTACTTTAAAGCTTCTGTTTATCCACACTGCCACTCAGCTGAAGAACGGTTACAGATCTATGTCTGCAGGATACACCACTCTTACTTTAACAGCTGAAGGCAACTGGTGATGCTTACTGTCTGAACACAAGAGCCACGAGCAGGGGACATTAAAGAGTCTGAAGTGTCCTTAGTCACCTGTCAGTCATACAAAGACAGCCCTCGAACACGTTAAAAATAGGAAACAAGCCTCTAATCACAAGGTTCAGAAAGCTGAGGGCTTGCCTGGAGTTAGTATGAGCTACAGAAATAGGTTTGCACCTAAGGGAACGCTTTACCAGTTTAAAATAGGTTCCATAGTAAAAATCAACACATGTGAATAATAAATACTCTTGGTGTTTCCCAACAGAGAAACTAGACAGTAATAGCAAGCAAGAATATTTCAATATGTATCAATAACTTTATCACATATCAGTGGGCTCAGGTCTCTTCTGCTATATGTTAGGATGTTCTTCTTGCATATATGTCTGTGCATCATGTGGGTGCAGTGCCTGAGGACGACAGGGGTACAGACAGTGCTATAGTTATCTATGGGTGTGAGGTGCCATGGAAGGCTGGTCACTGAATCCTGGTCCTCAGGAAGAGCAGCCGATGCTCTCAACTCACAGCCACCTCTACAACCCTAAGGCTTGGAGTTTCGTAATTTCTTGTCTGAAATAAAACAATAGAGAGTAGATTATTCCTCTGCTGTATGCTGCCCTCTAGTTTATTATAAAGCAAGACATCTCAAAAACACCCAGTTGGCTTTATCCAGAGAAAATATACAAGAAATTCAGATCTTTATAGAGAGAGGGCATTAGAAATATATCTGTGGATCCTAATAAAATGTGTTTTCCAGACTCTGGGTAACTGCATGTTTTGCCCTTTATCTTAGTGGGTTTTTTTTTCTGAACACATTATTAATTTCACTTTTATATCCTTGAAAACCTGTATAAGTAGTAAGGTAGGGAGAGGACAGGAGCTCCACAAGGAGAGCAACACAACCAAAAAAATCTGAGCACAGGGGTCTTTCCTGACACTGATACTCCAACCAAGTACCATGCATGGAGAAAACCTAGAACCCCTGCACAGATGTAGCCAATGGCAGTTCAGTATCCAAGTGGGTTCCATAATAATGGGAACAGGGACTGTCTCTGACATGAACTGATTGGCCTGCTCTTTGATCACCTCACCCTGATGGGGGAGCAGCCTTACCAGGCCACAGAGAAAGACAATGCAACCACTCCTGATGAGAGCTGATAGACTAGGATCAGAAGGAAGGAAAGGAGGACCTCCCCTGTCAGTGGACTTGGGGAGGGGCATGTGTGGAGAAGGGGGAGGGAAAGTGGGATTGGGAGGGGAGGAGGGAGCAGTTTATGGGGGGATACAAAGTGAAAAAAGTGTAATTAATAAAAATTAAAATAAAATAAAAAACTTTATAAAATAAGTGAAGGAACAGCTAATTTATAAATAATCGTGAATAAAGAATGATCATCTTTAAATCTTTTATTTGAATATATTCTACTTTGTAAAACTTTAGGACTGTGACCATTCCTCTGTGTGCTTTCTCCCTAGAAAGCAGATCACTAGAATGCATGTTACTATTTATGACACCAATTCTCTTTTCCTCTGTAAGGAGCTGAGTAGATGTTAGTTAATAATAAATATCTGACATTAAAAAAATCACATTTTGAGTGCCCAAATCTGGGCCTCAGTTAACAGAGACCCACATATACCCCTTCCCTGAGCAAGAGACAACCCCTAAATGTCTCTTAGTTTCACTGGGATTTAAAGACTATATATTCAAGTTTGAGGTTTAAAAGGTTTAACAAAAGCCAACAATTAGAATCTTACAAAAACAGGAAAAGGGGCTTCTAGTTGTGGATCCAAAGAAATTTCATTTTTATGCACATCTTTGAAAACCTGTATAAAACTTTAGAAACTCTACAAAATGAAACATGAGCTGATTTACAAAACATAGTGAATGAAGAATAAAGAATCATCATGAATAAATAATAACTCCTTGATTTAACCATATAATAACTTGTAATGATTTAGGACTGTGACCTTTCCTCTGTGAGCTTGCTCCCTAGAAAGCAGGCCACTGAATAGACGGAATATGTATGAATGACTGTGACTGTATGAATGTGTGCGTGAATAGATGGAAGGTGTATGAATGTATGGATAAATGTGTGAATAGATGGAATGTGTAAGGATGATGGCTGTCCATGAATATACGAATAGGGGCGTGAATAGACGGAATGCCCATGAATGTATGAATAGGGGCGTGAATAGACGGAATGCCCGTGAATGTATGAATAGGCATGTGCGCCTGTTGATGCCTACAGGTGACACTGGAAGACTTATTGAGCCTATTGAGACTTAGTCAGTCTATTGAGATTTACTGAATTGAATTTATGGTTCTATTCAAAATTAGATGCAGCACTAACCAGCACAAAACACAGTGGAAAATGGTTAGATCTGAGGCCATCTGATTCCATTTCAACTGGAAATTAATTTTACATTTCATAAAGAACCTGTCGGCTGGATCTCCACATTTCAGTCACAGCTGAAGCTTAACTCATCACTTTGCAGGGGTAGATCTGGACACTCAGTTGCAGAGGTGATGCTGTGCTCCAAATCTCTTTGCAATCCCCAACTAAACCAACAACCTACTCAGAAAGCAAGTTGGTGGTGGAGGAATTCCCTCTCAAGATTCTGCCGGTGACAATCATTCTGGTGGCCTTTCGAAACCAAGGATAAAAGAAGGCATAAATCAAAGGGTTCATGGCTGAGTTATAGTAAGCGACCCAAACTAGTATTTCATACACATACGGGGGCGTGATGAACCCTAGGAAGGCATCGATGACGGAGTCAATGAAGTATGGCAGCCATGAGAGGAGGAAGGCAGCCACCGCGACTCCCAGGGTTCTGGCTGCTTTCCTCTCCCTCTTGGCCACCCTGTCCTTGTAGCTGCCTGGGGCCTTGGCTCTCCGGCCACTCATCTTCTCAACCTTCTGAGCCTGCTGTTTAGCAATGAGGAAAATCTTAGAGTAGACAGTTATCATCACAAGCGTGGGGATGACAAATAACAGAAAATTGACGAAGACCCAGCTTTGATTGACTGCGATTTGACATCCGCCCACACAGGTGAGAGCACTGACCAGGTCCTCCAGCCCAGC
>CM053767.1:9857528-9877717 GCA_028658305.1 Pachyuromys duprasi
AAGACCCCTGTGCCCTGCTCAGTTTGGTCTTTGTGGAGCTCTTGTTCTCCACAAGTCTTATTAACTTCTCCTATTTTTATTATTATTTCCCACCCTCTGCCGAAGTCTTGGTTGTGATTCTTAATATCTGCTTTGATACATTGCAATATTGATTCTTTCAGAGGCCCTCTTTGCTATGCTCCTGTCATGTTGCCCGTTTTATCCTCCATTCAATGTCCATCCCATTGGTTCATCTAAACGAGCATTGATCATACCAACCTGGGGTCCTCCTTCTTGTATATCTTCCCTAGGTGTATAGATTTCAGCATGATCTTCCTATCCTATAGGACTATATAAGTGAATATATACCATATGCTTCTTTCTGCTTTTGGGATACCTCACTTAGGACGATCGTTTCCAGGTCCCACCATTTGCCTGCAAATTTCATGATTTCCTCCTTTTAAATTGCTGAGTAGTATTCCATTGTATAAAATTACCATAATTTCTGTATCCATTCCTCAACTGAGGGACATCTGGGTTGTTTCCAGGTTCTGGCTATTACAAATAAAGCAGCTATGAACATAGTTGAGCAAATGTCCTTGTTGTGTACTTGAGCATCTTTTGGATATATGCCTAAGAGTGGTATAGTGGGGTTTTTAAACACAAGTGGCGAAGTGCAAGTCTTGGCATTACAGGATTGTGTGAGAGGGTCTCTAGGGGAGCTGACCTTTAAAATGATTGGTTTGTTTTTAGGTGCCAAGACTGAAAATTGTCAGGCCTGGTTACCTGGGGGACAGCTGACCCCCAGTACTGCCCTGTTATGTGCAAGTTAGGTTATAGTAAGGGGGAGTTAGCACATTCCATGGGCTTTCTTAGGAGCTACCTGGCTCAAGCCACACCCTAAGGTTTATCTGGGTGGGAGACTGCTGCTGGACCTCTGCTCTGAAAGGACTGTGATCTGGTGATTTTGCCCCAGTCCCAGGAATTAACTCTAAGTTTGTGAACCTCTCAGTTCCACCTCATGAGGACTGTATTGATGGGACCTTGCAAATAGACAGGACTCTAAAATCATGTCTCTTATAAGATGCTGTCATGAAGTACAGAGAGGCTTAAACAATCCTATCAGTAGGGCATGTAGCCCAGTCTTTGAGACTCAAAGAACAATCATTTAACAATGTATACTGTACAGAGGAGGTCAGGCAAATGCACAGGGTTGAGGGCATCAGAAAGTGGGAGCCTTTGAAAGACATCAGGAAGTCCTGCCTGTTGACCAGCATGCTACAATAAAACATAAATTTCTGAAGAAAAGCTCCAAAAGTAACATAAAGAAGAAACTTAAGCAAATACTTAAGAGAGTATAAACTTAGAGAGTATGCAAAATAGCAAGAGAAATTAATTTTTGTTGATTACTTAGTATGCTCCAGGTCAGTGGTATAAATGTATTTCATTTATTTTTCTAAATATTTTAATCCCTGGAGATTAGAACTTTTTGTTCCCAACTCCAAGATCACTTAGTTCAAATGTTAGAAATGACATTCAGAGCAGAATTAGCTGTCTGCTGAGCCCATGCTGTTTACAGTGGTACACTACCACCACCCAAGTAATGATTAACTGGAGCCGTTTCCCAGGAACTCCTGGAGTAGAAAGGCTTTATGGAACTTTCAAAACCCCTCTGAAATGAAGTAAAGCACATATCTAGTAATTATCTACAAAGGAATAACTTTGTGGCTATCCCCAAACACAGGAGTGAAAAGCAGAATCTAAAACTCAGTGTGTTTAAATTTCCCTCTAATTAATTGCCGTATTAAAAAGGGGCACAAACAATGGAGACTTGTGAATATCGAGAACCTGGTCCCTTGGCACTCCTTCACTGTTCATTTGTATTAGCTCACGTGGAGGAGCCGGTTGTGCCAAGAATATAAAAACTCTCCTGACCTCTTGCTTGTCACTTTTGCTTATAGAAGAGTTCTGTGCATGTCTGTGCCCACATGGGACAGATACTTCTTTTGTGGCGTGACTAATTCCTACCTGAGTAAGTAGTTTGGAAACCCTCAGTTTGCCTGAAACATTTTTCCGTTTTTTTTTTTTTCCAGACTAGTTTTGAATTTACTGAGGCACCAAGGATGGTCCTGGACTCATGATTCTCCTGCCTCCACCACCCACATGCTGAGATTACAGGTGTGTGCTAACACATCCAGTGTATAAGCATCACGAATCCCGGGGCTCTGTACACACTGAGAAAGCATTGTACTCACTGAGGTACATCCTCAGTCCCTCAGTGCAGTGTGTCAGCGTGCATTTCATAGTCCACAGGTTAGCATTTGGGAAATATTTTCTCATCTTAGGTAGTTTTCCCCTGTCTGCTATATTTTTAAAATTTTGCAATGCAAAAAAAATTGCATTAAGGAAATTTTTGTCCCTTTGTTTATTTGTCTGCTGAATTCTTCTTTGGGAATAAATTGATAAATTCAAAACTCTAACTTCCTAAATTATTGTTAATTTACTTAATTATTGAAGGTTAGATAATCTCTCTCAAGAAAAGTTTATTCACAATAGTTAATTTGTCACTTGTGTTCAGATTCAAAATTTTAAATCTCACTTTGCATTTTTCAAGGGCTTTATCATAAAGGAGAATAGTTTACGGTCTTATACCGAATTACTATGACACACTTTGCCTTGAGGAGACATTTAGCCTACATCCTTCTTTTCTTCTTTTAAGGATATTGTCTACAGTAGTTTTAAAAGAGTCTCATCTGACAGACTGCCTAGCAGAGCTAATTCCAATAGTGCCATGCTCACTTGATGTTCAGGGAATATTTGATCCAACACCCAGGGATTAATTAGTTCAATCACCTTTTACTTTTCTCTTCTTGATTTCATTCTGTGACTATTTAAAAAATAATCACTATTATTATTGTTGTTATTATTATCATCGTGTTGTTGTTGGAAAGGTGACCACTTTCCAGAGAAAGCTGAAGAGGGACCTGTCAATGAAAGCTGTTCTCCTCCCGGGTGCTGGACAGCAGCCTGCAGCATTTTGCTACCAGGTGAATGGGTCCTGCCCCCGGACAGTCCACCCTCTGACCATCCAGGTGGCCATCTACTTGGCCTGCGCGGTAGGTGTGCTGATCACCATCCTGGGGAATTTGTTTGTGGTGTTCTCGGTGTTCTACTTTAAAGTACTCCACACCCCCACCAACTTCCTCCTGCTGTCGCTGGCCCTGGCGGACATGTTACTGGGTCTGCTGGTGCTGCCCCTGAGCACAGTACGCTCTGTGGAGAGCTGCTGGTTCTTTGGAGACTTCCTGTGCCGTCTGCATACCTACCTGGATACACTGTTCTGCCTCACCTCCATCTTCCATCTCTGTTTTATTTCCATTGACCGCCATTGCGCCATCTGTGACCCCCTGCTCTATCCCTCCAAGTTCACAGTCAGGATAGCCCTCCGGTACATCGTGGCAGGGTGGGGTATACCAGCAGCCTACACTGCCTTCTTTCTCTACACAGACGTGGTAGAGAGAGCGCTCAGCCAGTGGCTGGAAGAGCTGCCCTGTGTGGGCAGCTGTCAGCTGCTGTTCAATAAGTTCTGGGGCTGGTTAAACTTCCCTGCGTTCTTCATTCCCTGCCTCATCATGATCAGTTTGTACGTGAGGATCTTCGTGGTGGCTACCAGGCAGGCTCAGCAGATCAGTGCCCTGAGTCAAAGCTTAGCTGGGGCGGTCAAGAGGGAAAGAAAAGCTGCCAAGACGCTGGGCATCGCTGTGGGTATCTACCTTATGTGCTGGCTTCCCTTCACTGTTGACACGCTAGTCGACAGCCTCCTTAACTTCATGACCCCATCCCTGGTCTTTGACATCTTTATTTGGTTTGCTTATTTCAATTCAGCCTGTAACCCAATTATATACGTCTTTTCCTACCGGTGGTTTAGGAAGGCGCTGAAACTCCTCCTGAGCAGGGCGATCCTCTCAGCACGGACACGAACTATTGATTTGTACCAGGACTGATGAGTCGAGCAGGAGGGAGGACCGCGGTATAGCCTCATCGCTAGTTCGTAGAAGTCCTACGAACACCCCTGTGGGTAACAAGAATTCTGGGAAATATCCAGACTCTAAGTCATTGCTTCCTAGACAATGAAAGAAGTGGGGGTTATGGAGGCCTGGGGTTTGCTTTCTAAGTTCCTTCCTCTGTACGCTTCGCGGACCAGTCAGGTGAGGAAACTCCCAGCTTTGACTGTCCCTTCCACTATGCTCTCTCCGTAAAGAAACCAAGCTCACACCGTTTCCTCCCTAAAATGGCCAGGAAATAAAACACTGCACAACCTAACTAGGAAACTTTGCCCAAGTCATAATCTCCTATCATACCCAACAAATGGAGTCCAACATTTGGAATGTCTTTCTTAAAATGTTCATTTTAGAATCCCTGTCTTCTTAGAACTTGGCTGTTTAAGGGTTTGGAAGCCACGTCTGTTCTTTCAAAGTGGGATAACTTTATATTGTTAAGGGAATATATTCTTCCTTAAAAAATATGAGAAACTAAAGTATTTGGTGTATTTTGTCATAAATACCTACATCCTGCCATTTAATATTTCTCTTTTATGTTTTCATCACACAAACGAAACCTACTATGTTCCCACAGGTCATAGTGCATGATTTCCAGAAGTAAAACAAGTACCTGAGCCCCATGCACAGAGATATTTAAAGAAACACCCATTAGTAATTGTGACTAATGAGAATGCACCCTCTTCTGTGTGTTTCTTGCATTTTTCCTAAAGTCTCTACTCACCTTGTTTTCATATTCTGAACTGGCTCTGTTTGCAAATGAATGCTTCTTCCTTTGTAAATTAATCTGAAGCTTCTGAATTCCATAATATTGACAGGTGTGTGTGTGCTTACAGTTTTGCCAATCTCAATAAACAGACCATGGACAAATGCCTGTTTCTGAAACAACTTTAATGTTAAAACTCACAAAGAATTAACCATTTAAGCAGGTTAAGTAAAACAATCATTCACACTTGGATAGCAATCTTTAAGGAAGTAAATGTCTAGAACATATTTTATTTTCTCTTGTATATCTATACGATGACTACAAGCTCTAAGAGGCAAATATCATTGTGCCTTTTGAGCAGTAGAAAATCTGTGTTCAATGAGTCTCCAGTGCCCTCAGCATGATATGATACTTTGCTGAGTTTATGCTCTCTAATCCCCCTGTACCCTGACTCCTGTGATCTGTGGACTTCTGAGGATATGGCAAAGACTGTGGACCTCACATCAGAATACAGTTTTACAGTGGATAATATAATTTAAAATACAAACTCCAAAGATAAACAATTACATTGAAACACATCTTTAAAATATCTTGGCAACAGTCACATCTGTAATATAACAATATGTGAAAATATCAAACAAGCTCCTGCCAACAGATGCAATGAACTGATTAAAGCTCAAAGTAGCAAAGAGTTAATGAAATTGTACAATATCAGTAACAGCTATGCTTAGATGTGAGAATACAGGTTTCTAGTTGTGAAAAATATCACAGCAAGTGCTAAGATCACTGCAGGTTCTGCCCATATGAAAAAAAGGAACAAACAAAACTTCAGATATGGTCCATCAATAGAAAGTAGACTATCCTTCATCATATAAGACTCTACTTTATGGTCCTTGATCACTTGTCCCTGGTGGGGCAACCTAGCCAGCCCACAGAGAAAGAGGATTCAGGCTGTCCTGATGGGATCTGATAGGCTAGGGTTAGATAGTAGGAGAGGAGGACTGTCCCTATCAGTGGACTAGGGAAGAGGGATAGGGGAGGAAGAGGGAGAAAGGGTGGGACTGGGAGGAGATGAGAGAGGGGGCTATAGCCGGGATACAAAGTGAATTAATTATAAATTATAAGTAATAATAATAATAAATATCTTAAAAATAAATAAAGTGAAATACAAAAACAAGAAAAAGACTCCCCTTTAAACATGAATTCCAGGCACTCTTTCAAATGTGAACAGAAGGCAACCAGTCAGATGTCACCGTTAATGCCTTAAACTGTGGTGCATGAGAAATGCTTTTCTTCATCAAGAGCATCCAACGAGAGAGGAGGCCAAAGTGCAATCATGGTGGCACTGTGTGTGTGTTTATGTGTGTGGTGCTTGCTTATGTTTGTCTCTCTGTGTGTGTGTTCTACAAAAACATCAATATAGTCTAGGGGTCGGAGAGGTAGCCCAGTAGTTAAGAGCACTTGTTGCTCTTGTAGAAGAGCCTGGTTCAATTCCCAACACCAACATCAGGCAGCTTATAACTGCCTGGAACTTCAGCTCCAAGGGATCCAATGCCCTTCTCTGGCCTCCCCACAGCTAGCCTATAACAGAACGTCTACTGTGGCACACGGTAAGGCCCCAGGACCTAGACCCTGTAGTTCCATTATTCCTAAGGTTTAGTCAGTGCTTTCCATCACTGCAGACTGCTATGGAGGATTACACGTGAGTAGGCTAGGGTCCCTATATCTGAAAGACCTGGGTCCAAGTCCCAGTTGCCTCTAAGGTCTAGGTCATGTGGCTTTTCCAGTCTAGACTTCAGTGCCCCCTTTTAGGAGTACAAGATAGTAACATCTTAGAGATTTCACAGAAAATGGTTAACTGGCCATGACATGACACTTTTATCTGCAATGAAATCAAACAAGTGGATGGTTCCTATCTCAGTATTTTCATCCTTAATTATTTAGGATGTATTTTTTTTAGACAACAAGTCTTTTGAAATAACTGTCTATGACTGTTATTGATTTACAATATTATATAACATGCATGTGGAGAGAGGGAGAGGGAGGGAGGGGGAATGTAATAGATTGACTGACATGATGTGGTTAAGTAGATCAACAATAGCTAGCTGCATCCCAGGGAGGCTGAGATCCCAGCAGTTGCTCAACAAAGCAGAGTGCCTCAGCAATTTCCACTGAAGGGCTGGAGCTTCGCAGAGCCCACATTAAAAGGATGAAGTGGCTGGAGTCTGATGTCAGCAGAGAGCAGCAGAAGCATTTTGAGCCACATCCAGATGTAGAAACAGGGCTTGTCCGCCAACCCCTTCATATCCGAGCTACCCACTGGAAGGTGCCACACTTTGAGGCTGGATTTCCTTCTCCCAGCCCCTCCCCCTTCAGTTAATCTTTTTAAAAAACTCTCTAAAACATACCTAGGCGTGTGTCTCCCCGTGATCCTAAATTCCACCAAGTTGACAAGTCAGCACAGTCCTAATGTAGCCTACACACCTTTATCAGACAAACATGTATAACATGAGTAAGAAAGCAGAAAATTAAGACTGATCCATTCTGATAAATACAACTAAGAGGTAGAGGGGAAAAAAGAAAAAGAAAATAATAAAGTAGCAGATAGTTGCCAATTCTGGCCCCCACGGTGACTTTTCTGAGAGAAAACCAACAAAGTGGAGGTTCTGAGAATGACCACAGCCAGCCTTGCAAAGGTGGGAGGAATGAGTGATGTGGGTAGATGGATAGACATGTCACAGAAGCAGACCCTGCGTGACACCAGTTAACTCAGCCTCGCTGTTAGCTGATGGTCTGGCCCTGGGTAGTGCTCTAAGTAGTCAAACTCAGGTCCTGTGTCTTATCATTTTTCTTGGCTATATAGCATCACTTTTTGACATCCCCCGCTTTTACCTTGTAGACTAGTTGTTACAGACGTTGAGCAGAACTTTTACTTTTCCCAATTTTGTTTGTTTGCTTTTCGAGACAGGGTTTGTCTGTGTAGCCTTGGCTGTCCTGGAACTATTTTTAAACAAAAGCAGGCATGCTTACAGATGCAGAAACAGCAAGGTCAAATAGCTGTTTTGGCACAGTTCACTTCTCTATTTTTATATTTTTCTGTATTTTTATGAGGGGGATTAATACTTTTTTTTTACTTTTTAAAAATAAAGTATTACATAATTCCCTCCCTCCCGCTTGCCATCTATCCATCCACCCATCATCTCTCTCAGCTCTCCGCTCTCTCTCTTCTCTCTCTCTCTCTCTCTCTCTCTCTCTCTCTCTCTCTCTCTCACACACACACACACACACACACACACACACATACACACTCCCTCACCAGCCCACTGTACCTAGGAACAACTCTGATTTCGTGGGAACCATTTTGGAAACAAGAAGAATCTCAGCATGCCTGAGTCCCCAAACCAAAGGCCATATCATCGTTTTCAACGACATTGTTATTAAATGATTGCTAAAGTGCTCAAGTCAGTTTCGATCTTACTCTAAATCCTGAGCCACGTGCTCTGTAACCTTGGTGGGGAAGAGGCGGCTCCGAGGGTCCGCTTGGTCGCCCACTATCCCTGGCCACTAGGTGGAGCAGTCCGCTTGGCTTCGGGCTGATAGACATCCGTGAAGCAAGAAGGAAGCTTCTGGTTTACAGGAGCAGTGAAATCCAAGCATCCCTTAGTCACTCCTGTGAGAGCAGCTGCCCCGGATAATACTCCAGCATTTCAGGGCTTCACATGAGCGGGAAATCAACATTTTAACGCTAGGCTAGGAGGTACTTGTTTTTGCTTCAGCTGTGTCTATAACTTATGCCTGGTTCTGATCATTGTATCCTGGACCTGTAATTGGTCTTAGGGCGGCTTCAGGAAAATTCCTGAATAGGACCCTGCATATCATGAATACATTATGCTTTGTGTGTGGGGGGGAGTGAATACATATATTCAATGTGAGTATGATCTAAAAATTATTTTAAAAATCATTGGCAAGGTAAATTTACATGTTCTCTTAAGTGTAGAATTTATTAATTGTACTCCTTTGTGGCATTTCTTCCTGTTTGTCTTAAATTTCTTCTTGCTTTTATTTGTTATTTAATTTCTCATTGTTAAACATTTGTTTGTCACAATTGTTCCATAGGACAGTTCATTCAACTATATCACTTACCTCAACCATGTTCACCTCCCCATACCTTCCCTTCTTCCCATTAGTACCCTAATCTCACTTTATTTTATATTTTTATGTCATATATAGGTAAGTAAGTGTAAATTACATGTGTCTATATGACTTTCTATGTCAATGTAAAATCTAGGACCCGCAAATGAGAGAAAAATAGATTTGTCTTTCTGAGCTTGAGTTGTTTTACTTAACATGATGGGCTTGAGTTGTATTCATTTTCTCTGCAGATAATCCAATGAAATTCTTCATTATGGCTGAATTAAACTCCATTAGGCTTCTATAAAATTTTTCTTTATCCATTAAGTTTGTTGGCAGTTAAGCTGATTGTATAACTTGGTTATTGTAAACAACACTGCAATAAACACATCACTGTAGTATGGTGATTCAAAGTGCTTCGGTGTGCGCACAGAAGTAGTATGGCTAGGTCACATGGAAGGTCCGCCCCTGGCCATCACTCCCTTCCCCCAAGAAATCCCCACACTAGTTTCTGCTGTGGCTAGACCAGTTAGTATTCCCGCGGTACTGTGTAAAGGGTTCCCCTTTGTCCACATTCTCTCCAACAGCTGATGCTGTTATGCTTTCTGTTTTAGTTACTCTGGGTGGGATAAGATAGAGTGAACGTCAAAGTAACTTAAGCTTGCATTTCACTAAGAGATAAGGATGTTGAAAATTTTTCATGTATTTATTAGCCACTTGTACTTCATCTTTTGAGAGTAATCTGTCTTTTCTATTAGCCCATTTCTTGACTGTTTTGTCTAACTTTTTAGTATTTATGTTTTGCTTTTTCAAAATTTCTTTATATGGTCCAGGTGTCAATCCTGTGTCAGGTATATAGCAAGCAACCTTTTTTTTTTTTTTTCTTGTTCTGTAGACTGCTAAATTTTTATTTATTTCAGAGAAAAGAAGTTGATCTTATTTCTTTAAAAAATATTTGCAATGAGCAACATTGTTTCTTGCCAGGCTCATGGCTTACAAAAGGGGGAATGCTATTCCTTGTTTGCATGGCATTAATCATAGATTTCACTATGATGTAGGCACAAAGTTCATGTTTGGTTTTAAAAAAACATAAACCAATGAATATTTGAATGGTTGCTGTTACCTTATGTAGTTACTGAAACTCACAAATTCTTCCCAGGAATTAAACTTTATTAAAGAAAACTAGAGGCTTCACTTGAAAGATAATCTCCTTAATGAGCAAGTAAACTGACCAGTGTGATCCAGGGCTCCACTTGTCACCGGCAACATTTCCAAGCAAAGAAGCAGCCACATAATCGCAGGGCCTTCACTCTGAAAGCTCAGGGGCTTCAGACTCTTACTCTGGGAGAGGAAATTGTGATACAGGGGGACAGTGACAATAGCCTGATCCAGCTGGTGCCCTTTTGCAAACTGTCCCCCCTAGATTCTCGGGTGTTTCACTTGACTGAGTTGATTACATTTTCCAATGAACCTCCTTTTGTATGTTGTCTTTGAAAGATCAAGGAAAAGCGGGAACTGGGGGAAGCCTATTCATGCATGAAACAATGTTTAGCAGGCTAAGGTCCACATAGAAGCTTTGTAAGGAGAAGAGGAGAGCATCACAGGGCATCTGTAATGCTTTAGGAGAATATGCTAGGGAAAGGGGAAACCTAGAGGACTAAAAGAAGGAATGGATGAAGGAAATTAAATGAAAGGAGTGTTGGCTTGCTCAGCTCTGAAGTAGAAAACAAATAAGTTAACATGTATTGGTCATGCTGATTTTTCAGAGCAATAGCAGCAAGGTGCTCACCCTAGCAGGGCTGGAAAAATGCTAACTCACGCTGTCTAGAATGAGCAGTCATTATCCTTCTCCATTAAGGGTCTTCTTAGACTTTTTAAAGACAGTTCACTTGCAGATTAAAGGCATCTGATGTGTTCCTCTCTGCTGTCACTTATATTTGCTCAGAGAACAGGTTCATAGTGGCTGAGCTGCTCTTGAACACCTGGCCACTCATAATAACCCTAATAGCTTTCTTAAACCACGGATAAAACAAAGCATAGATCAAAGGATTCATGGCTGAGTTATAATAAGCACACCAAACACAAATCTCATAAATGTAGGCAGGGGTGATGAATCCCATAAAAGCATCGATTAATGAATCAATGCTGTACGGCAGCCATGAGATCATGAACGCCACCACGGTGATTCCCAGGGTTTTGGCTGCTTTCCTCTCTCTCCTCGCCACCCTGGCCTTGTAGCTCTCTGAGGATGATTCCAGTTTGCTACCAACATTTTCTATCTTTTTAGCTTGTTGTCTAGCTACCAGAAAAATGTTGCTGTACAGAATTATCATAACAAGAGTCGGTATAAAGAAGGAAAGAAAATCTATCAGCACCCAGTTCTGATTCACAACTACCTGACACCCTCCTATGCAGTTGAGGGCACTGGATAACTCCTCCAGGCCATCATCATAGGCCCCTGTGTAGAACACAGCACCGCTGTACACCAGGGGCAGAATCCAGGAGACGCCGATACAAATTCCTGACACAGACACCGTGAACCTGGTGGGATAGACCAGAGGGTCAGTGACAGCGATGTACCTGTCGATGGAGATGAAGCACAGGTGGAAGAGAGAAGAGTAACAAAATGCCACGTCACAACAGGTGTGGAAAGTGCAGAAGCCTCTTCCAAAGTACCAGCAGCTCTCGATGGACCTGACCATGCTGAAGGGCATCACGGAGATGCCCACCCAGAAGTCAGCGCAGGCCAAAGATGCAATGAGGAAGTTGGTGGGAGAGTGTAGCTGTTTGAAGTGGAGGATGGCTGCCATCACCAGGAGGTTTCCAAACACCGCCAGCACAGCCCCAAAGCTGAAGACTGCATACAGGACGACCCTGGGCCCAAGAGAGTAGGGGATTTTCACACAGGACCCATTCACATTCTCGTAGCAGAGCTGTAGGGCCGTGGGTGGAGAGGAGTTACTACCCATGCTGCTGCTGTTAGCATGGGCAGAAGGTCTGCATTTGATTTTGGCTCTCAGGATTCGGGGATTCTAATTTTCAATACTGAAGGGAAGAAGAAGTCCACATCAGTCCAGTAGGATGGTATTATGAGATATTAAGTCTAACATCCTTCTGTCAATTTCCAAACACTTTCTGAGAAATAAATCCAAATACCATATGGTTCAAAATTATGGGTAGTGAACTTTAATTAACAAATGACTCATTTTCTTTTTTTTAAGGAATGTCAAAAGTTTAATAAGACTAAGTAAAATAAATGATAGAGCCTAAAACCATGAAAAGCTGCTCACTCATGCAGACACATCCATTATTATGGAAAAAATTAAAGCTTTGATGATACAAATATAAGCAAAAATGGTCCTCAATGAAAAACTATTTCATCATCGTGCATTCTATTGTACAGTGATGGGCTTAATGAAGATATTTTTATAGATGTGTGTCATATGCTTTGACCATATTCTTCCCCTTCCACCTACTCTTTCTGTAGAGGGATTTTAATCCAGCAACATGGTTGCTCTGGCAAGGGATCGCATCTAAAGACCCAGGTCTATGTCATCTGGCTGGCAGCCATGCCCTGGATTACAGTGTGATCTGGCTGGAATACAGACACGCATTTATAGCTCTTTTTCTTAATTGGTTAAATTTCCTTTGGTTCCTAAATCTGCTTGTATATTTTGTGTTTACCTCTTGTGTTCCTCTGGCAGCAGTTAGTTACAGTGGATGCGGCTGTAGAGTTGGTGGTTCACCTGTGGCTTTATTTCCATGTAACAGGTCTTAAAGGGTGCTGCCCTTCAGCTGAATAGACACCGCCAATGGGAAAACCCTATGATGGAATCCCAGTAGGCAGAGGTGTGAACCAATAAGGCTGTATTCAATGGTGATTATTAGGAAAGTTGGTCTACAAAGCAAGTCTCCTCTACATTAATTGCTATTAAGTGGTTTAGGCCAAATAATTATTTTTCTTTGTTTATGGACTTGAACCTTGCTTTCCTTCTCAGTGATGACTTTGTCACTTTCCTGGAGTTTTGGAGAGATATGTTGAGGCTACAAAGTTTAAAGGTCAACTTGGCTCTTTCTGGTCCACTAAGAGTCATTTGTACATTAACCATGGCTACCAAGGAGAAAGATAACAAGCCATGGGGAAAAATTATGCAACAGCTTTTCTCAGGGACTTCTGGGAATATGAATTCTGCTCTCAAGTCATTGCTACCTAGGGCCTGTGTGCAAATCTTCCCCATGCACATGGCAGGCCTGCAGTGAGCACTCTGCCTGTTCAATATTTCCTTTGTGTTTACTGGAAATTGGCCTTTCTGTCTGTGCTCCTAAGGATATTTCTTTTTGCAAAGAACAATGCACAGGGAAGGAAAACTCTTGAAAACTGCTAGAAGTCTCAGTTAGGGGCACCCCTCCAAAAAAAAACTCCTGGGGGCCTCCCCTGTCCTGGAGATGACCCCCCACAGATTTCTGTTCTTTTTTCTCAGTCCTCCTCACTCCCACGGCATCCCCAATTTTCTTATTTAGATATCTTTCAGATGTCTTCTGACATTTTCCTAGTGTCTGATTTTGTAAAATGATGTCAATTACTTATGTTGCAAAATCCTATGCTAGGCTTTCCCCATCTCTGTTCTATAGAGATTTGAATCAGTTCTATATGTTATGTAGCACCAAGTAGCATTCCTGTGCACAACCAGTATTATCCACCCATAATCCCCGGCTGTGAATGTCTCTAAACATTGTCATATATTCTCAGGAGGCAAACATGCCTGTTCCCCACATTGAGATCTATGTTCTAGCCAATATGAATATTTCCCTTGGCATCCTTGCCATCGGGTAGAGAAATAACTTTATGGCTCCTGCCAGCATTCTGAGATTTATTCATTCATTAATTGATCTACTCAAAACATAGTAAGTGCCTATCTGTAACTGGGTATAAAGCAATGAAAAAAATGCATGTAATCTCTATGAGCACAAGGCCTGAGCTCTTGAAGATGAAGCAACACTGAAACATAAGTGGAGAGCTGGCCATGTGACTACAGCCCCAAAAGGGAAAAGACAATGCTCACCATAGCAATGGTTAAGGACAGGCAGACCCAGCCCAGGGATCCTAAAATAGGGTTATGCAAAGAGTTGCTTCAGTATTTGTACAATTATAACTAACTACCAACCTAACTATACATATACATATATAAATATATTTCTGTCATCTAAGCTCGGTAGAGGAATGCAAGCTAACTGGTACCTTCATGTTTGCTAACTCAGTAAGGACCACTTCTACCGATGTTGAGGTAGGATGTAATTGGCGCCTCTTCCCAAGGCCTCTAAAATTCTTACACAACTCTGACTCTCTAATGCTGTCCTCCAGACCATCTCTAGTAAATAGTTTGGCAATGTTAGGAAAAAGTCTCCATCCCCATGGGTTTATGGCTCTAATGCCCAGGAAAGGTTTCTTAGGCAAACTTTTAGATCTTACATCAGATAAAGTTTTTCCTCTCATTTATGCGCTTGAGCTTTAGTTGGGTCCTTCAAGACATTCTTACCATTACCATCTCCCCTGTGACTGTACGTGTGAATATTCCTCATTATGACCTAAGTAAGAGAAGGAGGTGATAATGATGGCCCGTGGTCGTGGCAGAGTACAGACAGAAGAGTGTTAATGAGAGGAAGTGTCTTTGTCCTGTCTCTGTGGATTAGAGGCTGGAGGTAACCAAACACCAGGAAGGTCAGAGTATTAACCTGCAAATGAAGAACACTGGGCATTGAGCATTGCAGCCAGCTTGTCTGCTGATGGTCTCAGAGGCTCCTTGAGTTAGTGCATGACTAAGTCAACTTCTCTACATCTTTACCTGGGGCTCACAAGTGTTTCTCTAAGTGTGTGTTAACAGGCTGTGGGTACTTGGAATAGGGTAAGAAGTTTTAAGAAGTTTCCCCTCCAAGTGTAGTTTAGTAAGTGTTTCCTTCTTCGTCTGCTAGTCAGCCCTCAGGTGCCACACATGATGTCCTGTCACTACATGCACTGGACGCATCATTCTTAGCACTTCGGTTATGGCCCCTGCCCACACCTACTTGAGTTTGTCTACCCTCAAAAAGCCTAGTTTTAGGCAAAGGATGAAAAATTCTTCACACCCACAAAGGAAAACATTAACAAAAAGCAAAAACAGAGTCTCTTTGAGTAGCCTTGGCTGTTCTAGAACTCAGAGCTCCACCTGCTCTGGCCCTGTCTCCTGAGTGCTAGGAAGGTATGCACTACCACATCTGGCAAGAATCTCAATTGCAATATAGTCCTAACAATGTCTCTAAGCTTGAAATGTCTGTGCTAGAAACTACGTTTACTACTTCCTTAATTTTACAGTGACATATGACATACAGTTATGTCATATGTGGTCATGTACCTAATATCTAACATGAGTCAACCCCCACCACCACCCTGTCCGTACTATGTAGCCCTGGGTACCCCAGAAATCACTACATAGACTAAGTTGGCCTCATACTCACAGAGACCTGTACACCTCTGCCTCCTGAGTGCTGAAATTAAGGGCATACACCACCAGACCTAACAGTGGATATGTATATATGTTTGTGTGTGTATGTTTATATTTATATGTATATATAATATATATTGTGATTGCCTTCAAATCATCAGGCTTTATGTGGAGAACAAACTCCTTCCTGACTGACATTCATTCATGGTGGTGTCTGAGAGGACTATACTCTTAATAAGGATCTCAAGAAAATAAAGGACCTGTTTAAAGTACCTCCCCCAAAGAAAAGTGATGACAAGAGATGCAAAAAGAAGCCAAGGAATCTTTTATGGAATTTTCTGTGTCTCTATCACTGAGCCAAATCACACTGGTCTCATGGCGTAACATGAACTCTCCAGTAGGTCTGCCTCAGGTACACCACTACCTTATCACTGCTGTGGTTATTTTTATTTGAACCCTTCATATTTACTCCTCAGATCTTGTAGAATGGATCACACACAGCTGACATAGTGTTGAATGGTAAAACTGGGGGAAGGGGTGAGCCTGGGTGCCCCTGCTTTCTAGGCAGCAGGGAATTGAGGAATCACGACTTTCTAGACAGTGGCAGCTGAAGGCCTTGCTCAGTCCACTTTTCCGACTACCAGTGTTTTCAATTCCACCTTTACTTTGCTCAAAACAAATGAAGAGTGGGTCAACAAGGTCACTGAATACAGAAGCCTGAAAGAGAATGAAGCTTGAATCATTTTATTCATATATTCTCCAGTAGAGTGATGGATAGACTGACGGACAGAATGATCTCACGTACATACGTCCATGTGGTTTCTGTTCATGTTCTGATTCTAAGCTAGGGCAGGAAGAGGTCTGCTGCCAACCTACATCAGGCATCGATTGTGAACACACATCCTCCAGAGAAGCCACACAGGAACCTCATCGCAGAGCCTGAGTGTCTAGGTCTGACACACTGAAGGCAGATGCCGTCAAGAACACTATTGGACACAGGGAAAGGATTGCTCCACTCTCAACTCCCCTTCTTTAATTTCTTCTCTAATACTGGGTGTGAGAGGCGCTGTATGAAGAAAGGGAGAAGGGAAGAGAGACTGAAAAACGAAACAAATGAACAGGCTTTGCCTCTTCTATTGTTGATCACTAAAGGCTAGGAACCAGGGCAGAAAAATAACGGTGTTAAATAGGTAAGCTAATAAAGTTTAAATAACAGAATGGACTTTGGCATGGGCTTGTGAATCTAGAAAGCGAGTGCCAGGCTAGAGGATCTTCCCACATAACTATAAGAACAGGGGAAAAAAGATTGTCTGGAACAATCTTCCACTTATGAATCGCTGTAATGGTGAGGTCATTTTATATCTGTAATGTATCATGTTTAAACTGTCCCATAACTACAGACATGTTCACACTTCCTAGTCAGATGGAGGGCCAACTAGCTCTCATGACTCAGAGACCATTCTGTGTGGTTTTCCTGACTATCTGGAAAATGTCATGTTGCATACCAGGAAATCTCATTCAATTTTAAAAATCAAACAGTGAAGTATCAGGTATTACTAAAGCCTGTCTCAAATTCTACATGTTTGATCACTTCATGATCAAAAATGTACAATTTGTTGATGAAGTCATCCTTAAAGTATAACAGTTTTATTTCTCGGTCAGTATTCAGATTTGATGTTTGTATACTAAAATATCCTTGTGGCAAGATGTAGGCAAGGGCTTATCTGAAAGGATTCTCTTCTGATATGCCCCCCCCCATTTCTGCATCACAAGGAAGTTTGGAGCAATCCAAGGAATCTGGGGGAGTGCACCAACGTCTTGCATGGGGACTCACAAGAGCAGATACTCATAAAGTAAACCACTCTTGTAATTATCTGTGTAAGCATTTCAACCGTTAGCATTCACAGTAGTGGAAATGCTACACACCATCTTCCGATCACTTACCAAGCCACTTGAGTACACAGCTTCACTGATTATTATTTCTGAAATCCTATGGAACGCCTCCCCCTCCCATACATGTAGGTGAGAGGAAGCATATAGAATCAAATTGATTGAAAAACCAAAGAAGAGAATCACACAGTTTAACACGCACAGGATGAGGCGGCCACAGGGCTAAGAGCTGTCTTTTTCTCTCACCTGGATTTAAAAGAAAGATGTTAGAACATTCTGGATTTAAAGGGGGAAAGACATGTTTATTTAGCAAAAATCCATTGGCTGATTGCTCAACACACAGTGGAAGGTCCCTGGCTGGAAGCATGTGGAGGAACTAGGAAAGAAAACAAATTTGTGGGTCACTGAGATGCAGAATGCAACACAATATGGAGGATAAGCAGCCTGGGTCCTAAAACCTGCACTATGACCTGAGAAGGTTCCATAATTGCTTTTGTCTTAAGGTTTCGTACATGGGATCCTTGCCAAGGCGCTGTTAATACATAAGCCACTGAACGGACATGCAATTCACAAACATGGTCACCCTGTTCTTCCTAACAGCAAACTAGTATCCATAGAGAACAACTTACAATTTGTTATCTCAACTAATCTGAGGATGGATCAATGGACTTGACTGTGTTAGTATGGTTGGAGAGAAGCTCAAAGATACTGAAGGGTCAAGCTGTATAAAATATAATAATCAAACAGGACAGGAGTCTACCATAGAGGGCCTCTGAAAGACTCTACCTAGCAATGTATCAAAGCAGATGCTGAGGCTCATAACCAAACCTTGGGCAGACTTCAGGGAATCATATGAAAGAAGGGGGAGTTAGTAAGACCTGGAGAGGATGGGAGCGCCAAAAGGACCAAATATATCTGGACACAGGGCTCTTTTTTGAGACTGAGTCTCCAACCAAGGACCATGCATGGATATAATCTAGAACCCCTGCTCAGACATAGCCCATGGCAGCTCAGCATCCAAGTGGGTTCTGCTAGTAAGGGGAACAGGTACTGTCTCTGACATGAACTCAGTGGTGGGCTCTTTGACCTCCCCTCCCACCCCCCAAGGGAGGAGCAGCCTTGCTAGGCCACAGAGGAGGACTGCAGCCAGTCCTGATGAGACCTGATAAACTAGGGTCAGATGGAAGGACAGGAGGACCTCCCCTGTCAGTGGACTTAGAGAGGGACAGGGAGGAGATGAAGGAGAGTGTGATTGGGAGGGAATGAGAGAGGGGCCTACATCTGGGATACAAAGTGAATAACCTGTAATTAATATAAAAAATAAAAATTATATACATAAAAACAATGGAATGAACACATTATAATAACTATAACAAATTTCACAGAAGTAAAAAAATGTAATAATCACAGTTTTGTTTGATGTGCTGATAAAGCTTGTGTTAATAAGCAAAACAGTTTATCTGGCTAACAGGTTTTTTAACCTTAGAGAAAAAATATCTTGTAGAACACAGGTGTTTCTGAATTAAGAAGTATGGTTGAGAATATTGGTGGATTAAACACTTGTATTCCTTTCAATTAATTACACCATCCAATGTCTCGTTTATCTGTGAGTCTCACTTACACTTTACATCATGACAATTGTTTTGTTCCATTGAAATCAAATACATAAATACATTTTACTTCAAAGAGCTCTAAGCAAATTGACAACAGTGTCTGGGGCTCTGTGTCCTTGGTGAGTAGAGGAGCATTTAGAAGTAAGCTTCTGTCCCCTGACACTGAGGACCTGAAACACTCATTTCAACTACTCAGTTCTAAGTATACGAATGGGTGTTATCACTCATGATGCTAGTTTTTGTTATTATTGCAAATAACTGAACTAACATTGTCAATAATAAGGATATCCCTTGATTTATTTTTCATGATTGAAATTGTACTTGATGAGGCACAATTCTGAACTTAGGTTTTCACCTGACACCTACATTTTTCTTCTGCAATTAAATTCTATTCAAAAAACACAGATACGAATGAAGACATGTTATGTCCAGAGATTGAACTAATATGAAAGAGAAAGTGCTATACATATCCATATACGGATAGAGAAAGAAAGATTGCGTAAACATGTACACATACCACTACAAGGGAAGGTTTACTAATCTAGGAAATATAGGGAACTCGGAACAAAACTAAGCAGAACAAGAGCACATGATAAAAAGTGAAATGTGCTGGAATTCTGCCATTCTTGGATTCTGTCCTGTTGGAAGCATTACAATCAAATTTTAATGTTTTGTTAATCAGGGAACAATTGTTGTTGGATCTCCACATTTCAGTCACAGCTGAAGCTTAACTCATTACTTTGCAGGGGTAGATCTGGACACTCGGTTGCAGAGGTGATGCTGTGCTCCAAATCTCTTTGCAATCCCCAACTAAACCAACAACCTACTCAGAAAGCAAGTTGGTGGTGGAGGAATTCCCTCTCAAGATTCTGCCGGTGACAATCATTCTGATGGCCTTTCGAAACCAAGGATAAAAGAAGGCATAAATCAAAGGGTTCATGGCTGAGTTATAGTAAGCGACCCAAACTAGTATTTCATACACATACGGGGGCGTGATGAACCCTAGGAAGGCATCGATGACGGAGTCAATGAAGTATGGCAGCCATGAGAGGAGGAAGGCAGCCACCGCGACTCCCAGGGTTCTGGCTGCTTTCCTCTCCCTCTTGGCCACCCTGTCCTTGTAGCTGCCTGGGGCCTTGGCTCTCCGGTCACTCATCTTCTCAACCTTCTGAGCCTGCTGTTTAGCAATGAGGAAAATCTTAGAGTAGACAGTTATCATCACAAGCGTGGGGATGACAAATAACAGAAAATTGACGAAGACCCAGCTTTGATTGACTGCGATTTGACATCCGCCCACACAGGTGAGAGCACTGACCAGGTCCTCCAGCCCAGC
>CM053767.1:9878217-9894352 GCA_028658305.1 Pachyuromys duprasi
ATGGATTACATTTTCTTCTCCTATATCCTCCCATTTTTCTCTGCTCCTTCTTTCCCCACTTGGCATGTTCCCATTTTCCCTGCTTTTGACCTCTTTTAGGAGTGAGCTGAGCTGTCCCTAAGGCCACAGCCTCAACGCTAGTTCTCAAAGCTAGTTCACTCTCTGGAGCCCATTCTCTGGTGGCTTTCTGAGCCCTCAACTGTTAGCCCAGTGAAGGTGTTGCAAACTGCAGGACACAGGAAATGCAGCCTCTAGAGGCACATTGAGTGCTTAAATACAGAGGATGGAGCAGCCTGCCAGGGGCCTCCCTCAGGAGCAGGAGCCTGTGTCCTGTGAGCCTGCCACAGAGGGGGAAAGGAGTGAGGAGAACAGGACTGAGGGGAGACTCATGCTCACTTGCCTGGTAAGAGACTGGGGCAGGAGCTGCTCCTGGTTCAGGAATGTTTGCTCTAAGTTACATACCAGGAAACCAAAGCCAGGAAAATAAAGGAGATTGCACCACGAGAGGGGGAAACTCAGATTGGTTTTGTTATTGGTCTAGCTAGGAGACCCACACTGAGAATGCTGGTCTGTAAGAGTAACCTGGGACAGTGTACAAAGATCACTGCCATCCTAAAGAGGCAGGGAGAGGGACCCCACAGCAGATCTGATACCCTACCCACTCCTTTACCTAGGGAGCAACAAAATAAGTGAGATGTGCTGAGGGAAGGAGACATTTTTTTGTAGAAAGTCCCCAAAGTGTGATGTTTGAGATACTGAACAGTTAAAATAAAACGTGTGTCTGGGAAAGCCCATGTGATGTGTCTTCTAGTTTTTTCTGTGTATTTATGTCATCCAGTTGTGGAATACCACCTCTCAAATTGAGAGAAATACATCCACACTGATGTACTTCAGATATTTAATGTCCGGGAAAGTTAGCACATTAACTCCTGTCCCGTTTTTACTTCCAGCTTGAGGCAATATGGAGTTTTCTCTCTGCCTTTTAGAGACAGGGTCTGGCTAGGTGGCCTAGGCTGGCCTCCAGTTTGTAGTCCTGTGTCAGCCTCCAGAATGCGGGGATTACGAGTGTGCACACCATGGAAAGCTTGCCTTCCTAGTCAGTACTCCACAGCTCCTGAGTCTGCCTCATTAGTGTGTCAACTTCTCCCTCAGGGAGCTAACTTTGACCCAAGAAACTGCAATTCTTTCTCCTCCTCAGAATGATTAGAAAACTCGTTCTTCTCACTCCCTAAAGAAATAGCCAATTATTTCCCAGGCTTTCTTGAGTAATGGTAGGAAAAAGAGAAGTTAATTTATGTCCCAGTCAATTGCTCAAGTTTGGAGGAAATCTTATGAGTTAAAAAAAAAAAAGCAAGACAATAACTTCCTATTATAAAAGAGAGACGCCCTAAAGAGTTTAATATTTCATTATTTTAAAAAATTGCTATAAGTTTTTTTTTTAATTTGAGGAAAAAATCTCTAAACTAGAAGTGTGTGTGTGTGTGCATCTCTAGCATGTCAAGCATTAAAAGTGCATCCAAACCTTATCTCCATTCACTTCCCTGATACTTTTCTTACAACAAAGCACTAACTAGGCTGACAGTCAGGCTGGTGTATGCAGTTGTTGGACAGGAGCTCAGGAGAGGGATTTAAGCACCTTTACATCACCTGAGCTATTCTTCCAGGCCATCATTTTAATATACTCTCTGTGCTTTACCTAGCTCCTATCTCTATCCGATGTTTAACTGTTTTACTATCTATCAAGTACATGTAACTATATTTTATTCTAGCTTGTCTTAATCTGACCTTAAATATGTCCACAGTACATGTACCTATGCAACAGGGATGAGAGAAAACACTGGCAATTGCTAGAAGTGTTTCATCCCATGTTAAAAAAAAAAAACCAAGGCTGGTGTATCTCACTGTTAGCTTATTTGTACAGCATGCTTGTAGCCTTGGCTTGGGGCACCAGCTCCTCTCCCAAACATACACCTTACAAACCCGGGGTAAGTCCAATTTTTCATTAGGTGAAAATTAAAACTTTAATAAGCATACAGTGACATACTAGAGATTATACAGTTGTGTTTGTGGAATGAAATGTTTTGTAATAATCAGTCATGGTAAAGAGTTGAGTAATTTTTGTGGTGATTGTTGGTTATTTTTAATGTTAGTTTTAAAGTTAATTTGTTAAATGAAGTAATCAGGTGTCTAGGATTCCATTATTTTTAGTCTCCTAGGTTAGGACCCAAAATGATATATATCTAATAATCTGGGCTGTGGATCTGATTATCTGTATTGTGGGGGAGCCTTTGAAATGTTTCTCTCCCTGATAGTTGACTTCTTAAGTTCTCCATTTCACTTTCATTGCAGTGTCAGTTGATACAATTTAAAGAAGAAATATACCAACTTTAAGAATTAAATTTCTAAATCCAAAGCCAATAAAACATCCTATAGTGTTAGGATGTCAGATATTGCACAGACAGTGGGAACAATTATTGAGGTTTCACAGCTGATGATGGAAACATTGTTATCAATGGTGCTAGTCTCCCTATTGTCTTCTTCTGTAAATCTGCTTCAGGATGCATTGTGTGCTCCCATTCCCCAGGGGTCAATGAGCCTTAGTCTGTCCTCAGGCCAAAGTCCATTTCTTCCATCTGGCACTTGATCTCAGGAATGCTTACCATTGGCCATCAGAAAGACTGTCCAGACTCAGCACAGAAAACACAAACCTGTGTCAAAGCCTGGGTGAGAAAGCCCCATTGTGTTCAGCTAATGAATGTGGCAGGGTGATAGGTCAAATAATATGCACCTGTATATCAACTGGGATAGCAGGATGAAACTTGGAATCTGTCTGTCTAGGTCTTGGGCCACAAAGCTACTTCCTGACTGCAGATGCTAAAAGAAATGAGAGCCCCCGATATTTACGGAGTCTGTCACTTCAGCCATTTTGAGCATTGTTTTTGTATGATCTTGTAATCTTGGCCATGCTTTTACACTAAATTCTGCACTTTTCTTCCCATTGCAAAGAGAAGTGCTTCTAAGTAGACAGGCAGCAGCATTTGTAGAAAGTCACAGAAATGATTGTTTTATAAAAGGAGTACATCTTCAGATTAAAATTAACCTAATTTAATCTAACCATTTAATCTAATCAGCAAGTCCACTGCTCATTCTTGAGTGGATTTCAACCTAGGAAATTTGAAATAGACCTGGGCAGGAAGAATTCTTGATCAGCTTATGGAGTCAGAGCTTCAAATTAGGGAGATGACATGTGTCCTCCTGGGATACATAAATGTTTAATAGCAATATCAACTCAGGGATTTTTTCAGTTGCCTTCCTTCTCAAGGTGTGGCCTCCGACTAACAGTGGTGTCCTTTCTGGAGAGGTTGTCAGGATGAAAACTTGCAGCTTCCCATCTCAGAGTCAGAGTCCAAACTTGAGAAAGACCCACAGGTGATTCATCTGCTCATGAATTTTGGGGAAAAACATTCCTGCTCAGAAGAGACTTCCAACATGGTTCAGACTTGCAAACTACCTAAGATTCAAGGGACAATCAAACCTGCCAGAGGTTTTATATTTCTTCTCTTTCTTTCACAGAAAGGAACACAGCTCTTTTGGAAAGGACTCATACTACCCACAAGGCAAAGTCAATGGATGCACCCGAGCTCTGGAACCCCCCAGAAGAACAGTTCTGCTTTGCTGGGGCAAATAATTCCTGCCCTAGGAAGGCGAGGCCCATGCTGGTCGTCTGTGCCATGTACCTTGTCATGATAGGAGCAATAGTGATGACCATGCTGGGAAACATGGTTGTGATTATCTCCATTGCCCACTTCAAGCAGCTGCACTCCCCAACCAACTTCCTCATTCTCTCCATGGCCACCACGGACTTCCTGTTGAGCTGTGTGGTCATGCCCTTCAGTATGGTCAGGTCCGTTGAGTCGTGCTGGTACTTCGGGGACCTCTTCTGCAGAGTGCACAGCTGCTGTGACATCATGCTCTGCACCACCTCCATCTTCCACCTGTGCTTCATCTCAGTGGACCGCTACCATGCTGTCTGTGACCCTTTGCACTATGTCGCCAAAATCACCGTTCCTGTCATCCAGGTCTTTCTAGTCATTAGTTGGTCCATCCCCATCTTTTTTGCCTTTGGCTTGGTGTTCTCAGAATTAAATTTGACTGGGGCTGAGGATTTTGTTGCAGCCATTGACTGTACAGGTTTGTGTGTGTTGATATTTAACAAGCTCTGGGGGGTGCTGGCTTCTTTCATAGCCTTCTTTCTGCCTGGGACCGTCATGGTGGGTGTTTACATACACATTTTCAGAGTTGCCCAGAAGCATGCCAGGCAGATTGGCACAGGCCCTAGGACAAAACAGGCCACTTCAGAAAGCAAAGTGAAGGCCACAGCCAGAAAGGAGAGCAAGGCCACAAAGACTTTAAGTATAGTCATGGGGGTATTTGTGTTGTGCTGGCTACCCTTTTTCATCTTGACAATCATAGACCCTTTCATTGACTTCACAACCCCTGAGGATTTGTACAATGTCTTCCTCTGGCTTGGTTACTTTAATTCCACTTTCAATCCCATCATATACGGCATGTTCTATCCTTGGTTTCGCAAGGCCCTGTGGATGATAGTCACAGGAATGATCTTCCGTTCTGACTCTTCCACTTTAAGCCTGCTTTCTGCACACCCTTAGGCAACCCCCTCCCCATTAGTCTAGATTCTTCTGAAAGAAAGGATCTCAGATGCTCTTTTCCCCAAAGGGCAGAAGGTTGTGATGCTTAGATGAGAAAAAATGTTTCAGCAGACATTATGGCCACCTGTGAGAGCAGTAAATCTAGTATTTTCTTATTGTTGTTGTTTCTGCTGCTGCCCCCTACCCCGATGTGTGTGTGTGTGTGTGTGTGTGAGTACTAAAGCTACAAAATGGTTAATTTCTGGGCTGCTACCTTAGGCACTCATTTGACAAAACAAAACAAACAAAACCAACTTCTTCAAAAGGCTGATGACTCCTGAAGTTTAAGGATTTACGCCTTTGGTTTGGATTTAATGACAGTGTTCTCACTTGAACTTGGGACATCAGAGGAGGAGACACAAATATTTTCTCCAGCACAGTATCAACTTAAGGATAAATGCAGAATGATGACCCTTATGTTTTGAGTCTTGAAAGCATCTTGTACATGGTCCTCTACCTTGGGATTGTGACCAGAAAGAGATTTTGGAAGTGCAATTTCTAGCTGCAGTTGCCAAAGCATGGATTGTCATGGTAAATAAAATGAGAGAAGGGAACAGCAGACCATGTCAGTATAGAGTCAGTTCCTTTGGCCAAGGAGGACAGGCTGAGGTGTGCAGGTGTGAGACAAGGCTTGGGGAGCCCCACATGCTAAGGAACTACATCCATTTTGTGAGTGGAAAGCACTTAAATAGGAAGAAAATTCAACTACTAAATTTCCACATTTTTCTCTAAAATATTTAGGTTCTGTGTAGCCTATGCTGACCCAGGAGTCCTCCTCCTCCTGCTTCAGCATCTTGGGGTGCTGGCTGAGACAACAGGTGTGTATACCTATTACAAACTAATTCTGATTCCACTCTGGGGTGACATATGAACGAAGATAAAAACTAAGTTATTCAGTGGAAAGGTAATATATGATATTCTCTCTCAGGACTATTTCTCGGTTGGGAAAGGTCTCCCACAGAACCTGTGGCAGCTGCTTCCATGTTTCCCCACACCTGGATTCTGAAATGCTTTTTCTGTGAACACACTTGCTTATGGAAAAAAACAAAAGACAGGGTTCTGGGACCATCCCTCTAGTGATCTACATTCGGGAGAATTTTGAGTTCCATCTCATGGAAAACAGCTTAGTCTCATTGTCTAGATTCCCACCCTGATGCTCTGAGCTCTAGGCCACTGAAGGGTCTGTGGTGGTGAGATAAAGCTTATTCTTAATTTCCACCATCTCGGAGAGCAATGTGATGAACTGAGACTTGAACCTCCTGCTATATAATTTGCGTTTTGTGCCTGCAGTCATTGCATTCCATTATGTGAAAGCATAATGAGCGTATGCATTACAGCTGTTCTGTTCTTCTCCGTGATGTGTTTCCCCTTTCTTGTTCACCTGGCAGACAGCTGAATAAATTTGTGGACAGAGGGGATGGACTGGTTGCAAAGATGGAAAGATGGTCATTCCAGGCTTCCTTCCTTCTGTGAGGAAGGCATGGGTTATGGAACAGGACAATGCAAAGCAGCTTGGCTAAGCTCTTCCTGAGTAATGTTGAACAACTTCCTTTGACTATCTAAGCCTTTAGTTTCTAACCCGTACACAAACCCAGAAACAGTCTTCCTGCTTTGTGGGACCAAGGGCTGCACAGTTAAGACAAATGCAGTAATTTATCACGATTAGTCATCTTTCTTTTAAAACTTTATGTGTTCTTCCTTTAACGGGAGAGATTTTCTTTACAAAACTGGTTGATGAGCTGACTGAGGAAAAGGAGCCTGCAGAACAAGCCTGGCAAACTGTGCTCCATCTTCTGACTGCACATAAAAGTGGAAGGAGAGAACCAACTTCACAAAGCACATAAGGGAACCATGCAGAGACTGTGATCTGTCGCTTCCTGTGCATGCGAACAGTTGAGCACGGTCTGTCTTGCTCTGCATGCCTTCTTGATATCTGTCTTTTCTGTTCAAAGCATTGGTTGTTTTACCAACTCTTGTCCCTCCTGCTGGGGAGCATCATGGCAGTAGAAAGGAGGGGGCGGGACACAGGATACAGCTGCCAGGGGCACACCCCAGTGACCCCCCGACTCCAACCAAGCATCACCCCTCCCCCGTCTCCTCCCGTCTCCTCCCGTCTCCTCCCACTAAATTCATCGAGCACACATCAATGAAGAGGTTACCTCATTTATTATTAGGTCAGAGCCCTCTTGATCTTCTGGAAAGCCTCCCCAGGTGTGTTTTATGAATTTCTTGGGTGTTTCTCATTCCTATCAAATTAAAAGTCAAGATTAATCATCATTTTTACTCATAATGTCATGAACATATTGGCCAGTAATAGAAGTACTACATTATCAAGTTTTAAATGTGTTCTTATTTATTCTTTGACACTTTAATGTATAAAATAGAATATATTTTGACCATTTTCCTTACTCTTTTTTCCTTGTCTTATCTCTTTCCCGCCTTCCCCACACACACAGTTTCTCTTCTATTTCATATAGCTTAAAAAATGATTGAATAAATTTAACTAGGATTTCTTGCATACGTGTGGGCATGGGCCTATATACACAAGTATAGGCCACTTATCACTGGCTACTACTGAGGTAAAATGACTGCCTCTGTCCTGGCAGCCATTTGTTCCAATAGCTCCTCATCTACAGCTGGAGTCCCAGGAGCCTCTCTCTCTCTCTCTGCTATAATATTGACAGGCTCAGTCTTACACATGTCTGGTTTTGGCAGCTTCAGCTGCTATGAGTTCATGAATGTAATGGTCAAGTCATGCCCAGAAGAGAGAATTCACAGCACTCCTTCCCATTCTCTGGCTTGTCATTCTCTCCTGATCCCCAACTTCATCATAGTGCATGAATCGCAATGGAGCAGATGTGAGAGGATGTCCCATTTACAGTTGAGTGCCACGCAGAAACTTATAAACATTTTATCTGCCACATAGAAACTTATAAACACTGCCAAACAATTGTGATGGAAGCAGAACAACGCTTTTCAGAAGACTGATGTAATAATTATTTTTCCGATTAAGGAAACAAAACGCCACCTTTTCTGTTATAACCCATATGTAAGACTTCCTGATACCAAAGAACTTGTATTAGTGAAAAATAGGTCATTATGTTTCCAACACTTTATGACCCAGAAGTGATTAGATCAAGAGGGCTCTGACCTAATAATAAATGAGACAGCCTCTTCATTGATTTGTGCTTGATGGATTTAGCGGGAGGAGAGGGGGGAGGCGATGCTTGGTTGGAGTCGGCAGGTCACTGAGGCGCACGCCTGGCAGCTGTATCCTGTGTCCTGCCCCTCCTTTCTACCTCTTTGCCTGCTGTTTAGCTGCCATGAAGTGAGCAGCTCGTTTCCACCACACCTCACACACACACCGCCATGATGTTTCCCAGCACGAGGGACAAGAGCTGGTAACGCAGCCAAGGCTTTGGACAGAAAAGACAGATGTCAAGAAGGCAAGTGGAGCAAGACAAAGCAAACTCATCGGTTCCTGTGCAGAGGAAGCGACAGATCACAGTCTCTGGGTGGTTCCCTCATATGCTTTGTGACGTTGGTTCTCTCCTTCCACTTTTATGTGGAGTCAGAAGATGGAGCACAGTTTGCCAGCCTTGTTCTCCTTTACCACTTTTGTAAAGAAAAAAATCTCTGAGTCAGCCTCGGCTACACAGAACCTAAAATTTTAATGGGGTTTAGAGAAAAATGTGGAGATTGAGTAGTTGAATTTTCTTCATATTTGAGTGTTTCCTACTCACCAAATGCATGTAGTTTCTTAGCATGTGGAGCTCCCCAAGCTTTGTCCTACATCCTCGAAGCTCAGCCTGTCCTTGTTGGCCAACTGAACTGACTCTCTGCTGGCATAGTCTGCTGTTCCCTTCTCTCATTTAATTTCCCATGACTAGCCATGCTGTGACAATTGCCGCTAGAACCAGCACCTACCAAATCTCTTTCCAGACACAATCCCAAGTTAGAGGACCATGTACAAGATGCTCTCAAGACTCAAAATACAAGGGTGGCCATGGCCATCGTTCTGCACTTATCCATCTATGAGTTGGTACTAAGCTGGAAGCTGAACCCGTGGGCTCCAGCTGAGCAGCACACCCTCTGTTCTGCACCCAGCTTGTCTTGCCGAGAGGCAGCACTGCAGAGCATCTGTGGTCTTGGTCTGGTCATAAAATTCATGAGCACAGACTACAAAGCATGAGCTATGCACAGTCAACTACTTCCCACCATCTACCAGCTCATGTTGCAGCCCCTCTTCAGTGTTTCGAAGTGCCTGTACCAACCTGCTTTGTCAAAGTACCGTGAGACAGTCTTTCTCTGATGCCCTAGCTACCTTTCCTAGCATTTATTCCAATTCTACTGGAGGTGCTACCTCTCTTGCCAGAACTTGGTATGTCTCCTTGACGTACAAGGTGCACAGGCATCACCACATCCTCTTGAGGCTATGTTTTCTCCCTCAGTGCCCTTATACCTTCTTCTGTGTGTATTTTTCATTTACATGGCTCTTCAGTTCTGGTGAGTAGCTGGTCCTCCCCCTATTAGGACAGCAGTACCTTGAAAATGGAGCTTGTTTCAGTCACCTCGTAATCATAAGCACGCAGAGCAGCAACAGGCAGAGAGTACGAGCTAGGTAAATGTTTATTAACCAAAATGTGTTTCGGTACAGAGCCATTTATGCATGGAAGTCACCAACACATTCAGACAATGGCAACTCTGTCCAACCTGGATGAGTTCTAGACAGAGAAGAATTGAGGGACATACGATGGGACATTTCATTTCTGCTTAAACTAGCATAGGAGGAGTATACCAGAATGCCCTGAAGACTGCTCAGTTAGTATGTTTGGACACTCTTGTAAGTGTAAAGTTCCTTAACATAAGGAATGACCTGACTTCAGTCACGGCTTCTGCCCGTTCCTTCAGCTCAGGTTACTTGGCTTGCTTGTAAAAAATGCTGGCCTGAAGGAAGGCCTCAGTTTTTCATTGTCACAGGTAGTAGGTTTTTTTGGTTTGTTTTTTGTTTTTGTTTTACTTGTTTTGTTTTACTCTGAGGATCAATAGAGAGAATGACTCCATAATGGGTGAATGCCTTCCCCATTCAATCATATTCAAAGGCACCTTGTTGAACTACCAGAAGAAAGGATACCTATCACAGAAGGCAGTCTTAGCTGTAGCTACAATTAACTCTAAGGGGACATCTTGTGCCTTCAAGACCTGGATTGATGTTCAGCCCTGAGGAACTCCCCTGTTCCTTTGGCTCTTTGAAAAGAAAGAACACCCCAGCCTCAGTATACTGCCATCAGATTTCAGGGTAAAAGATATGTAAAGGATTAAATGACCTCAACCACAAGACAATAAACTTGTGGCCAAACACTTCATGTATTTCACTTCATGTATTTTCTGTGAAAATAGAAGCAGTTTCTTGAACCTTGTCAGTACCTTTGAAGGTACTTTATTCAAATGATCAAATCCTTAACCCTGAAAGCTCGGGTATTTAGTACATACAGTTCAAGAGATTCCCAGGAGTATCCCAAATGGGAATAGAAATGTTATTTTGGGGTGTTCAAAAGTGAGAACAGTGGAAGTGCTGGCCCAAGGCTAGATTCAAAGATGGAAATGTGCTCTTAAAGGCTCACTTGAGACTTGTAGACATGAACCCCAGGAACCCCAGGGTCACAGTATCTTACAACAGACTGTGATGTCATCTAGCCAAGTGAACAGATAATGAGAATCTACTTAATCAAATATTCTGATATTACTGCAAGAATTACAAAAGAGGAAAATGAGATGATGAGGGCCAAATATTAGTGAAATGCATGCATGAGATAGGAGGAAGGAAAAGACAAAAAAAAAAAAGCATGGAGAAATGACATTTAGGGAGACTATGACAACCCAGAAGTACGGGTAGGGAAAAGGGTTCAATTTGGTAAATAAACTTCAGTCTTGGTTAACAATTAATGCATGTGCGCGCACATACACACACACACAAGCAACACACACCGCAGATACATAGTCCAACACACACAGCATTACATGTGTTCACAGATTGTCTATATACCAACATACATTAAACATGTATGTCAGAAGAAAAAGGAAAAAAATCCTAGAACTCTTTAGCTTTACTTTTTTCTCTCATTTACTAAGAATCCAGTGTTATTATGAATCTCTCCTCAATTCTTCCTGAAAGGAGACTTAAATCTAAAAATATGGGTCTGTTCCACTTTACCTGATCTTCTCACATTTTCTGTAATTCAGATTTTAATGTGCGTGAGCTTGTTCTCAGTTCTCTAAAAGAAGAGTAATGATCTCAACAGAAGTTTGGATAAATTCAGATGTACTAAATGGCTGTCAGTGATTATAGACAATATTTGTGTCTCTTCCTCTGACTTACCAAGTTTAAGTGAGAACAATCTCATTAAATCTAAGCCAAAGAAGTAAATCCCTAAACCTCATAACTCAGGAGTCAACAGCCTTTAGAGGAACTTGGTTTTGTTCCTTTTCTTATTTGTTCAAATAAGTGCTTTATGCAGAAGCCCAGAAATTAACCATTTTGTAGCTTTAGTACTCACACACACACACACACACACATCGGGGTAGGGGGCAGCAGCAGAAACAACAACAATAAGAAAATACTAGATTTACTGCTCTCACAGGTGGCCATAATGTCTGCTGAAAATTTTTTTCACATCTAAGCATCACAACCTTCTGCCCTTTGGGGAAAAGAGCATCTGAGATCCTTTCTTTCAGAAGAATCTAGACTAATGGGGAGGGGGTTGCCTAAGGGTGTGCAGAAAGCAGGCTTAAAGTGGAAGAGTCAGAACGGAAGATCATTCCTGTGACTATCATCCACAGGGCCTTGCGAAACCAAGGATAGAACATGCCGTATATGATGGGATTGAAAGTGGAATTAAAGTAACCAAGCCAGAGGAAGACATTGTACAAATCCTCAGGGGTTGTGAAGTCAATGAAAGGGTCTATGATTGTCAAGATGAAAAAGGGTAGCCAGCACAACACAAATACCCCCATGACTATACTTAAAGTCTTTGTGGCCTTGCTCTCCTTTCTGGCTGTGGCCTTCACTTTGCTTTCTGAAGTGGCCTGTTTTGTCCTAGGGCCTGTGCCAATCTGCCTGGCATGCTTCTGGGCAACTCTGAAAATGTGTATGTAAACACCCACCATGACGGTCCCAGGCAGAAAGAAGGCTATGAAAGAAGCCAGCACCCCCCAGAGCTTGTTAAATATCAACACACACAAACCTGTACAGTCAATGGCTGCAACAAAATCCTCAGCCCCAGTCAAATTTAATTCTGAGAACACCAAGCCAAAGGCAAAAAAGATGGGGATGGACCAACTAATGACTAGAAAGACCTGGATGACAGGAACGGTGATTTTGGCGACATAGTGCAAAGGGTCACAGACAGCATGGTAGCGGTCCACTGAGATGAAGCACAGGTGGAAGATGGAGGTGGTGCAGAGCATGATGTCACAGCAGCTGTGCACTCTGCAGAAGAGGTCCCCGAAGTACCAGCACGACTCAACGGACCTGACCATACTGAAGGGCATGACCACACAGCTCAACAGGAAGTCCGTGGTGGCCATGGAGAGAATGAGGAAGTTGGTTGGGGAGTGCAGCTGCTTGAAGTGGGCAATGGAGATAATCACAACCATGTTTCCCAGCATGGTCATCACTATTGCTCCTATCATGACAAGGTACATGGCACAGACGACCAGCATGGGCCTCGCCTTCCTAGGGCAGGAATTATTTGCCCCAGCAAAGCAGAACTGTTCTTCTGGGGGGTTCCAGAGCTCGGGTGCATCCATTGACTTTGCCTTGTGGGTAGTATGAGTCCTTTCCAAAAGAGCTGTGTTCCTTTCTGTGAAAGAAAGAGAAGAAATATAAAACCTCTGGCAGGTTTGATTGTCCCTTGAATCTTAGGTAGTTTGCAAGTCTGAACCATGTTGGAAGTCTCTTCTGAGCAGGAATGTTTTTCCCCAAAATTCATGAGCAGATGAATCACCTGTGGGTCTTTCTCAAGTTTGGACTCTGACTCTGAGATGGGAAGCTGCAAGTTTTCATCCTGACAACCTCTCCAGAAAGGACACCACTGTTAGTCGGAGGCCACACCTTGAGAAGGAAGGCAACTGAAAAAATCCCTGAGTTGATATTGCTATTAAACATTTATGTATCCCAGGAGGACACATGTCATCTCCCTAATTTGAAGCTCTGACTCCATAAGCTGATCAAGAATTCTTCCTGCCCAGGTCTATTTCAAATTTCCTAGGTTGAAATCCACTCAAGAATGAGCAGTGGACTTGCTGATTAGATTAAATGGTTAGATTAAATTAGGTTAATTTTAATCTGAAGATGTACTCCTTTTATAAAACAATCATTTCTGTGACTTTCTACAAATGCTGCTGCCTGTCTACTTAGAAGCACTTCTCTTTGCAATGGGAAGAAAAGTGCAGAATTTAGTGTAAAAGCATGGCCAAGATTACAAGATCATACAAAAACAATGCTCAAAATGGCTGAAGTGACAGACTCCGTAAATATCGGGGGCTCTCATTTCTTTTAGCATTTGCAGTCAGGAAGTAGCTTTGTGGCCCAAGACCTAGACAGACAGATTCCAAGTTTCATCCTGCTATCCCAGTTGATATACAGGTGCATATTATTTGACCTATCACCCTGCCACATTCATTAGCTGAACACAATGGGGCTTTCTTACCCAGGCTTTGACACAGGTTTGTGTTTTCTGTGCTGAGTCTGGACAGTCTTTCTGATGGCCAATGGTAAGCATTCCTGAGATCAAGTGCCAGATGGAAGAAATGGACTTTGGCCTGAGGACAGACTAAGGCTCATTGACCCCTGGGGAATGGGAGCACACAATGCATCCTGAAGCAGATTTACAGAAGAAGACAATTGGGAGACTAGCACCATTGATAACAATGTTTCCATCATCAGCTGTGAAACCTCAATAATTGTTCCCACTGTCTGTGCAATATCTGACATCCTAACACTATAGGATGTTTTATTGGCTTTGGATTTAGAAATTTAATTCTTAAAGTTGGTATATTTCTTCTTTAAATTGTATCAACTGACACTGCAATGAAAGTGAAATGGAGAACTTAAGAAGTCAACTATCAGGGAGAGAAACATTTCAAAGGCTCCCCCACAATACAGATAATCAGATCCACAGCCCAGATTATTAGATATATATCATTTTGGGTCCTAACCTAGGAGACTAAAAATAATGGAATCCTAGACACCTGATTACTTCATTTAACAAATTAACTTTAAAACTAACATTAAAAATAACCAACAATCACCACAAAAATTACTCAGCTCTTTACCATGACTGTTTATTAGAAAACATTTCATTCCACAAACACAACTGTATAATCTCTAGTATGTCACTGTATGCTTATTAAAGTCTTAATTTTCACCTAATGATTCAGAAAAATTGGACTTACCCCGGGTTTGTAAGGTGTATGTTTGGGAGAGGAGCTGGCGCAAGCATGCTGTGCAAGTAAGCTAACAGTGAGATACACCAACCTTGCTTTTCTTAAAACAAGGGATGAAACACTTCTAGCAATTGCCAGTGTTTTCTCTCATCCCTGTTGCATAGGTACATGTACTGTGGACATATTTAAGGTCAGATTAAGACAAGCTAGAATAAAATATAGTTACATGTACTTGATAGATAGTTAAACAGTTAAACATCCGCTGGAGATAGGAGCTAGTAAAACACACAGAGTATATTAAAATGATGGCCTGGAAGAATAGCTCAGGTGATGTAAAGATGCTTAAATCCCTCTCCTGAGCTCCTGTCCAACAACTGCACAACCAGCCTGACTGTCAGCCTAGTTAGTGCTTTGTTGTAAGAAAAGTATCAGGGAAGTGAATGGAGATAAAGGTTTTGATGCACTTTTAAAGCTTGACATGCCAGAGATGCACAGACACAGACACACACTTTTATTTTAGAGATTTTTTTTCCTCAAATGAAAAAAAACTTATAGCAAGTTTTTAAAATGATGAAATATTAAATTCTTTAGGGCATCTTTTTTTTATGATAGGAAATTATTGTCTTCCTTTTTTTTTTTAAACTCATAACATTTCCTCCAAACTTGAGCAATTGACTGGGACATAAATTAACTTCTCTTTTTCCTACCATCACTCATGAAAGCCTGGTAAATAATTGGCTATTTCTCTAGGGAGTGAGAAGAATGAGTTTTCTAATCATTCTGAAGAGGAGAAAGAATTGCAGTTTCTTGGTTCAACGTTAGCTCTTTGAGGGAGAAGTTGACACACTAATGAGGCAGACTCAGGAGCTGTGGAGTACTGACTGGAAAGGCAAGCTTTCCATGGTGTGTACACTCGTAATCCCCGCATTCTGGAGGCTGGCACAGGACTACAAACTGGAGGCCAGCCTAGGCCACTTAGCCAGACCCTGTCTCTAAAAGGCAGAGAGAAAACTCCATATTGCCTCAAGCTGGAAGTAAAAACGGGACAGGAGTTAATGTGCTAACTTTCCCGGACATTAAATATCTGAAGTACATCAGTGTGGATGTATTTCTCTCAATTTGAGAGGTGGTATTCCACAACTGGATGACATAAATACACAGAAAAAACTGGAAGACACATCACATGGGCTTTCCCCAGACACACGTTTTATTTTAACTGTTCAGTATCTCAAACATCACACTTTGGGGACTTTCTACAAAAAAATGTCTCCTTCCCTCAGCACATCTCACTTATTTTGTTGCTCCCTAGGTAAAGGAGTGGGTAGGGTATCAGATCTGCTGTGGGGTCCCTCTCCCTGCCTCTTTAGGATGGCAGTGATCTTTGTACACTGTCCCAGGTTACTCTTACAGACCAGCATTCTCAGTGTGGGTCTCCTAGCTAGACCAATAACAAAACCAATCTGAGTTTCCCCCTCTCGTGGTGCAATCTCCTTTATTTTCCTGGCTTTGGTTTCCTGGTATGTAACTTAGAGCAAACATTCCTGAACCAGGAGCAGCTCCTGCCCCAGTCTCTTACCAGGCAAGTGAGCATGAGTCTCCCCTCAGTCCTGTTCTCCTCACTCCTTTCCCCCTCTGTGGCAGGCTCACAGGACACAGGCTCCTGCTCCTGAGGGAGGCCCCTGGCAGGCTGCTCCATCCTCTGTATTTAAGCACTCAATGTGCCTCTAGAGGCTGCATTTCCTGTGTCCTGCAGTTTGCAACACCTTCACTGGGCTAACAGTTGAGGGCTCAGAAAGCCACCAGAGAATGGGCTCCAGAGAGTGAACTAGCTTTGAGAACTAGCGTTGAGGCTGTGGCCTTAGGGACAGCTCAGCTCACTCCTAAAAGAGGTCAAAAGCAGGGAAAATGGGAACATGCCAAGTGGGGAAAGAAGGAGCAGAGAAAAATGGGAGGATATAGGAGAAGAAAATGTAATCCAT